>JAPTHN010000067.1:1478066-1999344 GCA_026936325.1 Platynereis dumerilii
TACACTTTTAAGAACATTTTTACACCAACTTGAGAACTACAATTACTACAAGTATCAACTTTCCATGTGCCACACACTCACCTTGGTCACGTCCAGATCTCTGGGATGTCAAGGTAACAATGATATCAGTCAGGATAGCAGGATATAGCAAATATAAGCATGTACTATATTATATGAAAAGGGAACGATATTTTGCTGCATCAAAACAAATTTAACCTACATAAATGTTATGTAGGCCACATGGTCACTTAACAAAACCAAATAGGTCAACATTAAGGAAATGAGGCAGATTTTTCGTGGATCAATAGTTTCGCCATTAAAAAAGTAAGAAAAACCTATAAGTAGTAAAAACTGTTTACTTAATGAATTCAATCTCATGTGACTATTGGCCAAGATCTGCCAAATAGGGTAAGGTGGGGGAAGTCCGGCCCCCTTTTATTCATGGGGCTAATCCAGCCCCTTACAGCGAAAACACTTTGATATAGAGTTAAAGTGGACTGTGGCACTGCGGAAATGGCACTTCGTGACTCATAATAGCCGATGAAGTGTCATCTTCCCTACTTTCAACATGGGAACATAGAGGTTGTTTGATTAGTCATGATCAGGAGTAAGCCATTTGACTTCTCATAACAAATTTTGGAGTGAAAATAAGATGCATAATCCTTTCGTTTGGCTGTCACCAACAGTTGGGATAAGCCTCCTTCAATCAAATTAACATTGAAAGTATTGGGTTTGATCATGACAAATCATCAGCATGATGACACACGAAGTGCCATTTTCACAGTGCCACAGTCCACTTTAATTCTACATCAAAGTGTTTCGCTGTAATGGTTTAAGTAACTGTGCTTCTGTCATGAACATAACTCGAGGATTAAACTACATTGTTTAAAAGAAATTTAAAGTTCAATCGTTTGTTTGTTTGTTGAAACAATCTAAAAGTGTGACCCAAATCATCTGCCAGTGTTTGTCAGTTTGCTAATTGCTACAATTTGTTTGCTGCTGTTTTTAATTTTCTTGGGACCGGATTTGCTCCGGGCCCGGATTTCCCCCACCTTACCCTGCACTAAGCATGCTTAACTTATCTAGCATTGTCTCTCAGTAAGATAAAAGATTTGAGAGGAAGATACCAACACAACAACAAGTTTGGGAATCAGTGGTGACTCGAACTGCCCTAGTTGATATGCTTATTCATACGTTTCATAATGACTCAAATTTCATTCCTTTGGATATGAAGTTCAAACCAAAGGTAGCCATATATTATATGCAGTTTATACACATTGATGCAATGACCCAACTTTGCACATACACGTATTGTCATTGAACTGAATTTCAATTTCCTTTCCAGGATGTCACAGTCCCAACAAGTTTTTAAAGACCAATAAATCCAAAGCGACTCCCCATACAATAGCATCAACGAGACATGGGTCAACCATACTTACTGTCTATCTTCATACTATTGTATAGGGGAGCTATACTTTTTTTTCCATTTTAAAATTGTTCCCAGTTAGCCTTATTAGGCTTGTACATTTTAATGCACATTCATCAGTGTATTGTGGTATGACCTTTTGAGTACCATATATTCAATGTTACTATAGATTATATCTTCACATTTGAAAAGATAAAACAGTCCAGCTATTCCTAATTTTTCTAATTTTGTTAACCTGCTTTGGAAAATCAATCTGATCAGTCTTTATTTTATTATTATCGTTTTCATAGCTATGTGTTTTATTGACTGCATGGCATGCAGTTCTTTTTAAAAGCAAGGAGATATCTTTGGCATTTTACTACATTGTAAGTTAACATTTCTTTACTGTAAATGGCATGAAGTTCTTGTTAAGGACAATGAGATATTTTTTGGCTTTTTACTGGCATATGGCAATTATGGCATGAAGTTCCTTTTAAAAGCATGGATATATCTTTGGCATTTTACAGACTATGTAGTAGGCTATGTACTTGTAAGTTAACATTTCTTTACTGTAAATGGCATGAAGTTTTCATTAAGGACAAGGAGATATTTTTGGCTTCTTCTTTTTTTCACTTGGATATACAGATAGAGTGCATATCCATTCATGACGTTCAAGGAGCCTTTTCATACCTTCAAGTGACTTTCTTTACTGATAAGATAATTCTGTTAGCAATCTGTGGATCATGCATGTGACAGCGCTCAATGAGATCTGGTTTTGATGACGTATGGATTATATGGTTATTGACAAAATTGATAAAGCTGTGAAATATTGAAGGCTTACACAATGAGTAGTTATAATACTGTATATTTAATTGTATATATACATATATGCTAGAAAAAGAGCATAGGCACATGTTTAAGTGCATGTTTGTGCTGAACAAGTAAAAGATCCCTCACATTGGGATGATTGGGTAAATTTTAAGATCTGGGTGTTAAGATCTCTCTCTCTCTTCCATCTCACCAATCAACCCCCAGCCTTAGAGAGTAGTAGTGCTCTATCTATCTATCTATCTATCTATCTATCTATCTATCTCTCTATCTATCTATCTATCTATCTATCTATCTATCTATCTATCTATCTATCTATCTATCTATCTGTCTAGCTGTCTATCTATCTATCTTTCTATCTTTCTATCTATCTATCTATTTTGACACATGAATTACATCGTAATTGTATTCTACTATTGGTCCAAGGTGAGGATTTTGATCTTTTAATCACGTAGGTTGAACCATGCAGATATACATAATTCACAATTAAACCATTTGACACCTCTGTCAGCCAATCACATGCCAGTATTTCAGGACGAAAACTCCTATATCCTTTGTCATCCACTTATTTCTCAAGTTTGACTGTTTGAGTGTCTCATGGTATAAGCTAGTTATTCATCATGGGATCCGGAATATGTGTTTATCACACCTCGGGCTAAAGGCCTCTGTTGATAAATCACATATCCTCTCCCATGGTGAATAAACCATACTGAGCACATTTCCATTGTAGGGTATGAAGAATTTCTTCATTTTATATTTAGAAAATAAATAAATCTTACTTACCTTTATTTACTTCAGCGATCTCTTCAATAAACTCTGGGTAAACTACAAATGATCAACCCAGAATAAATTATCTGTGCCTTATATCAGCTGTTATCAGATGCTGTTATCATGTCTGTTATCACCAACATTATCCCAATAGGAACTATATAAACATTTCGCAATGGAAGAATGAACTAATAATAGTTTTGAAAATGGATCATTGTCATGTGAGAAGTCATCATAAGTTATTTGCAATGTATCACAATTTTTCTTGCACTTTCAGCTATATATATTATATAGTTCATCATCATATGACAAGGTATCTCCAACTCCCAACTCCATCTCCCAACACCAACTCCCAACTCCCGGCCCCACAACTCCCGCTCCCAACTCCTGACCCCAACTCCCGACTCCAACTCCCCACTCCAACTCACAACCTCAACTCCCGACTCCTACTCCCGACTCCAACTCCCGACTCCTACTCCCGACTCCAACTCCCGACTCCAACTCCCGACTCCGACTCCGACTCCCGACTCCAACTCCCGACTCCAACTCCCGACTCCAACTCCTTTCTGAAAAGCTACTCCGACTCTGAATTCACCTCAGTCTCCTCAGGTCTCCTTTATTACTACTCTGACTGGCGACCACGCTTATCGGCATTATTGTACACAAATATTGCATGGTCAGCAGGGGAGGAAAAGTAATTCTACAATGTTTTCAAAGAATTTTTTACAGGAATACTTGTTCAGGAAATTTTGTGTAAAATTTGAGATACATTTCACATTTTTGTAAGTGGATTTTTTAAAATTATGTTATTACTTTTAGAAGTCAGGAGTAACCAATTTAATTTTCGACTCCAACTCTGACTCCACCTAAAAGTCAAAGATAGACTGAAACCCCCACCCCCCCAAAAAAAAACCTCAGATATAGGGTAATGTAACAAGTTTTGTAAATGATTTGAAATGCTCTATCAATTTTTCGCCTTCATACTCATTGGATATGTATTTTCTGTTCCTGTCAGTTTTTTTATTTTTTGGCCAAATGGAGGCTTTCATTGCATGATTTAGAAAAAAGCATGTTTTATATCATGATATCATGACATTAAATTACTTTTTTTATCGTATTTTACAGGGAAGTAATAAAAAAGAACTGCAAGTGTCAGAATGCCTTTGAAAGTGGTAATTATTTCCACCATGTCAAATGACACAGTTGTGATTCAGAAGAGTAACTGAAACCCCTTTCGCAAAATGAAAAAGTTTCATGAGTTTCAACTCACAAGATTTAGTATAGGATGAAAATTTTCTAAAATCGCCTAGATATTGCAAAATGGATCCTAGCCACAAGCTAACACACTGTTTGTGGTCCCTAATTTATGACTGGGGGGTGGGAGTTTTGCTGAAACTTGCCGTCAAAAATTGATGCCCCCCCATAAGTTTCATGCAGATTTTTTTTACCCCACCCTGAGGTTTCATGCGTATTTTTAGTTACCCCCCCCCCCCTTGACATACAAAGCAATACACACATACTGTTATAGACGTTAACGCGTAAAGATTCGCGCCATTTCGCGGACTTTTGCGCGTAAAAAAGTGCCGATAAAGTGAGTGTATGCATGTTTTATAACATTTTTTCTTTGTTAAAATTTCTTACCCCCCTCGGAAGTAATGTCAAAAATTAATATCCCCCTTGAAACATGTGTGAAAAGCTAGTACGCCCTCGGGCAAAACTCCTCTTGGTCCAACTTATTATCCCCCATAAGTGCGTTATCAACTTATCATTGATGCTGAATTAAATGGCTTCAGGTGAGTTGTCAAAAGTTTCCTGTATTGACATGGTTTTAACAGAATTTTCATCTCTTACCTCACATTCTGTTGTCTACAGGGCAAGTATAGATTATTCACCATGGGAGAGGGAATATGTGATTTAGCTTTAGCCCGAGGTGTGATAAACACGTATTCCTGACAACTTGACAACAAAGAATATATATATATGGGAATTATTTCCCTGAACTACTGGCATGTGATTGGCAGACAGAGATGGCGAATGGTATAATATGTTTAATTTGCCCTCTCCAGGTATATCTATTGCAATGAAGGTTTAGTAAATATAGCCCATGTGGATCAATAGATGTTAAAATGTCCCAATTAAGAAATCTTTGGCAATTATTCCATGGCTCTTCTTTGATATCTTCTGCTTTGACAATGTTTATGAGGCTCTCTCAAGGAAGAGGCGACTGAATTGCATCTCTTGTTGCATTGTTTTACACTGATTGCTGGCTATAATCCTCTGTCTTATGCTTAGGTCAATGGAGTCTAAACTTGACACCAATTTAAATGTGATTGGCACTTGGTTCTCGTGCCTATGGTTGTGTGACCATGTGAAAAATCAAAACAGCAAAAAGATAGTGAAAAACGATGAAAACTGTTGTCCCATTCATACTCACAACTGAAATACTAGTTACACTTGAGTCATGCTTGAGTAATCATCTGACGTGCAGGGCAAGTTCAGAGCAAGAAAACTGTATGTCAAAAAGTCAACTAAATCATGCTAACTTCTGTTTACAGCGAAACACTTTGATATAGACACAATGAGGATCAGTTCACTGCGAAAAATGCATTTCTTGACTAATGATAGCTGATGAAGTTTCATCTTCTCTACCTCAACATGGAAAACATAGAGGCTGTTTGACTTGTTATAATCAAGAGAAGGCCATTTGACTTGTCAAAACTGATTTCAGAGTGAAAATCAGATACATAATCCTTTCGTTTGTCTGTCACCAACAAGTGGGATAAGTCTCCTTCAATCAAATTAACATTGAAAGTATTGGTATGATCATGACAAATCATCAGCATGATGACACACGAAGTGCCATTTTCACAGTGCAGCAGTCCAATCAAATTCTATATCAAAGTGTTTCACTGTAATTGGATTGCACAGATTTTTGTAGACACGTATTTAGTCGTATTAGCGGTTATTTCTTGAATTTGCTCTACTGTGTCAACACCGCATTGGCTCCACTTTTCAACCTCACATTAGGTCTAGTTAATAATGGTAGCCCTGATATTCAAACACATCCCCCCAAAAACGTGAAATGTATTTTTTTTAAAAGCATTTATTGTAACATAATCACTGCAAAATACATGTTAACAATGTTAACAGGTTGCAAATCGTTTTTGTAAAAGTATCACAAAACGTTCAATAAATAAATTATGTAAAACAATACATAAAAGTCATGTATAAATAACATCTTGGATACAAACATTAATACTGAAAGATATCAAACAATGAAAACATTGTTGAAAATAAATAATATATGACTGAGATCTTGATCCGTTGACTTGTCGAGAATAATTCATGGCATTTTGAGATCTGTAAGATGAACATATAAAACATATTTAGCTTTCTTGGTATTAATCATTTTGAAACATCATTTTAATTTTCAGATAAACTCTTTGCTTTCAAGCGCTCCATATAATGAAGCTCATCTCCAATTGGAGGCCTATCATAAGTCCTCCATTAGTCAAACAGCCTCTATCATACTGATTTTAATGCTAAAAGATAATGACACACCTTCATTTTTAAAACATGATTCATAAAGTAGACATTTTAGTGAAACAGACTTCTTCGTCCCAATAAATAATGAATCTATAATAAAGCAGATGTTGTACACATTCTCAATTAAAACCAATCTTAGCAAGAATAGAGAGTACCTTGTCCCTAATTAATGAAAAGTGGATATTGCGCAAACTCTCAATTAGAACCTTGTCCCTAATTAATGAAAAGTGGATATTGCACAAACTCTCAATTAGAACCTTGTCCCTAATTAATGAAAAGTGGATATTGCACAAACTCTCAATTAGAACCTTGTCCCTAATTAATGAAAAGTGGATATTGCACAAACTCTCAATTAGAACCTTGTCCCTAATTAATGAAAAGTGGATATTGCACAAACTCTCAATTAGAACCTTGTCCCTAATTAATGAAAAGTAGATATTGCACAAACTCTCAATTAGAACCTTGTCCCTAATTAATGAAAAGTGGATATTGCACAAACTCTCAATTAGAACCTTGTCCCTAATTAATGAAAAGTGGATATTGCACAAACTCTCAATTAGAGTTAATCTAATAATCTTAGCAGAAAATAGATTAAACTGACCTTTAGCTTAATAGGCGCACACACAAGCCACGGGCACAGTCTCTTGGTAGTAATGTCCTGAGCCTACAGTAAGTCCGTTTTCATCCACCGTCGCCCTTTCTACAGTTATGTTGCGGAAAACTCTCTGACAGGTGGCAGCACCATTTGGACTCGCACATTTGCCGTTGCACAAACATCTACAAATTTGGAAAAATGACATTGTGAATTAAAAAGTTGTATATCTAAATTAAAATGTATGAAATTTAGATATACAATTAAACATAATGAATGAACAGAATATTTATTGAGATTTGGTGTGCACATTGTTTACTTGGGAGAGATAAAAATAAGACTTACTTGGCCGCAGGAATGTGAGAAGGAATTCTGCTGTAGTTTATATAAGTGTCAAAGTCAATTTCCCAAGGACAGAGAGACCTGGAAAAAAAACAAAAAACAACAACATTATAATGATAGAATAAATAATACATTTATCTGTATTGCGTAAAATTGTACTTGTTCTTCACTATAGGTAAATGGATTAAACTTGGCCATTAGGAAATCTTTTAATTTTAAAAAATACAATTGAAAAATAAAACATAATTCCTATACAATTTGTTCTCAAGGAAAATGGGTAAAATGGGACATTTCTTTAGCCTTTAAGCTGTGGCGGCCATGCGAGAGAGATTAAAACCGTTGACTTGAATGTGTTCCTGTTTTGAACTGTCTTTAAGAACTACACGTATGTACAAAGTGCACTATTCACATATTCATGATTTTAAGTGATGAAATATATACTTAGATCAACTGTATTCAGGCCTAAACAAGAAGTTGAAGACCCTTACCTCTGGTTGATATGTCCCTCCAGCAAACTGTCTTCACTGCACATTTCTACATCATTTTCTGAGTCGACGTATGTCCCGAACTGATGCCTGCTTGACACAGGTCTGTTCCCGGAATGCTCAAAACTCCGTGCATTTGTGAGTCGGGTGGCAATAGCTAAGAACAAGAAGAAGAAATTGCAGGCCTTCAGGTGATCCATGTTCTTGTTGTATATTCTTGTATGTTCTACAATTGTACTAGTCAGTATTGACTTCAGTTTCTTGCCAAACAAGTTTTCTTGCAAGTTTTGAGAATGATTGGATCAATTTTTCACCACCTTTTATACCTCAACTTTTTGGAAATTTATTTTCTATTCCTGTGTATTTAAAACAGCCAATTGGAAGACTTACATTGCAATATTCACCAAAAAGCTATTTTTCTATCTTGCCATTAAATAACTTAATCAAAGAAAAAACGTCAGTATGACTTATTGGCCAATAGGAGGCAACCATTACTACCAATATATTGAACATATCCGGCAGAAAAACTCTCTTTCTTCACGTCACGGTTGCGATTCTAACTATTATTAGAAATAGAAAACTTTTCTTTTCGGTTCGCCCAGTTGTCTTTTACAGGGAAGTGTAAAAAAAAGGTAGCAAAATGTCAGAATGCCTTTGAAAGTGATAATTATTTCTACAATGTCAAATGACATGGCAATGATTCAGATAGGTTGTTACCATAGTTACCCAAGTACAACCACCTTCCCCTTGTTACTTTTGGGCCATTCCATGCCAAATGGACCAACAGCTCCCACATCATGTCTTCAGACTTGGATGAAACTATAACATAACATACATGCACGTGTGTAATGAAAATTGCAAAATATTTGTTTCATATTCCGAGTATATAAAATTTGGCAGCATCGTGAAAATTTAGGACTGCTAACAAAAAAGGCATCACTTTTGATATCTTTTGTTGAAGCAGCTGAAGCTACATTTTACCATCCTCCCCACGCAAGCCCTGCTAAAATGGACAGGGCTTTCTGCTCTTTCCAACCTCTTCTGTGATTGGATGCTTATTTAGGTCATTATAAGCATTTTGCAGGCAGATTTAGTCTGATTATGGACACTTAGAGGTTTACTGGCAACTAAGAAAAACAGTGTAAAACAAGCAAACTTTCAAACAGTTTCATTTCAGAACTGTGAAAATACATAATTCAATGTAATTTTCGGAACTGTGATAGCACCTTTCAACAATACACAATTTCTCCATTTGTAACTGTGTGAAACAGAAGCAACAATTTCAAACTGTGATGCAGCAGTCCCTGATTGGCTGAGCAAAACTGGGTCAGTTAATTAAGTATTCATGAATTAGCAAAGGTTATGGGCCATTTTGTCATGGTATGACTTGGGATGATGCTCCACCCCAAATCTCCTTACAACTACCTTTTGTTCATCAAAACAACCTTAGCCCATATCAAGAACTCTATATTGACAACTACCAATGTAATTGCGATTAGCAAAGGGGGACAATATCAAATAAATGAAACACAATGGGGGTGATGGAGTTTAAATTGCTGTTGTTGAAATGTAATTTTATTGTAATTGTAAAAGGTAGTTTCAAGCGGGTAAAGGTAAGAAGTGATACAGGGGTAGCCAAGTTTGTGAAAGGGTAAAGTAGCAGCCGATTCTTCCTTCCTGCAGAGGTAGTCGTACTTTGAGTTATACTGTATGTGAAAATGTTTTAAAAAAGTGATCCGAAATTCCTTCATTGAAAAAAATACTGAAACTAAATGCAGCCCTATTTGAAGTTTTTGAATTGATGAATTATTTGTTGTTCATGCAGAATTTCTGAACTTGAAATTTGTAATAATTCACCTGCAGTTTATTCCATTATAGGCTATTATTGTCATATCATATTCTGTAAGGGCTCCAGTCTTATAAGCATTATTTTGCCTTTCCTGGGTCCAAGGCCTCTATATCAGGCAGGCCTCTGTTTCAGACAGGCCTCTTTTTCAGGCAGGCCTCTGTTTCAGGCAGGCCTCTGCTTCAGGCAGGCCTCTGTTTCAGGTAGGCCTCTGTTTCAGGCAGGCCTCTGTTTCAGGTAGGCCTCTGTTTCAGGTAGTCCTCTGTTTCAGGCAGGCCTCCATTTAGGTTTCATCGTGCATATATGGTATGTAGTTACAAAATAAGGGTGACATAGTGACTGAGTGCCACACCCCATGCTATGCAATGAACAGTTCAGTGAGCAGACTAATGAAGTCAATGATGAGTAGAGTGACTCTTGAATGAGAGGGGTGAAACAGGAAGGAAATACCACTGCTTTTGCATGGAGGTATGTAGGTATGCTTTAGAAACCGAGGAAAAAAGAAATTCATTAAACAATTTCTTGAAATGTCAGAAATGTTAAAGGTGAATTGTTGAACAATGCAATGTCAGACATTTCATATATTTGATGTTTTTTACTATTTATTTAAGTAATTCTTAGATTATCTCCAACTTTAACAGATTTATTCTGAAAGTTTTTTACTGCCTTTTCTTTCTGGAAAGAAAATATCATCAATAAGGTTGGAGATATTAAATGTAAAATTGCTTTCTTGACTTTTTGAAAATAATAGAGGCACTCCCCAAATAGCTCGAGGCCCTTTTGAATACAACCCCAACTCAAATACGCTGCTGTATTACATAGCACCTTCAAAGTAAAGTAATATTGGGAGGGGAGGGGTACGGGAGTTTCTAATCATGATCCTCTATTAGCCTTACAAGGACAAGGATTCTGGATCATTCACAAACCAGAATTTGAATTTATTAACTTAATATTCGCGCAGCAAAACGGCCGCAGACCATTTCACGAAGCGAAAATGAGCACAGGAGAGGCTCAAAAATCTGTGCAGTGATGGTCTCAACATCAACAGTCCACAGCTGGGAATTAGGTCAAGTGGGTCTAGCTTCTTATCAATGATTTAGTTTCGTATTTAACAAAACATAACATATTCATCTTCAAAAGTGTCTTAAAAATTCAATTTTCTCAAGTAATATTCCCTGTACCTATAATTTTTATGGAATATTTAATTATTAGCCTTGACAAGCTAAATTAAATTATTAACAAGTGATTCATTTAATTTCAAAACAGACAACAAGAAAACATAACAAAATTAAAGTTACATGATCATAGTAAACTTATGATCATGTAACAGTGAGAAATAGATCTACATGCAAATCATGTTATCGTTTTTTATTACTATTATGCTGTTATGTAATGTCAACAATCTAACCTAGACTTAAATTTGGCAGCCTTCAGTAATGCCTGCCTTTTACCATTGAGATGATTATTGATCAATCCATCAATATTAGGCCTATTTATCTATTTAATCTATCTATCTATCTATCTATCTATCTATCTATCTATCTATCTATCTATCTACATTGTATCTATTATATATTTTATCTCTCTATTATTCTACTGTCTTTCAACATGTCTGACTTCCTAATTTTTTGAAACAGTTACATAACTTCCTTTATACATTGGATATGAAATAAAAATAAAAGTTATGGTAACACTGTGAGTCCTAAAACTTTGAAGTGCTGCGCGAATTTCATGGCAGTGCCACTTACATATTATATAACATCACAAAATTGTATAGTGTAAAATAATTCCAAGGAGCTGTAAAATGTAAATGTGGAAGATATATAAACAAATGTATCTCTGAAAGTACATGTAAACGTTAAATTAGGTAGCAAATGTTGAGAAATAGAATAAAATGTGATAATTAATAAATTTAAGGATGAAAATATTCATTAAAAAGGAAGGTCGTTAGCTTTTTTAAAAGGATTTCGTGTCTTGAGTGGACTTATTGTAAAGTGTTCCACACTCTAAAAAATGTCGGGACAAAATTGGTTTTTTAGATTCAAAATGGTTTTTTGAAAAACCAAATTTCAATGCAAAAAACCAACATGGATTTTTTTAAAAACACGAAATCCTTTTAAAAAAGCTAACGACCTTCCTTTTTATTGAATATTTTCATCCTTAAATTTAATAATTATCACATTTTATTCTATTTCTCAACATTTGCTACCTAATTTAAAGTTTACATGTACTTTCAAATTTAAATGCAAAAAACCAACATGGATTTTTTTTAAAATCCATGTTGGTTTTGCATTGAAATTTGGTTTTCAAAAAACCATTTTGAATCCAAAAAACCAATTTTGTCTGATTTTTTTTAGAGTGCAGTACTTTTGACCAGCAACAGAGGAACCTCTTGCGATTTTGACTAGTGGACGATTTCAGAAAAAATGGCGATGATATTCTTCAAGTGTAAATGTAACAAAATCTAGAGAGGCTATATCACAGTAATTCAAACTGAATAATTTTCAGTTATTTTTGGCGAAGAAGCTATGAACATTTTAGTAAGAACATTTTCTGTCAGAAATCCTCTGTTTACCTATTTTGTCCTCCTTTTTCTCTCCACCCCAGATCTCCTTACAACTACCTTTGGCTCCTCACAACAATCTTAGCCAATAGTAAGAACTATATTAAGACAGCTACCAATGTAATTGCAAATGGCAAAGGTGCACAATATCAAATAAATCAAACACAATGGGGGTGATGGAGTTTAAATTATTGTAGTTTAAATGTAAAGTACATGTAATGTAATTTTAAAAGGTAGTTTTAAGCAGGTAAAAGTAGGAAGTGATTCAAAGGTAGCTGAAAGGTGTGAAAGGGTTAAGCAGTGGCAGATTCTTCCTTCCTCCTGGGGCAGTGGCACCTTATTTTTGGCTGTACCATCCCCCTCCCTTGACATACAAAGCAGCATACATTATACATATGCCCTTGTATGATAATGCGCGCAGATTCGCAGACTTTCGCATGTAAAAAAGTGGGTATAAACACAATGTATGCAAATTTTATGACTTTTTTGTTTTGTAAAAATTTCTTAGCCCCCCCCCTTGAACATGTTTCAAAAATTAGTACCCCCCCCCCCACCCGCTCATAAAAACTACATGGCTCATAAAGGAAGTATTTTCATGAGCAAAACTTGTTTTAGGAATTATAGATACAGTCAAACTGCCATTTGTATATTGTGAATCACAGCAACTGGCAGAAAAGAATGTTTTTTTCTTTGAGTGCCGAATCAATACTGGTGAAGATATAACAAATAACATAACAAGTCCATCTATTTTCAGCTCTTTTGACAAGTTTTATCATTTAAAAAAATTATATCAACCCAAAATGGGCTTAAGGACCACATAAGTGATAAAACATTAAACATAACAAAATTTCTGTTTATATGGTACAATTCTTGGTGTACTGATGGTATGCTGAATCAAATCTGATGAAGATATAACATGAAATTTAACTGTCCCGTCCGACATTTTCAGCTGTTTTGACAAGATTTATCATAAAAAATTCATGGCTAATAAAGCAGACATTTTCATGAACAAAAATATCTTAAAAAGTTATATATGGTCATCCTGCCATTTGTAGATTGAGAGTAAAAACAGCTGGCAGTGAAATGAAATAATACATTTTTTTTTTTTAGGTTTAATCACTCTGAAACACTTTCGTATAATATAAGTGTCAGCTGGAGAGCTGATAGGAGTCATGTAATTATTGTAGACCATTGATGTGGGTATGCAATTTGAAGGGAATCCGACCATGTACCATGCATGTTTTCCAATTTTGATGAAATTTTAACCTGATATACATGTATATGTTTAATGAGCACATGCAAAATATTTCAGACATATTCCACACATTTTGCTTTTGACAGCATTTTGAAAATGTTGGGCTTTCAACATAAAATTAATTTTTCATCTTTTGATATATTTGAATAAGGCTGCTGAAGGTTCATTTTTCAAGATATCGCCACAAAACTAGGCATATATCATGGTGAGATGTAGAGCATAATATACGCTAAATATAATGTAGATGATGCTTACCATCTGTTCGCACCAGCCTGTTAAAATTGGTTCTCTTTGCGAAATTTGGGTAAATTGCCTAAAAAATAAATTTCAAGTTTCTATCACCTGTCCCACATGGCCATTTTTGCACATGAAATTAGTCAATTTTAGGAATCGTCCTGAGATTTTCTTCATGTGCATGACAAGTATTGGAGTTAGAAATATGAATAAATTCGTACCATTACCTCTCGATACTGCCTCAATTCATGTAAAGTTTCAGGTTTATTGAAAGCTGGGTTTCTGAGGTAAACAATTCCAAAAACCCACAATTTACCCAAATTTCGCAAAAATAAACCAATTTTAACAGGCTGGTGCGAACAGATGGAAAGCATCATCTGTATTAGCTTCGGCCAGCAGCATTTTATATATCTGAGCTTGATCTGTGTACGATTTTATCACAATATCTTGAAAAATGTAGCTTCAGCAGCTTTTTGAAATGACTTGACAAGCGGAAAATAGAAATTTTAGTTTGCAGACCTTAATTTTGAAAATGCTGTCAAATTCAAAATACTTGGAATACAGGGAAAATATTTTGCATGGCTTCATTAAACATGTACATGTAGCTTGTGTAATAATTTCATTAAAATCTGAAGCCATGATGTGGGAGACGTTGGTCCATTTGGCATGGAATGGCCCAAGTGGGTATCAGCACACTTCTTATATTTTAATAGAAACAGCACACTCCTTATATTTTAATAGAAATTCCTGCCCTTTTTCATGATATGATGGCACAAAAGTAAATTTTGACTATTACTAGTTACTCATTAGTTAGATCACTTTTTGGTCATTTTTGAAGTCTAGTACACCGCTATGAAGCCAGCATAAAAATCTGTAGCAGTCATGCGTGCATGTGTTACATTTTTTTCAGGGTTTTTCAGAGCATCACAGAAGTCACAAAATCATTGCAAACCTAACCATATTTTATACCACAGTAAACCCTGATTTATGAGCATTTGGACAATAGCATTGTATGACTGTACTGGTTCAAGTTCTGATGGTTTGAAACTTATAACCCCCCTCCAACTTGACTGTTTTTTGCAGGTGTTACAAAAATTTCAGGGTAAACTAGACAAGCTGTACAGCAAGTGGTTTACTTGCACATAAAATCTGAGATATGCAATTGAAATTATAACTCATGAGCATTTATTTGATGTATGTTTGAAGTTCCTAGCTTCACTATTAACAGTTTCAGACAAAATTTAAAAAAACATGTTGATTTTTTTTCGGCAAGAGGGACAGGTTGACGTTGCTTTGCATTAAGGACTCCACAGAAGGTATGATAATACTTAGACAGACGATGTAAGCTTTTAGGGCTTGACGAGGAATTGGGTATTACTACAGAGAAAACCAGAACAAGATATCTTTTGTCATTGGCATGCAATCTCATTTTTAAGATGATTTTTTCAAATCTGATGTAACAGGGGACACAAAAAAATCACCTATTTTCTCAAGGTTTTTGGTGGCTAACAGCCTTATTCTGTAAGGAAGATTAATTTTTTGAGGTCGATATGAAACAATAGAAGCTAAGCATTCCAGTGATGTATAATAAGTGATGGCAAGTACAAGATATGTACATGTAATCATCACATAAATGTAAAATTTCTCAAATTTTACGACATCACGACACACGACCCACTGCAAAAATATTTACATCATCTCAGAATTGACTTCAGGCGAACTTACATGATAACACATGAAAAACAACAAAATTGTTGTTCATACATTTATATGGTAGGGGAAGCTTGGGAGAGTTGGGCCACTTTTTACATTCTTGCAACTCCTGCTAAGAGTAATGATTATATAAACGTGCTTAATGCATGTGTTGTATCTTGAAATATTTCAGAAAAATATCTTTAGGTTTGTATTGATACTTTCCGAGAACATATGAGCTACAGCCCTATGAAAATTGGAAAAAATTTGGCCCAACTCTCCCCATCAAGTGGGAGACTTGGGCCAGTCAGGGGGGAGACTTGGGCCATTGCAATATATCAGGTTCGGTAAAGCTGTACTTGAGGCCTCTTGCAACTCTAGTTTGATGTCAGACTTAAGTCTCGGCCAGATGGCCCAACCCTCCCCATCTAGATTTAATGATATCTAATTTTATTTGACCATGAATAATTATTAAGCCTAAAAATATTCAATCTCCTTTGAAAATTGCTCGAGACAAGTTCTTCTGTCTTAATAAAAATAAATCTGGGTAAATGCAACACATGTGGGGAGAGTATTGGCACTGTCCCAACTCTCCCCCACTCAACCATTTTTCTCTAAATCCCAATTATGACAAAACCGTATGTCTGATAATTTTCCAAAATATGTTAATAACAACTGAATAGTCAAGCCTACCAAGCATGCCACAGGAAATTTTCTCAGTCCTTGTTGTCTGACAGACAATTAAAAACTCGTAACATGGCTCAGTTTTTACGTTTTCATCCAAATTTGAATTTTCTTCTCTCTAAAGATCGTGACAAGCAAATTAGCCAGAAATGTTACATCCATTGAAAGATTTTTATTTTTATAAAATTTTGGTGGCTGCAGCTTTCTCAAAAATGTTTTAGTTTCCTCAAAAATCAGGGTGGCCCAACCCTCCCTGCGGCCCAACTCTCCCAAGCTTCCCCTACCACTCTTGGTTTCCTGAATCAAATCTGATGAAGACAAAATATAAAATACAACAGTCCAGTCTGATATTTTAGCACTTTTAACAAGATGTATCATAAAAACTACATGGCTCATAAAGCAAGCATTTTCATGAGCCAAACTTGTTTTAGGAATTATAGATACAGTCAACCTGCCATTTGTATATTGAGAATCACTGCAACTGGCATAAAATGAAAGTTTTTTCATTGAGTGCCGAATCAATGAAGACATGACAAAGAACATAACAGGTCCATCTATTTTCAGCTCTTTTGACAAGTTTTATCATTTAAAAAAATTATATCAACCCAAAATGGGCTTAAGGACCACATAAGTGATAAAACATTAAACATAACAAAATTTCTGTTTATATGGTGCAATTCTTGGTGTACTGATGGTATGCTGAATCAAATCTGATGAAGATATAACATGAAATTTAACTGTCCCGTCCGACATTTTCAGCTGTTTTGACAAGATTTATCATAAAAAATTCATGGCTAATAAAGCAGACATTTTCATGAACAAAAATATCTTAAAAAGTTATATATGGTCATCCTGCCATTTGTAGATTGAGAATAAAAACAGCTGGCAGTGAAATGAAATAATAATTTTTTTTTTTTTAGGTTTAATCACTCTGAAACACTTTCGTATAATATAAGTGTCAGCTGGAGAGCTGATAGGAGTCATGTAATTATTGTAGACCATTGATGTGGGTATGCAAATTGAAGGTCTTTTTGAAGCATTTCCAACCATGGCACTTAGAATGTTATTTGATAAAAATTGACAAGATTATAGAGAACCGCGTTTTGCGAAAATCGTCTAAAATGAGCAAAAACGACTAAACTTCAAGGCTCTTGAGGCACCAGTTAATCATGTTGAAATGCTTTAGTCTTTTGCATGGGTCATTCTTATAGGTTATATCACAAAATGAGAGGGTGCCCCATCAAAATTAGGACATTGTTTTCTTCTGGGACACCCTAACCTTGACCTCTCAAAGGCTTTTGACACACTGGATCACAGTATACTCATTTATAAATTGAGATATTATGGTTTCAATAACAGTTCATTAAATCTTTTAAGGGACTACCTGCATAGCAGGACACAACAAGTGGAGTATAACAATATTCTTTCAGATGGTATAGAAATCAATTGTGGAGTCCCACAAGGCTCAATTTTAGGCCCTTTACTGTTTTTAATCCATGTAAACGATATCACTTCGCAACTAAATACTTTCATCCTATTTTATATCCGGATGACACAACTTTATGTGCTACTCTGAATCACTTTTGGAACCAAACTGATTGCTTACATTTAAATAGAGAACTCGAAATTTCAAACTGGATGAAGCTAAATAAACTTTCATTAAATATAGCAAAGACAAAAGCTATTCTTTTTCATTCTTCACATCGAAATGTCCAATTCCCATTTGCAAACAATCAATAATATTGAAATAGCATTTGTAGAAAATTTCAATATTTTAGGGAAACATTTAAATCAAAATTTAAAATGGAACACTCACATTGGTTTGATTACAAAGAAAGTTTATAAAACAATAGGAAATATAAAAATTATTTACCTTCACAGGCTTTGCTAAACATTTATCATGCGCTAATAGAGCCCCATCTAAATTATGGAATAACAAAACTATCTGGGGTGGGAATGTCAACAAAATTTTCAAACTTCAAAAAAAGGCAATTCGGATAATTACGAAAAGTAGATATAACGCTCATACTAGTAAACTATTTGACAACTTGGAATACTGAAAATACATGACCTATGTGCACTGCATGACTTGAAATTTTGCTACCATTATGAAATAATAACTTGCCTGAATATTTTCTCTCTGAAATGTTGCAAAGAAATTCTCGTATTCACAATATAAGTGCAAGAAACCAACAATATCACCTGCCTGCTGTGAGCCACGAATATGCAAGGAATAGCATTTCATATAAATTTCCAAAAACTTTTAATGAAATGAGTGAAAATGTTAGGAGTAAAATACATAGTCATAGTTTGAATAGTTTTGAAAATTACATGAAGCAAATTTTCCTTCATTCTTATAATGTTGAATGTGAAGTCGAAAATTGTTACATTTGCAATAGAGTATGTTAGCTGGTGCTAGTTGTTTCAGTACTCAGCATATTATAAATATAAGTATAAACTTGAAATTATTTTCTTCCGTACTCAATATCTAGATACGTTTAAAAGAAAAAAAAAGAACAACAAAAAACAAGATTACCACTGTGATGTGTCCTTCTTGATGGCTGTAGGAATTTACTTGTTTTTTAGTGTATTATAATTATAGAACCATCTGGTTGACCCCTTGGTAGCGATACTGGCAGTATCATAAAGGGGTCAACCAACATAAAGCAACATATTACGATATTATGATATTGATTAGTACCATTTGTAATTTTAATTGATGCTTTATGTGAATAAAATGTCTGAATCTGAATCTAAATCTGTAAGATAGCTTGATAGCTAGATATATAGATAGATATATAGATATATAGATATATAGATAGATAGATAGATAGATAGATAGATAGATAGATAGATAGATAGATAGATAGATAGATAGATAAGGTAAGTGCCACCCTCTAAGCCAAGTTCAGGGAGTTCATATCAAATGTTATTTTTTCAGCTTATTTGTACTTTTAAGATGGTATGGAATCATTATAATTTACTATAAATCTGTGCAGCCATACTGTGTTAATCAGTCAATTAATGACTAATCAATAAACCAATCAACCTAGTAAATATATCTATCCTTCTGTCTATCAATCTATCTATCTATCTATCTATCTATCTATCTATCTATCTATCTATCTATCTATCTATCCATCTATCCATCTATCCATCCTATCCATCTATCCATCTATCTATGTATCTATCTATCTATCTATCTATCTATCTATCTATCTACGACCTTTTTCTTAATGCCCCTGTCCTATATTTTCTTAGCCTTGTCCTATTTTGTAAGCACTATTTTTTTCTTTTAAATTTAAGCTGTTGCTTCTCAGCTGACAATATAGCAGGTTTTTAGCAGCAGAACTCCTTTTTTTCAGGGTATGCTGTACATTGTACATCGTTGTTGGCTCAGTGCCAATCGCGAGTCCAAGCATCTTGTATATAAGTTTGCCTATTGCAGTGACCAATTAAAAACCCAATATCATTGTTAGGATTATATAAATATTTGATGGTGAGGAGTCCAATATAGAGTATAATTGGATGAAGAAAAGCTATATTGGACGACTTACCATCTAATATTTGTTATATTCTCCATAAATGAACCCACTTTTCAAGCAATAGGTTTAAACACTTTGACTGTGCTGGAAAGCCAGTTTGTGTTTCTTTCTGTTTAACTGCAGAATTCTCTTCAAAATGTATCTTGTCCTATTTTAGCAATGGGTAGCAACAAAAATATAAAATTCACATATTCTGATTCTGTATTCTATAACCAAGAAGCTTCTTTATATTTGATATTTTTTATTTTAATTTTATAGCACCATGTTTTTCTTTAAACATCGGCATTTACGCAAAAAATGGGTGAAAAAGTGAATTTTTTGTCACTAAATGTCATACCATGGTGTCATAACCTATGCAAGCAAAGTTACATTTACTAATTTTATCGTCCTGATCAATACGCAACTTTTGACATCATTGGTATTTTTCTGTGTCCTCCCATTGACGTGCAATTAATTTTTTACTAAAATTGAAAAACACAAATTTTTTTCTTGCTGTTGCTGCAGCAGGGCACAGCAGAAGGTGTTTCCTCTCAGGTCCTCCCTCATGGACCTATAACATGGCAATAAAACTCCTCACTGCACAATATAACTTCTCACTGTCCAATATAACTTTTCACTGTCCAATGTAACTTTTTCACTGCTTAATACAGCAAGAATATTATACAAGAATACTCGCTTGTGATTGGCTGACACAATCCGAGTGGAGAATATATTTAAATGTTTGGCTAATGACAATAAACTTTTAAGATAGATTTTCCGATAGAACACAATTAGATAGGCCTATTATTTAAAATTGGAATGTCTGCAAATTTGACCAGAATTAGAAAACTGTCCCTTGATGCATTTTTGAATGATTTCCTTGCTGGTGCAAGGGACCTCCAATTTAACGCCTCTTCGGAATGGCACCCAGCTGACATTTTGTCATGAAGACGGGGCAAAACGGGCATAAAATGGGGGGTAGTACAGGAATAACAAAAGGGAGAGGGGGTGCATGCTGTCATGAGGCCTATAGAAAATCATTTAGGCCCTACAATTTGTCTCACAGCATGCGAACTGATGTTTGTCCTGACTGCTCAGCATCTACAGGTCGCACAGTAGAAAAACACATACTCATGGATAGAAGAGCTAAATATTGACCTTATAGACTGAAAAACGTTTCAAATAAGTTAATTCACCTAATTTCACTGGGTGACCTGTCTTTGGTGTGTCAAAGACTAGAGTCCAACTTGTGTAAATCCTTTGGTGACAGCTTACAGGTTGGTAATTGAATCATCCATTAGTCCAATATATGTGTCAACAGTCCAATCAACCACTCCAATATTGATCCTATCAAATATCCAATCAAATAGTCAATCAGCCTTTTAGTGGAAGGCTGGTAAATAGTTCTTGAGAGCAATTGATAGGCTTTATCACTTATATCACATGCATTGATATATTGGCATGTGGGAATCAATGTAAAAGTTCCTAATACTGTTTGTGATTCATAAATAATGTTTCATGTATATTCCAAAGTTGAATAAATATTGAATATAAAATAATTGTATAAATGTTGTATAGCTGGTGGCACTGACAAGAATGGACTCAAATTGACTTATTTCAGGTGAATGCCCATTTCTACTCTAAATGCCTGGACCGCATTCCTGGAAAATTTCAATGATTAGGATGTAAATATTTGATATTTATAACTTTTAAACAGTTTAAAAGTTATAAATATCAAATACATCCTAATCATTGAAATTTCCCAGCATTTGTTGCTCTATTTCATTATTGGCGGTCCAGCCCTCAGAAACACGGTTCTTGTGCCACGGTGCTTTATGATAGCTTTGATTAATGGGTAAGCATGTGGAGGGGGGGATAGGGTGCTAAAAAAAAAATCTGAATCTGAATCTGAACCTCATCCGGTTTAAATAAGCGCATCTGAAAACCATCGTCTTAAGTGTCCCACGGGGGGATTTTGGCTTTTAACCCCATAAAACCTCGAAAATTTCAACCATGTTTTTAGGAAAATCCGAAAATTACGTTTTTAACAATTGTTAAATTATTTTTTTTTGGCTTGGTCACATACTTCATTCTAATGCAATGGACTAAGGGACCGTTCAGAATTTATGACTGGGGGGATGGGAGTTTTGGCCGAGGGGTACTAACTTTTCACACGTGTTTCAAGGGGGGGTTTTAATTTTTGACAACACTTCCAAGGGGGGGCAAGAAATTTTAACAAAGAAAAAATGTTGAAAAACACGCATGAACTCCTTTTATTTGGACTTTTTTACATGCAAAAAAATACGCATGAAACCTAGGGGTGGGTACTAAAAATTTGCATGAAACTCAAGGGGGGGTATCAATTTTTGACAGGAAGTTCCAGCAAAACTCCGACCGCCTCCCCCCCCGTCATAAATTTTGAACGATCCCTTAAATGCCTGAGTATTTCATAACCATAGCTTAAAGCTTACCATGGAATTTTGATCACTATTTCTTCAAAACTTTGCAAAAACCATTTTCAGCAAGGAAGATTTTCTGACTTCTATGGTACATGAACCAAATAGATATTCACTGAAGGAATAAAATAAAATATGGACGAAATTGATCGCATTGAAGAGACACCCTCCAATCAGACTTTGGTTGCTACCCATCTACCTACCCATTTAGCTATCTATCTATCAGTCTATCTATCTATCTGACTATCTATCTATCCATCTATCTATCTATCTAAAGCACTTTATCGCACTACACCTCTCTCCAGATTTACAGTAACCTTTACGGTATTATTGCTATCTATATCTGCCTGGTGCAGTTTCATTTTCCATCACAAAATGCAATCTGGACAAGTACAATATGGATGAAATTGATCGGATCGAAGGGAGACACCCTCCAATCAGACTTTGGGTGCATGGTTCAATGATTGGAATCAAAATAACAATTGTTCGTTGTTTTTTAAATTGAAATGAGCTTAAGTTTTCATTTATAACTGCACCGTTGCTCATAAATATGGAATACTTCAACATTCTCAGCTAATATTGATAACTCTAGCAACTTGTGCTAGAGCACAGTCATGATGAGTCTGATTCATTGGTAACTACTTCCAATGACCACTAAAGGGAAGGACATGCTCTCGTGTAAAACGCATGCTGCATTGTTAGACCCAGGAAAAGTTACAGCAGCACGAAATATGGAAATTCATGGAAATAGGGTGGGTGCACTCAACCAAAAATTCAAAATTCTTGCAAAAAAATGTAGTTGAGGCTTTCAAAGAGTGACTAGAGAAGATGACTTGACTTTTACAATGGTATTAGGAGTTTTGATTATTTTTCCCATTGAAACGTGGACAACCCTTGGGTACATGTATTTATGTATATTCATATAATAGTAGGATATGTAATAGGCCTACTAATACCCAAGCTTGCAGTTGAACGTATATGGCTCGTGAGCAAAGGACAAAATATGTCTAGACCGAAATGGTCTAATTTATATTTGACTAACTTTTAATTGATCAACTAAACAATGCAAAAAATATTGGTTAAATGTTTGCTAAATTGATAAACTGCACTTACTGAATTAGACATTCGACTAATTTTTGGGCTTGAACTTACTTAATTAGTCAAAACGTTTTTCAGTGATGGATGCAATTCAATGCAATGATGCATGCAGAGAAGGAATATGTAAAACAGGATAGAAAAGCAACCAACCTCCTATAGTTTCTGATGTATATTGACAGTCTATCATCTAATTCCGAGCATCTGATGCAGTGAGGCTTTGAGCAGCCTGCCTTAGAGAAACTGTCGCAATGCATAATCAAGATCCAATTTATAGGTGCTGATCCAAGCTGGTTCCAATAATAGTTTCAAATGTTATATTTTCCGTGCATGTATCTTGTTAATTGTCTTTATATTTTCATACATCAATAAATTTCAGGTTCCAGGATATGTATATATGTCAGGTTCCAGGATATATATATAATAACATCAGCAATACACGTGTATTCGATGTATAACTTCTCGGATAAACCAGATAAACCGCCTCAACAAGAGTAATTATTAATTTTCTGCCTGATTTTTCCCTTCTGAACAACCCCGGAAAAAGTGCCTCGAGAAGATCTGAGAAACTAAATATCAATTATGTCTGGTCTTCCCTCATGCACTCTTAACAAAAAGGTTTTATATGGAACCTATAAGGGATCGATAAACTTGCATAGATAAGGAACACCAGGAGGTTCATTATTCAATTTTGAAAAAGGTTCCAGAAGCAAACAAAAACAACACTTAGATCATCCAGTTGCACTAAACTCCCACAATGGAACCCCTTTCTCTCAAAGTTTGGCGCATAGGGTTCCATCATGGAGCCTTCCCACCAGTATTGTCCCTTTTCAATTCTGTTGAACTCTTGACAAATTTTAGAACCTTTTTTCGGCTATGGTCCTTTATGTATCATCAAGAACCATTGGCATTAAGAGGGGAGGGTTGGTCTAGTGGTATAGCGTTCTGGACTGCCAATCACTGGGTCCAGGGTTCGAATCCAGCTCTTGCCGGGTCACCTGGGCCTCTGTTGGACGGCTGTTACAATCATCTTTCGCCTCATCGCCACGTCCTCCTTTGTCCTAATTAGCCTACCAAGTGCATAATTACAAGACGTAAAGCCCCAATCATCCATCCATCCACCTTTTGCATTAACAGATTGTGGGATCTTTGACTTAATCAGCTTTTGCCATAAGAGGCAGCCAATTTTGCATTTCACCAGAATGAAATCCAGTTATGATTTTTTTGATGATGGATTTATGGTTGCATGAGTTATATTTTATTCAACAAAAAATGTCTAAAGTTGAAATTCCAATTTTTTTTGTCCTTCCGTCACGACGGAATTCATGAGCACATTATTTCAAAAACCCTCACCAGACAGGGCAATTCCAATAAAACAATCTACCAGGATGACAAGTTGTCTTTGTGACGTCATCAGCAGTTTTTACGGACATAAATGGTCAAGCAGGCAGTAAGCTTGGGATGCATATAAATGTCCCTTCTGTCTGGTAAGGGTTAAAATTGAAAATTGTCTCAATGACGAGAATCTTAGACACTTTTTGATTTTTCTTCGCTATGCGATACATGTAAAATTTCATATATTACATAGATAGTGGATGGTGAGGAGACCAATATTGAGTTTTATTGGCCGAAGCAGTAATCTGGCATAGAAACTATACTCTCAGTTGATTGTCATTTTGCTCATGACATCAATGATACTTAGCAAATCAGTTTTGATTTGAAGGCAGGCAGAGCTAGAGCTATGTATGTGATCTCCGAGCGCTCAATCAAGTTTGTACTTATTTTAGGCGAAGAGGCTCTTACAATTTTATGACTGTACACAATTACACATGATCATTGCCAGAGTTCTGGTCAAAAAAGTTGAAAATCACAGCTTTTTGCATGACAAAATATTCTTTTCACATTCTTATAGTTTGTGTTTCCAAACATTGTGCAAGAATTTCAGGTTCATTGCTGAATTGATTCTTGGGAAATATTGGTTTGGTTTCCAGAAGCTCCATTGTTTTCATCAAATTTGCACCATATCTTTCACACCATGATAAAATCCATAGAAATACATAGAACGGACATGATGCTGTATGATGCCACCTCAAGATGAGGTCACCAAATCCGCCATATTGGAACTGCCCTGAGACATGACGTCACAATAGACTAATTATGATGTGACGTCATGCCATTGTTATAAGTGACATCACAGTTATTGGTGACGTCATGGTACCATTGTGTCAGGATACAGGGCAGTTCCAAGATGGTGGATTTGGTTGCTTCATCTGCCAGAGCCTCATGTCCCTTCTATGTATTTCTATGATAAAATCCAAAGCAAGATGAAATATGATTTTCCTGTCAGCAGTGTAACAGGAAGTCATAGTCTCACAGTATTCTCAACTGTATTCTGTGAGAAATGAAAATAATACAACGATCACTGTAATAAGGATAGGACGAGGAAGAACTAAAAATAAATAGCAAAATTACAACACATGTGAATAATTCAAGTAAGCAAGGGCTGACGTAGAATATCCATCTATCTATCTATCTATCTATCTATCTATCTATCTATCTATCTATCTATCTATCTATCTATCTATCTATCTATCTATATTAAAAGTATCTTTTAGAACCTTAGGGCACCAAAAGTTTTGCTGGAATTTCAAGTGAAAATTGATACCCCTTGAGTTTCATATGGATTTTTAGTACCCCACCCTGCACATAAAAAAGTGAGTAGGCCTATAAACAGAATGTTTGCGCAATTGCACATTTAAATTTCTTGCACCCCCCTTGGACATGTTGTCAAAAATTAGTACCCCCTTGAGACACGTGAAAAGTTAGTACCCCCTCGGACAAAACTCTCAACCCCCCCCTCCCCGAGTGATAAATTCTGAATGGTCCCTAAGTAAAATCATAGTTGAGATTGTCCTGAAAGTTTGAATGAGACAGGTGAAACAGCATGACCCCCAAAGTGTTGACAAGCTTTGCCAGCATTTCTCTCGTAATAAGGCCAGACATAATTGATCTTTAGCTTCTTGGATCTTCTCAAGGCACCTTTTCTAGGGTAGGTCGGTAGGACGAAAAAAAAGATTATTTTTTATACTATCAATTTGATAAAAATGTGGTAAGCTCAATTTTCTTTTTCCATAGGCAGAAAATCTGTTGGCTAAAAATATCAAAAGTCTGGCCTAATTGAATAAAAGTTGCATGCAAGCACCTCTAAAATTACATGTACATAGCAGAAATGGTGACTCCCTTCTTTTTAAAATTTTTTCATTTTCACTTCCGAGTGAGTAAACGCAACTGGTAGTTCAAAAAAGTTAATTTGTTTCGAATAATAGTTAAAATCTCAACCATGACAGAAGACAACAGAAATATTTGACACATAAGTAAAAGTAAAATGTTTATAATTAGCTAATAAGCTATGTTGGCAAATTACTTACTGCGAACGAAAATCACTTTCTGTGCACGGAAAGAATGTTCATTTGTCTCGATATTATGAAAGCCTCTGATTGGCCATTTTAAAAACACAGAAATAAATAAATACCTGAAATTGTGAGAGCATTGTCAATTCACTCACAGCACTGGCAAGAAAACTTAGTTTTGAAGTCTTATAGAGTCTATACAGACCAGTACACTTACATAGCATAAAACAAGAACATGAATTACTTGAAGGCCTGCAATTTCTTCTTGTTGCTTTTAGCAGTTGCTATTAGCCTCACCAATGCTAGGAGTATGGACCGTTCTCGGAACAGACCTGTGCCAAGAAGACATCCGTCTGGGATATATGTTGAAAACAATGAAGATATGTGCAGCGCATACAGTTTGCTGGAGGGACACATCAACCAGAGGTAAGGGCTTTCAAGTTTTCATTTAGCCCATATCCAGTTGATTAAAGAATGCCTTTATCAATATGCCCACCTTGAAATTATAAAAATGTTTGAAGGGCAGATGCTTCTGAAGAGAAGTTCAAGACAGGAACTTAATCAAACCAACAGTTTGAAGGCAGTAGAGCTTTTTTCCTAGCGATTATGAGCTGCAATCACCTGAAATTCTGATTATGTACACTTAGAGGATTTCTGGCCACTTAGAGAAACAGTGTAAAACAAGCAAACATTAAAACAGTTTCACTTGATAACTGTCAAAACTCATAATTAAATGGAGTTGTGCTAGCTGTGATACCACACTTCAACAGTACACTATTTTTCCTGGTGTAACTGTCTGAAAAATAAATGCAAAAACTTGAAACTGTGACTATCCACTTCAGGTGACTGAAGTCATTTTTGAGATTAATGCAGATTTACAACTGTTAATACCTTAGAAAATAAAGCTCTAGTAAGGATAATTCAATTTCATTTCTGATACAGTGTCACATAGAACCGTCTTATTAGCAACACTCAATTTCATTTCTGCATCAATGAACAATGAAGAATACAGTGGCACATAGAACTGTCTTGTTAGTCTATTTTCATAGTGCTTAAATTGCAGTCACATCTTGATGACTTAGTAAGTCCCAGGCTGCTTACTAGCAACATTGGCAAAAGCATAATTAGAATTGTTTAAAGCTCGCAAAAAAGCCTGCATAAAGACAGTAACCTTGTCACCCAAATGGAAACATTTCTGTGGAATGATCCTTGTGCTAGTTGTATGGCTTGCAAACTTTGGGATCCTGGGGCACAGGCAGAGCCTCCTGGTGAAATTATTTTACAATATTTCTGTTTTATTTTTGCAGGTCTCTATGTCCATGGGAAATTGATTTTTACAGTTACATCAACTACAACAGAATTCCTTCTCACATCCCTGCAGCCAAGTAAGTCTCAATTTTCTCTCTCAAATAAACAATGAAGCGAAATGAGTCTTACTTTTCTTCCAAATAAATATCGATGCCTAGTAAGACCAGGGGCAGAGGAACTGGGGGCACTGGGGGCACAACCTCCCCCCCTCCCCACTTTTGAGCCCAAAAAATACATAAGTGTCCTTTTTTCTTCTTGAAATTATTGTGGAGAGCTAGCCCGGAGCCCCACCCCCACTTTTTGAAGCTTTCTTCTACCTGTGAGCAAGACTTAATTTTCCCTCCAAAAAAGTAATTTGCTCACCGAGTCTATTAAATCAATGTTCTGTCAACTGGTATGTTAATTTGTAGTTCTAAACTCCATCTATGAAAAAAAATCTCATTCGATAATGTATCCATCTCAACAAAATCCTAACTATAGATGTCATATATATTCTTGTGAAAATTGTCTGTCACTCATGCCAAGGTAATCAAGTAAAAAAGTAAAGTAGCATACCCTCCCTCTCATCAAATCAGTTCCCTCCTCTTATCAAATCAGTCAACCTGATAATTAGCAAGGACTTGACTTGGAGAGTAGCACTAACCATATCTACCTATAATTGCCATTCAGTAGTTCTGTAACTTTATGATATCATGTGACCAATTACGTCACCACTGATTTTAATCCTACATAAAATGTCATTTTTGCAAATTTGCAGATGTTTGTGCAATGGTAGATGTGCGAGTCCAACTGGTGCTGCCACCTGCCAGAGGGTCTTCCGCAACATAACCGTCCAAAGGGCGATGGTGGATGAAAACGGCCTCACTGCTGGCTCAGGGGTCTACTACGAGGAGACTGTGCCTGTGGCGTGTGTGTGTGCTTATTAAGTAACAGGTCAGTCTATCTTCCATTCAAAGTTTCTTGTGAAAGACTTGTCCTTTTAAATTAGGATTTTTGAATAATGAAAATTGGTAATTTTTATCTGAATAGCACTGAATTCAACTGTTTTTTTTTAAGTATTAACAGGTTATAAAGAAATGATAATTCAAATACATTCTTTTATGAATAGATAGGGGGGGGGTAACTGTTGGTCTTGTGATAGCGTGCTGTGCTTGCCAATCGCTGGGTCCAGGGTTCAAATCCAGCTCTTGCCGGGTCACCTGGGCCTATGTTGGACAGCTGTTTCAATCATCCATTGCCTCATTGTTGTGTCCTCCTCCTGTTCTGATTAGCCTACCAAGTGCATAGATACAGGGCGTAAAGCCCCAATCATCCATCACTTTATGCAGTGATAACATTTCTCTACCTCTCTCTTTAGGGTGTCTCCAGTTGTAAATATGTTACCAGGGATGATAATAAAACCAGTATTTGCTAAGCACGCTCGCCCTTCTGGCTCTTACTACCCATCAAATTTTAGTAAGAAATACTATTTTAGAGATAATGTGAAAATTAAAATATAACAAGATGATTGAAATGGAAAAGGTCTGTTTTTTTCTAAACATCGACGTTATCGAAGAATGTGTATGTATACAAGTTTTGGATATTTTTAATATTTTCTTTGAAATATTTATGCAGATCTCAAATGACCATGATGTATACTCAGCAAGTCAACGAATCCAGGATCTCAATCACTCATTTCATTCTAGTTTCCACAATGTTTTTATTGTTTGGAATTAAATCAGTATTTTCTGCATGTTTTTATTCAAAATATTTTTACACGATTTATACGTGATTTATTTATATGTTACATGAAGTTTTTGTATTTTACATTTTGAATATATTTGTATTTTGCAGTTAAAAATAAATTTGTTACAAATATCAAAGTTTAACATTTTAAATGTCATTTGTGATTATCTAGCATGGTGATAAGGTTGAGTAACCAAACTAACTATTTATGTCTGAAAAATGTTACCACAGATAAAAGCCAGATAATTAAATAGTGCTTACCACTACCCTTACATGTAAGATGAGTTATTGAATATTGAATAATGATGGATCAATCCAAAAATTTAACAGTTTGTGAAATTCTCACCAGGAGGCAGTTTCACAACACCAGATGAGACCATATAATCCACATATATCTTTGGAACATTTTCTTTCTTACCCAGCACAAAAAGGAGTACATTTGAAGTGCTCGAATTATCTAAATTACACTTCATTTATACTCACTATATCATATGCAAATCCATACCCTCTAAACACGCTCCCTTGTAGAAAAGTGTGTGCATTTTTGCAGTACAATCTGAGTACATTTGGTAATTTAGATGATTCGAGCACTTCAAATGTGCTCTTTTTTGCTCTGGGTAACTCCCTCTGACCAGCACTTTCTTGACCAGCATTTTCTTGATCCACCTCTGCATGTTTTGATGGAATCAGGTGGATATATGTTTTACCATGGTAATTTAGAAGTAGGGCTTTGACAATAATGCTTGCTGGGAAGTCTTTATAATGAATTGACCACCCATATCAATGTAAAAGGAAGGGCCATCAGTGGCGGATCCAGACACGGTAGTCTAGGGGGCGTCTGATCGTCATTTCGGCATTCGCGGGCCCGCGTTCTCCATATTTTCTTCGAAATGTCATTTCCATCTTAGAGGTCTGGGGGGGGCCTGGACACCCTTGCCCCCCCCCCCCGGATCCGCCACTGACCATCTTTAACCTAAATTAATCACTTGTATTTCATTGTACAGATAATGAGGATTTTCAAGGCATTTTTCTATAACGGGGTATATTTACTTGTAGCGGTCTTCTTGTTTCTTACGCAACTTTAAATGAGCTGAGGAAAAGAGATGGAAGACTTAATTGGATCATATTCTGCATTAAAAGATATTTAGACAAAATGTTTTGGAAGTAGAATTGATTTTCTTCTGCCAATATACACCAGGTGGCTCTTCCATCTGTTAACAGTTTCGGAGAGTTGTTCTGCAGATTAATTTGTTAAATCTACTCATTGTCAGATTGTTAAGGAGGACATAGGGGAGAGTGGGGACCGATGGGCCGCTTGACAAATTATTGGCCGTGGAGGCAAATCTGTTTCAGATACAGGATTCATACTGTGCACCCTTTTAGCCGATGTAATTCTCTATAAAATGATATAAGATTCACATAGATCAACCTAGGGAGAGAGATGAGAAAGCACATTTTCTGTCAAGTAAGATGGTGGCCCATCGGTCCCCAACCACGGGGACCGATGGGCCATCCCATGGGGTCCGATGGACCATGTTAATAACTTGCCAAAGGGTGGATGAAGAATTCGAAATTTGGATCCAAGATGTTTTTGTTGATCCAACTGAGTGTATAGGATAATAAGAGATCGAAAAATTATAGATATGCCCAGATTTTACACAAAACAGACTTTAATATCCTGTCCCATGCCAATACGCCACCTATAGACAATTTCAGGAAATAGTGGCCTTTGGTACCCATGATGGGTGGCCCATCGGTCCCCAAAAGCATTCAGAATAGTTAAACCCCCTTTTTTTGTGAAATATGGTTCTTGTTCCTAAAATTCAATGTGTAAATTGCTACCAATATATAGGGAAAATCGTCATAGAAAATATATTGCCTCAAGTCTACACAAATTGGAGATATAACACTTTTTCTGAATCAGTACAAAATTACTTTAGATGTTGAAAATATAATTTTGCCCAAAAAACGCTTATGCTTTAACTTATCGATCAGTCATCAATATGGTGTTTATAGATGTGATAAGCAATACTAAAAATGCAAATAAGATGTTTCAAAACGTTTTTGATGTGGAGTTAAGAGGATGGCCCTTCAGTCCCCATGGCCCGTCGGTCCCCATTCTCCCCTAGAAATGAGAGATATGCAAGACCATATGAAGGCAAGGGGTGGGAGATGAACACTTTCACGACCCACTTTATACACAATAACAACAAATGGCTGGAAGCAAGTGATAACATTTTTGTTTATTTATTTATTAAACAATTCTGCAGTTTAGAAAAGTAGAAAATATTTGAAAATTGAAACTTGAAAATTTCCATTGAAAAAAATCACAAGTGAAACGTTTATCACAGAAACTTTCTGAGTACTACTTTGGTTTTGCAAACCATCTAATTACAAAAAAGAACAAACACACTCGTACACAAAAAAATTAAGGCCAGGCCTCTGAATGTACAGTCTGGAATATATAAGTATAAATAAATGTCATTTTATTATTGTAGGCCTATTTAAGCACAACACTTGAATAACCACTTGAAATGCTAAATTGGACAGAGGAGCCAGAACAAGATGTGCATGCCCTTTTGATTTATAAAAAGGCAAAAATAGGCCTTAAATTAATATAAGTATCTACTCATAATTGTTTTTGATTGAAATTCTATGAAAATTTTGTTGCTTGAATTGCCCACATTTCCTTCTGACACCTCTGAAATTGTGCATTCCCTGTGCTGTAAATAGCTATGGCTAAAAATTCAATTTTGACAGTCAAAACATCACTTAGGCCTATGTACGATCCTGGTCAAGGCAACTGACAGGAAACTGACAAATAATATGCCAAGTTGACATGAAACATGATAATTTTTGCATCCACTTGATGTTCAACACACTCCTTTAAATTTCATCATATTACGGTGTTCAGTAGCAGATCCGGGGGGCGGGGGACTAAACCCCAACTCCCCCCCCCCTGTCCTCCCCATCCAACAATTTCTGGATCAGCCCCTGGCATCTTGCTTCAAAAGTTAGTCTGGATCTCACCAATCTGTTGCACACCCGTGTTGGTCTAGAAAATCAAGCAGGTTGTAACCATTACATTGACCGCAGCCAACTTATTAACCGAAAACGGCACCTCTTGCAGAAGTTGCAGCAGAACAGCTTGAACTTGCGCCACAGGCCCAACTTAGGTTGACCGCGTTTATCACAATCATGTAGCATTTCTTCATCATCTTCCAGACCATACTCTCCGTCTTCAGTACGATTTGACCCTTCATTAGAATCTGTATCTTCGTCAATGTCATCAAATGTATCCAACAGTGGCAGGAATGCTGGCACAGGTGATGGGGATCTGGGCATCACCGTCTCTGAGTGTTCCTCCAGATTACCATCTGAATCCAGAGCTCCGATAATCACCATGTTTGTGCTTGGTAGTTGCGCCATTTGTCTCAAGTATCACTTCGTTGTAATATGCTTTCTGGAAAAAGAAAGACATAATTTAAGCAAATTTAATAAAGATACTTATAACTGCTGTAGCTACTAAGATTTTTCTCAGCAAATATTACACATTCTGAAAAGTGAACGTTTTATAGATAGATAGATATATAAGGTAAGTGCCGCCCTCCAAGCCAAGTTCAGGGAGTTCATGTGGGTTGATTGACGAGATGAGAGAGAGTGGGGGGGGAGTCCATGGTCGTAATTTGGTGGGAGACGGGGGGCCATGTCCCCCCCATCTTTTTTACTCCGGGGGACATAATATGACTTGTCCCCCCCCCCCGTTTTTTTGTGTGACAACAAAATGTGTCATCACTGTTGTGGTAATGGCCCTTGGGCTCCATTTGGTAGGAACTACTGTAATATGTGGTGAATAGGGACACTGGGGTGAATCGGGACAACCAAGGAAAGCATTTTAATCTCGCAAAAGCAGCAACTTCGACCTGTCATAGGGACTTGATTTTTTGCACGTTTTTAGAATATATTCCAATAAAGATTCAGACGGATTTTGACGATTCCACCTGCAGGCAGTACGGAACTGCAGCACCTTTAACATTGCCCTGCAGAATTTACATTTTCACAAACTGGTCAAAACTTTGCTTATAACACAAAAACTATAAAAGCTAAGTACACAAAATTCTCAGAACAATTAAGGACAAACAGCACCAAACCATAGGAGAAATTAAAGAAACCAAAAAAGTTGCATGGTTTTTGTAACTTTCATTAATTCTTTAAAAGGGGTTGTCAGAAATAACTTTTGGAAATTTTTAAAATTATAATGGATATCTGCATTGCTTCAATTTATGACTATCACATAAATATGATTTGGATCATGCCTTATGCATTTTAGTTCAAAATGTAGACGTTAAATTAAAATATGTGGGTTTGGGCCAGAGGCCTCACATGGTATGGGGCATGAGGCCCCCTTCACTGGGGCCTAGTAGCTGCTTCAGGAACATTTAATAAAGTGTACTTTGCCTTAAATATTGATAGAATAGTAAATTAAAATAGAAAAAAAAATTTGGCGGAAATTGAAACAGGGCAAAAAATATCAAAAAATACATGTATCTTTCAACGTTTATTTCCCTCGATTTTAGATCCTGGATTTTCCTATTTTTGCAAAGATATGCTTAATTTGTCAGTTGTATCTTCTGTAAATTTCTCTGAATTGCCAACCAAGAAAGTATTTCCTTAGCTATTTTAAACATTTCCCAACTTTTTAGCATTTTCACGATACTATCCAGACACTTTTACCATATTATTCAGACATAGGCCTATTACTAAATGTTATTAATAATTTAGTGAAAACCACAACAGTAATGAGATTCTGAAAGAATTCTTTAACCCCCCTGAAAAATATCCTGGATACTCCACTGGTGTAGACAGGGTTTAGGCCGAAACTCTTGTCTGTCCAGCCCATTTCTTGCTTTTTGTGGCTTCTCAAGTAAAGAGTATCGCAACATCTTCTGTCAGGTCAGATTGACCAGCTCAGTCAGTTAGGGCATCAGCTCACTGGATGGTCTATGCCTGCATGGTTCCAACCCAGTGACGGAAGATTCATAAGCTCTATGTGCTATAAATAGCCCCTGACTGGGTCTGTCCCATGAGACCTATGCCAAAACAGCGATGGTTGTATCCCGGGGGGGGGGGGGGCACTCACATTGAAGTCATACTACCTATGTGCAGTTCAAAATGTAGGGTTTTTAAGAGGTATTCTTGACCACAGGGTCATTTTTTATGCCTGGGGAGCCTGACCATAGGGTACACTTCTCAATTGGACATCAAACAATCATCATGGTGATTTGCTTTTGAAATTGGAATCATGCAGGGTCTAATTTGCATTGAACTTTCAAGTGTTAGGTGTCATTCTTAATTGCAATTTAGTTTTCACATCTTTTGTGATGCCTTTTTCTCTTTAATGTCAATAAAATAGGCTATAGGCCCTTTATAATAACCTGACCATAGGGTATGAAATTCGGGCTCTGAAAACCTGACCATAGGGTATGACTTTCGGAACGCGTGCCGCACATCCGTATCAAAATTTGGCCGAGTACCCCCCCGGGGGTTGTATCCAGTGTTTTATAGTGGTGCAACTAAAATATCCTGGACATCCCTGAATTAATATAGGGTATGTGGCAGACTCCCAGCCTTGCCATCTCTCATGTATCATATTTCCATTGCCACACTCCATAATCGTCAAACAATGACAGGGAGAGTGTTCAAAAGGAAGGAGAAGGAAGGTATCAATGTCAGTTCAGTTTGAGACTGCTATAGGGGATGCTGATGTATAAATAGGGCTCATCTTTCATTCCTCATTCAACCTCAATGCTTTAGTATTTTTTGTGATAATGATTTTTTTTTACCAAGAACAAAAACACAGATTATTCCATGCTCTTACATGTGCAACATGTTAACGTATAGTCCCCAGGCTCTGGCCACTCACTCGCAAAAAGGGGCAACGGTCTTAGGTGGTTTTTATGTTGTACGATACATCAGCGCATCAGAAAACCATCGTCTTAAGTGTCCCACGGGGGGATTTTGGTTTTAACCCCATAAAACCTCAAAAATTTCAACCATGTTTTCAGGAAAATCCGAAAATTACATTTTTGACAATTGTTAAATTTTTTTTTTTTGGCTTTGTTGCTTTAATTTCAAATACTTCATTCTAATGCAATGGACTAAGGGACCATTCAGAATTTATGACTGGGGGGTGGGAGTTTTGGCTGAGGGGGTACTAACTTTTCACACGTGTTTCAAGGGGGGGTTTTAATTTTTGACAACACTTCCAAGGGGGGTAAGAAATTTTAACAAAGAAAAAATGTTGAAAAACACGCATGAACTCCTTTTATATGGACTTTTTTACGCGCAAAAGTCCGCGAAATGAGGGGGGTACAAAAAATACGCATGAAACCTAGGGATGGGGTACTAAAAATACGCATGAAACTCAAGGGGGGGTATCAATTTTTGACGGGAAGTTCCAGCAAAACTCCCACCCCCCCAGTCATAAATTCAGAACGGTCCCTAAAATGCCTGAGTATTTCATAAACATAGCTTAAAGCTTACCATGGAATTTTGATCACTATTTCTTCAAAACTTTGCAAAAACCATTTACAGCAAGGAAGATTTTCTGACTTCTATGTTACATGAACCAAATAAATATTCACTGAAGGAATAAAATAAAATCAGACTTTGGGTGCCTGGTTCAATGGTTGGAATGAATATAACAATTATTCGTTGTTTTTAAATTGATATGAGCAGTTTACGTTTTCATTTATAACTACACCATTGCTCTTAAATATGGAATACTTCAACATCCTCCATTGAAATTGATAACTTTAGCTATACTTTTGCTGAAGCAAATGATGGTCTGATTCATTGGTAACCTCTTCCAATGACCACTAAAGGGAAGAACATGCTCTCGTGTAAAATGCATGCTGCAGCTTTAGACCCAGGAAAAGTTACAGCAGCACGAAATATGGAAATTCAGGGGTTTTTTTATGGTGGGGTGCACTCAACCAAAAATTGTCAATTCTTGCAAAAAAAATGTAGTCGAGGCTTTCAAAGAGTGATTAGAGAAGATGACTTGACCTTTACAATGGACCTTGCTTGCATTCACACTCTGAAATTTACTTTTATTTGACACTTTTCCAAAAAGTATTCCATATATACTATATATCTGTCGTTTTCTTGTTTTTGTTGACATGCATGCATGAAAGTCCTCACTTCTATTTTATATATCTTCTATCTACTTCTACGCTCATTGAATCAAACTAAAACTTTTGTGCCATAATAAACTTTTTTTCTGCAAATGTTGTTTGAAAATTAGTGTTTAAGATGCAGCAATTAATTTGAAATATTTTTATTATTGTTGCTGTGGCAGTCACGGCAATTAAACTTTCGTCCAGATCAGTGTGGAACTCCGATTTTAGACTAATGTTTTGCTTAATTTCGTTGCTTAAAACAACTGACAACACTACAAGGTATGTTTGATATCTAAAAAAAGTACAAGAGAAAATTATGTATGCGATATCCAGGGGTTTTCTTTATGATAAGTTTGGATTTAAAGGAATTATACCACTAACTCTGCAGAAGGTTGTCTTCTGGGATCTATAAGCTGTCATACCTTGTTATTACTTTAAAACTAGCATAATACCCGTTCTACGAACGGGAGTCATAATGTGATACATTGTAGGCCAATGCACATTTGTAGGCCTATACATTTGAAAATATGCAATATAAGTCGATAAGTATACGATGAAGGTATAAAAACGTGGACAACAAAGAAAGGCATAGGCTGGTGTTGACAAAACGAATATAGTGAACATTGTAACAATTCAGCAGGGCACATCACACACTGGATGTGGTGGCCCCCAATGGGTGTGCTGACTCCCAAGTGTAGGAGGGGTCACTGGGCCTAAATTATAAGGAGGGCACTCATCGGAAATTTGGGGGAGGGGCACTGACCCCCATCTGCAGGGGTTGCTGACTCCCACGTGAAGGAGAGGGGCACTGACCCTGACATTTAGTAGGTGCTGAACACTGTGGAAGGGGGGTACTGACCCCCCTGGCAGAAGGGGGACACTGACCCTCATCTGCAGGAAGGGGCGCTGAGTTTGTAGAAAAGGGGTAGCCTTGGGACCCATGCGTAGCATGGGTCATGGGTCGTCCCATTCAAAATCTTGAGATTTTGACATGGTATCGGGAGAATTGGTCTAGATCTAACCATTCTTATCCAAATTTGATGAAATTTTGGATCGGGGTAGCCTACATATATTACTGCTGACGGCACCACTTTTGAAAAGTTTTCTACAAAGATTTACATGGTAAAAAATGATGTTAACTGAGCTAAATGTCATAAAATTGTGAGAGAAAGCCATCAGCCTCACTTTGATGTGTGATGTCACCATTGTGACGTCACCAAAAACACCTATGACATCACAAGCGTTTGTTATGACATCACTCTCTCTGGACCAATCAGGAGTAGTCATTTGCTCAGTGTATAAGGATAAAAATCACTTCTTCAGTTTCAGAGGAAGATTTAAGGTGTATTAGAGTGACTATTTAAGATGCAATAAGGTGCAGTCAGCAGGAAAAAAGGTAAATTTTTAGGATGTATAAAAAAATTAGTATAAAACACACAGATAATGGGCAAAAATGTAATTCTCCCAAAAACCATGTTCTTCAAATCTCATAGTTTTCCAATGGGACGATTCATGACCCCTGTCCCAGGGGTCCAGGGCTAGAAAAGGGGCACTGACCCCTGACCTTGTGTAGGCACTGATCCCTCTGGAAGGGAGCACTGACCCCCCACTGCCAGAAGGGGGGACAATGACCCCCATCTGCAGGCGGGACGCCAACGGACACTTGTAGGAGAGAGGAACTGACCCAGAAATTGTGGAGACGCTGAACCCTGCGGAAGGGGGGCACTGGCCCCCACTGGCAGAAGAGGGACACTGACCCTCATCTGCAGAAAGGGGCACTGAGTCGTGTAGAAAAGGGGCACTGAACCCTGACCTTGTGTAGGCACTGATCCCTCTGGAAGGGAGCACTGACCCCCCACTGCCAGGAGGGGGCCACTTGTAGGAGAGAGGTATTGACCCTGAAATTGAGGAGACGCTGAACCCTGGAAGGGGGCTGTGACCCTATACCTACTGGCAGAAGAGCGGAACCGACCTCCACTGGCAGAAGGGGGCACTGGCCCCATGTGGAGGAGGAGCTGCACTAACTTGTAGAAGAGGGGTACTACTCTGACCTCATGTAGGCACTGATCATCCCTCTGGAAAGGGGGTACTGACCCCTTCTGGCAAAGGGGGGCACTGACCCCATCTGCGGAAGGGGGCACTGTCTCCCATTTGTAGGAGAGGGGCACGGAGCCTGACCATGAGTAGGTGCTGAATCCTGTGGAAGTGGGGCACTGACCCCCCACTGGCAGAAGGGAGACAAAGACCCCCATCTGCAGGAGGGGGCCCTGACTTATAGGAGAGGGGCACTGACCTCTTGCTGTCCCATCTTGTGGAGAAGTGTGGTAAACACTGAACAAAATGATATGAGTTAAGTTGCCCCTGCCTCCCTCCCTCCCTCCATTGGAGTCCAGGGAAAACACAACTATTACAAATACTACTGGAGGAAAGTGAAATGTTTGGATGGTTGCTAGGGACTTCATTATGAGCTGTTGGTGGTTTGAGCATTTAAATGGAAAATCAGACCCCAGGGGAACCAATTAGGGGAATATTTGTGAGAATGACAGGCAAAGCAAAGTTTTTAAACTGAAGATGGAAACATAAAAGAGGAACAAAGCTGCTTGACTTTTTGGTCCTGTTGTCGACCAACGTCAATTATATATATATATAGATGAGAGGAGTCAGTGGACTGGCCCAGCCAAGTCCTAAGATTACAGGAATCAAGCTGTTTCTGCCTGTGGCTATACACATTTTATCATATACTAAAAAAAAACAGGAAAAAATATTCACTTCTTTGAAAGACAAATTGACCAATTTTTCATTTGCGTAAATGATGAATTACATTATAACTTCTAGGGCTTTGTGCCATCTCTAAATATTAACCGATGTGCATGGCTGAAATTTTGCATGTGTTTGTTTTACTTATGTCGTCATCAATTTCCACTTTGAAATTGGGGGTTTTTAGGAGATTTGTTTTTTTCCCACTGAAATGTAGACTACCCTTGGGTGCATGTATTTATGTATAATAGTAGGATGTGTAATACTAATACCCAGGCTTGCCTAGATTGTCTAATTTATATTTGACTAACTTTTAATTTATTAATAAATAATGCAAATAAATATTGGTTGAATGTTTGCTAAATTAGTACAATGCACTTACTGAACTAGACATTTGACTAATTTTTGTGCTTGAACTTACTTAATTAGTCAAAACGTTTTTCAGTGATGGATGCAATGCAATGCAATAATGCATGCAGAGAAGGAATATGTAAAACAGGATAGAAAAGCAACCCACCTCCTATAGTCTTTGAAGTATATCGACGGTCTATCATCTGATTCTGAGCGTCTGATGCAGTGATTCTTTGAGCAGAATTTACTTCCATGTCATGAAGCTTGTTAACTGTCAATCAGTATGTCACATTTGACCACAAATACATAATCATGATTTTCAACAGGATTTGTCAGCAATACACTGCGTTTGATTTATGACTTCTCGGAAACACAGATGCAGACCCGATTCCTAGGAAGAACCCGCATGGAAGTACAACAGCAAGTTTCACATACCAATATGTGCGGAAAATTCTCTAGTTTTAGGAAATGATAGTAAGAAAGGCTGATTTTGTGTGCGAACTTGGCAGTGGCGGTTACCATGGCAACGGATTTAGAAAAAATGATTTACAGAATTGTTTTTGGTAAATACTGCATAAAACAGAGACAATTAGTGATAAATGAAATCTGACTTCACATTATGGTAAATCGGAGAATGGGTGAGCAGAGAGAGGAAATCATTGACACCTATTGTTTATATGGTTGCCATGACAACCAGGAATTCTTAAAAATAGTTAACCTTTTTCTGAAAGTCAATGATAACTTCTCTAAAACTAAAGGAATTTACATATTTTTAGGATTTAAATTACATGCACCTGAAAGCCCTTTTTCTCGGCTTTCTGGTGATGTCTTTCTTTTCTCTGTCGGTTTAATACCCTTGACACAAAGTGTTACCAAAGTAACCCAAGTAAACAAATTCGAATCCACCAGTAAGCTCACAATTTCCGCAGTATAGAAGAACAAGCAATTCAATTCAAACTTTTTGTCATCAGAGGGTAGTCCATGTGTGAGGGATACATTAAAAATGTTAAAATTATTAACTGATGATCAAATTGGTTGCCATGGAAACATTCAAATCGGCAAAAATACACCATTTTGAGAAAAGAACCTCATGATTCTGAGTTTGTGTCTCATTTTTCATGAAGAAGTATTGAAAAATTTGTGTATGGAAAATTTATCATTAAAACATTTGAATTTCACTTGGTTACCAAGGCTCTGCATTTGTTTATTTCCTTAGCAACTGATAAATATTTACATTTTGGTGGTATTGGCATGCCTCAGTCTGGACAGCTCAGACATATTTCTTGTCACATTTGATCAGAGATTTACTGTTTGGTATTCTGTATCACCACTACATCATTTTTGAAGAGAGATTCACCTCCAATTGGGTTATCCAATATTCTAGTGGACCTTGATGAGATGAAATGCTAAATAGGTGGCCCCTTGAATCAGTGCATGTCTGTGCTGGGTTATCAAAAGATCCCTAACACGGGGTAAATGTGTAAGATGTTGAGGACTCCTACCCTCTCTCAACCATCTGATCAAGCAGCCCTCATGGACTTAGAGGGCTGCACACAAGTTGTTGTCCTATACTACAGGCCTCAGATTCTGGTTTCTAAAGAGAGTGTCCAATGTCCATCAGTATAATGCCGGTGATGGTAAGTTCTTGACAGTTACAGTACTATTATGCTCGTAAACATAAATATATTGAAGAATCAATAAATGGACTGCAGCCTGACTGCATTAGAAGCCCTATATGGGGAGACAGATTGGAAGTACATGCCTAGTATAAGTAGGGTTCGGAGGGGAAAAAAGGGACCAGAGAAAGGAAGGATAAGGAAATAAGGCTAAGAATAAATTTGTGTTGGGCCATAAGGAATGGAAGTGAAATAGGTGATGGGAGCAGAGGGGATAATTTAAGGCTAGAAAGAAGGACAGAGACAGTGGAGAATGAAGAAAGGGAGGGTGCAGACAATGACATTTGGAGGACACCCTGAGTAAGTAGGAGGGAGAAGGCTAAGATTTACACCTCTTCCTTGCCGCTGGGTCAATCAGACCTATGTTACAGCCGAAGGACGGCGAGTGCTTACATTTGGCTGTTAGTGGAAGTCAATGACCTCACAGCAGGCCCTAGCTATCCATGGCATTGAAATATGCTGTTGATGTGTCATTGAGTAACTTGTGACCTCATTGACACTTAGTTGGTCTCTAGATTTGATAACATTGCGAGTATAGACTATGACTTCATAAATTCCTTATGACTAATAAGAATAACATGGCATGTATAGGGTTCTGGCGTCACAAGGAACATTTCAGTAGAAATCTGTAAGCACTTGATGTTCGTCTACTGTAATTGTCAATCATCTTTTGCCTCATGGCTGTCTCTTTGTTCTATCCCATTTATTTCAAATGTAAAGTACCAATCACAGATCATCTTCCCCCCACTGCCTCTCCCTGTAAAACTTCCTGATCTCATACAGCCTGATTCTTCTCTTATCTGCTTCACTAGCCACAGCCCTCCTTGTTGTCTCCGCCCCTGTTATCCCCCTCCTTCCTAACATTGATGTGGTGAATGGACTAATAGCTATTAAATGAGGAGGCACGCCGAAAGGGAGGAAGTGCATCATCATGCATATAAATGTGTACCTGAAACAATGCAGGGGGATGGAGGAGGGAAGCAACTTTCAGCAGAGAAGAGGATAAAAAAAGGAGACTACGGAGGAGGGAGAGGGGGACAAATGCAAGGATGCTGGAACAGGGGGCAACTGGTCTAGTGCCCTAGATTCAAATTTGAGACTCCGTTCGACTTGGAGTTTGTTTATTGTCAGACCATGAGAGAGGAGACTGAAAGGAAGAGACAAAGGAGTGGGAATTGATAGACTATGAGGGACAGACTAAGAGGGATGTAATAAGATTGAGAGATGGACAAGGAGGGACACTATGGAGATGGATACTAAGACAAATTAGAATTGAGAGTAGGAAGGAGAGACTGAGAGGGGGGAGTCATGGAAAGAGGAGACTAGGGACCAGTGAAACAGGAGACTAATGTAGAACAGTGACTGTGTAGGGGGAGGGGGCATGGAGAGTTGAGAGCAGGAGGGAATGGAAAGACAAGCATTGGTAGGGTATGATAGGAAGAGATAGTGGACAAGGAGACAAAAATAAAAGAACAGATAAGGAGAAAGTGAAGCAAAAAGTTGAACAGAGACAAGTTTTTTGCTTTTTTTCTGCTCGAATCAATTACTTAATCATATTACAGGTATGTCACTGCAGTAAAGTAGCCAGTGGTTGTGCAAATGGAGTGAGCAGGCCGCAACATTTCATTGATGGTGCTGTATTTGAAGTCAATGAACACATACATGAAGCATAGTGCTTGCTCCGTTCGACCTAATTTGGACTGCTGTTTCAATCAAACATTCTGTGCTTTCGTTGATATGAAAAAAGCCTTCGACTGGGTTGACAGAGAGCTGCTCTTCTATGTTTTATTAAAAAATGGAATAAAAGGAAAAATATATAAAAATATCAAAGCTTTATATGAATGTACTTCAGCCAGTGTAAAATTGAATAATTACACTACTGATTGGTTTAACATAAAAAGCGGAGTAAGACAAGGTGACCCCCTGTCTCCAACTTTGTTCTGTATTTTTATTAATAGTTTGATTCAAGAAATAAATGATTTAAATGTCGGAATAGAAATTAATGAGAGTCGAGTTGCTATATTAGCATTTGCAGATGATATCGTTCTTATTGCAAAAAACGAGGATAGAGCCTTAAGTGGAGTTATAAATAAATTTAAAAACCTGAAAAATGTTGGATTTAATACTTATCAAAAACTATACTTTTCTAATGTTATACCAGTTATGGATTACACTTCGAGAATACGGGTTAACAATTCTGCCCATGCTGATAAAATTCAGTATAGAGCGATAAGGTACTATCTCGGTGTCCATAATAAAGCTGCTCATAGCGGTCTTGAAGGTGATATGGGATGGAATGTTAGCAAAATAAGACATAATGTAAATATGGTTAGATATTGGAACAGGATTTTGCTTATGAATGAAAATCGCTTGACTAAAAAAGTATTTACATGGGACCTTTGTAAAGTAAGGGGTTGGTCGAGTTGTATAAAAGAAATATTTAAATATGTAGGTCTTTCAAATTTTGATGAGAGAAACACCTGTGATTTGAGACTGATAGAAAAAAGGTTAATTGATATAAGAAATGTTGAATGGCATGAATCTCTATTGTTAAAACCAAAGTTAAGAACATATATGAAATTTAAAGATAAATTGTTATGTGAAGAATATGTTTATATAAAAAATAGAAAACAGAGATCATTAATTGCACAAATTAGATTAGGAATTCTCCCTATAAATATAGAAATTGGACGGTTTAGGGGCATTAAGTTAGAAGAGAGAACTTGCGATATTTGTAAAAGTAATTTAATTGAGGATGAGTTTCACTTTATTTGTGTATGTCCAGTTTACCAGTACCATAGGGAATTGTTGTATGCTAGTATCTCTGTAAATAATTTTGTACATATGACAGATTTTGAAAAATTTATACATATCATGACAAATGAACAATATAAAGTTAGCACATTTATTATTAGTGCTTGGAAATCAAGAAATGACATTTTATACAATACTTAATTTGATGTATCTTCTTTATGAAATTATGTATTACGAAAACCTTTCATATGTTTTGACAAAAATTATTGAAGTTCCAGTTATATGATATTGTAATTGAGTGTAATTTTGTAATATCTCTACATTTAAAGTTCACTTGCGTATTTTGAAAGAAAGTTCTAATTGTTACATTTAATAATTCAATATGTTGTGACAATTATTTAATTGTAATTTGTAATCCTCTGGTAAATTTAAATATTAATTGATTTATAGTGACAGATAAGCACCCAGAAGGCTGGGTACCACAGGTCATTTATGTTGTATTATTGTTAATTTTTATGTACCTGTCACTTAAATAATAAAGAATCAAAAAAATAATAAAGAATCAATCAATCATCCTTCGCCTCATTTCTATGTCCTCCTCCTGTTCTAATAGCCTACCAAGTGAATAAATATAGGAAGTAAAGCCCCAATCATCCATCCATCTCGCTCTGCTCTGCAAGGCATGTACCTGAGCAGCAGTATCTGGGCATTCTAGATTCCCATTCGATAGACTCAGTCTACAGCTTTGCTGCTGCTAAACAGCAATGTCATGGTAGTAAAAAACTGATTGATATTGCAAAGCAAAGAGTGCCATGTATCAACATAGCTGCTCTGACATTAGTCATCAGTATGTTATACCGCTGATTAGGAGCATGCATGTCTATGAGCTTGAACTGTACCTGTAAATTATGCTTTACCACGATACAGACAACTATCTTTACCCTAAACATGTCAACTACATAGGCCTATACATTGGGCCTGTCAGCTGCTTCTACCATGTAACTGTCAGGTTCTAGTTCTTGTGACTGAGCCTGGCAATGAAGTATTGGTTTGTTGGCAATCTGAAGTGTAGACTTACAGTGAATCATAATGCTTGTCTCTTTTCTTATTTAGCTGACCTGGAAATATGTGTAGTTCCTTTTATATTGTTGCCACTAACCTTGGAACATACTTATTGAGGACCATTCCATCAGAAGGTGGTACAAATCCATAAAGATATGAGGTCCAGTCAGAGGTGTCAATGTGGCATTGCAGTGAGAATTTGTGGCTTAATTTCTACAAATATGTTAGTTGCCAGGTTAATAAACAAATGCTAGACCTTGGTAATTCCCTATTAACGTGCCTCGGCGGTCCAACGTCGGCCCGAAGCTGGTCCGATGCTACCGACATTGGACTGACGCTGGGCCGACGTTGGACCGCCGAGGCATGCTGACAGGGAATCAACTAAAATTCGAATATTTTGACCATGAACCTTGAATGGCACTTTCCACACTTAAATTTCTAAATATTCCCCCATGCAAACAGAGACTAAAATTAAGAATCATCGGATGTTTTCCTCAAAATTGCATACTTTTGTTGATTTGGAGGTCTCCATGGCAAACAGTTTGATCCTATAACCATTTTGATATTCTTGGAGTACATGGACCACCCTCTGATGACAAAAAATTTAATTGAGTTCCTTGTTCTAAAAATGTTGGATAACCCAATTGGAGGTGAATCTCTCTTCAAAAATGATGTAGTGGTGATACAGAACACCAAACAGTAAATCTCTGATCAAATGTAACAAGAAATATATCTGAGCTGTCCAGACTGAGGCATGCCAATACCACCAAAATGTAAATATTTATCAGTTGCTAAGGTAATAAACAAATGCTGAGTCTTGGTAACCAAGTGAAATTCAAATGTTTTAATGATAAATTTTCCATACACAAATTTTTCAATACTTCTTCATGCAAAATGAAACACAAACTCAGAATCATGAGGTTCTTTTCTCAAAATTGTGTATTTTTGCCAATTGATTGTTTCCATGGCAACCAATTTGATCATCAATTAATAATTTTAACATTTTTTAAGTATCCCTCACACATGGACCACCCTCTGATGACAAAAAGTTTGAATTTAATTGCTTGTCTTCTATACTGCGGAAATTGTGAGCTTACTGGTGGATTCGAATTTGTTTACTTGGGTTACTTTGGTAACACTTTGTGTCAAGGGTATTAAACCGACAGAGAAAAGAAAGACATCACCAGAAAGCCGAGAAAAAGGGCTTTCAGGTGCATGTAATTTAAATCCTAAAAATATGTAAATTTCCTTAGTTTTAGAGAAGTTATCATTGACTTTCAGAAAATTTTTAACTGTTTTTAAGAATTCCCGGTTGTCATGGCAACCATATAAACAATGGGTGTCAATGATTTTCTCAGTCTGCTCACCCATTCTCCAATTTACCATAATGTGAAGTCAGATTTCATTTATCACTAATTGTCTCTGTTTTATGCAGTATTTAGTGAAACAAGTATTGCGGTAAATTTAAATGAATCTGTTGCCATGGAAACCTGTACTGCCAAGTTCGCACACAATTTCAGCATTTTTTAGTAGCATTACCCGAAACTAGAGAATTTTCCGCACATTTTGGTATATGAAACTTGCTGTTGTACTTCCGTGTGGGGTATCTTCTTAAATATTGCACTTTTTGACCTCCAGCTGCTCTACTATATAGGGTATGCTGATGTATAAATAGGGCTCATCATTCCTCATTCAACCTCAATGCTTTAGTATTTTTTGTGATAATGATTTTTTTTTTACAAAGAACAAAAACACAGATTATTCCATGCTCTTACATGTGCAACATGTTAACGTATAGTCCCCAGACTCTGGTCACTAGAGGTCTGCGCGGTCAGCATCGCACCGCGCGGGTCGGGGAGCAGTGTGCGGTGCGGTTTGAAAATGTGCGGTGCAGTGCGGTTGCGGTTTTGAACTTAACAAGTGCGGTGCGGTTGCAGTACTGCGCAAATGAAGTGGGTGCGGTGCGGTGCAGTTGCGGATTTTCATTAATGACACGAGAACCGCAATGGACCCGTGCATTTATGTATGTTTATTCATTCAATTTATTTACCCAAAAAGCAATTAAAGAGTTGGCCGCAAGAAAGTAAAATATTTAACTTGTTTCTCCCAAATTAACAATAATTCTTAATTTTCTGCTTTTTTCCCCCTTCTGAACAACCCTGGAAAAGTGCCTCGAGAAGATCTGAAAAGCTAAAGATCAATTATGTCTGGCCTTCCCTCATGCACTCTTAGCAAAAAGGTTTTATATGGAACCTTTAAGGGTTCGTTAAGCTGGTATAGATAAGGAACCCTAAGGTTCATTATTCAACTTTTAAAAAGGCTCCAACAGCAAACAAAAACAACACTTAGATAATCCAGCTGCACTGAACTCCCAAAATGGAACCCCTTTTTCTCAAAGTTGGGAGCATAGGTTTCCATCATGGGGCCTTCCCACCAGTATTGAACCTTTTCAATTCTGTTGAACTCTTAACAAAATTTGGAACCTTTTTTCGGCTATGGTCCTTTATGTATATATCATCAAGAACCATTGGCATTAAGAGGGGGAAGGGTTGGTCTAGTGGTATAGCGTTCTGGACTGCCAATCGCTGGGTCCTGGGTTCGAATCTAGCTCTTGCTGCATCATCTGGGCCTATGTTGGACGGCTGTTACAATCATCTTTAGCCTCATTGCCGTCTCTCCTCCTGTCCTAATTAGCCTACCAAGTGCATAACTACAAGACGTAAAGCCCCAATCATCCATCCATACACCTTTTACATTAAGAGTGTGTAGGCCTCTTGGATCTTTGACTTAATCAGCTTTTGCCATAAGAGGCAGCCAATTTTGCATTTCACCCGAATGACATCATGTTGTGATTTTTTTGATGATGGATTTATGGTTGCATGAGAACAGTTTTTTTTTTAGATTGAGCTTGGAAATATAAATAAACAAAACAAAGGAACATAATGTTTTATTCAGACTTAATGTGCATATTGTTTATCCAGAACAGAGAATAGTAAGTCTTACTTGGTGTCATTATTTAGTCCGAAGATAGAAAAAGCGGGGCAGATTTGTCATGAACAGGGGAGTAATAGTGCATTTATACATAGAAGCATGAAACTTGGCACACATTTTAAAAACGTCTTAAAGAAAATATTTAGATAGGGAGCCACTTCAGTTTTGACCTGGTTGACTCATGGCAGCCATTTTCCAAAATGGCTGCTAATTATCTCATTTTCCCGCTTTCTGTGAAATGCCTATAGTTTGAAAGTATCAAAACAGTGCTCATTATTCCTTCTACTGATCTAAAAAACATTATCGATTGATTTCTAGATTGAACTGAGGAATTTTAGAGTAGTCAGTATCCTTTTTGTTAGAACTGTATCATTTTCGCGGTTTCCCATAGTTTCATGGAATCTCAATTGATTTTAAAACTGACTACATATTTGAATTCCTTGTAAGAAGAGCTTTCAAATGAATGGTCGCATCAAGTTTCCGTGAATTTTTTGTCAAAATTAAAAAAAAAAAAAAATCTTCAAAAATCATTTCAATTTTCGTACCAAGTTTACGAAACCCATTGATGCGGGTACTCATTTGAAAGCTCTTCTTACAAGGAATTCAAATATGTAACTTATTTTGAGAATTGGTGTTACCATCCGTAACCGCGCGAAATCCAATGTTTGAATAAATGTTTCTAACAAAAAGGATTCCAACAAGCCTGAAAATAGACCAAGGCTACCAAAAATGTTATAGTAATGTACTGAATAATTGGCGATGCAATAAAAAACAATATTTACGTGTATTCCACTTGTAGGGAACTACACAGAAAGCAGCAAAATGGAAGAAGTGACTGCCATTTTGGAAATGGCTGCCAGTAGCCACCTTAGCTAAATCTGAAGTGGCTCCCTATCCAAATATGCTTGTATAGATGTTTTTTAAGTGTGCACCAAGTTTCATTCTTCTATGTATAAATGCACTATTTTTTTACATACCTGCCCGCTAAAAATTAAGACTTATTGGCCGCAGGGATGCTTGAAGGTTTTACTGCTGTGGTTTATAATTGTCAAAAGCCAATTCTCCGTGGACCAAGAGACCTGTTAAATATACAACAAAATTTAAAATTATGATAAAATAATAAATAATAAATTTATTTTGCAGGGCAAATTGACCTAACTTCAGCCTCTCACCCAACTTCACCCCTACAGAAAACTCCCTGTAATTAAATTTTGTGTGGCCAAGGTGCCAGTTTTTCAGTTTAAAGTCATTGTCAATGTGTTTAGAATAAATTATGAAAAATTGATGACCATTCCAACACAACAGGTCTGGCATAGTGGAAGAGACTAGTTGCCCGAATTGGAGTTTAAAAAACATTTTTTATCGTCTTTCTGTGTAAACGATGCATTTTTTCCCAGCTGTTTTAAAATACTTTTTTGGAGGATTGAGTTTTGCAGACTGTAATGTTTTATATAGAGATAAGTAATTCTAAAAGGACAAATTAAGTCAGTCAGCTGTTTCTATGACAATAGGATCAAGTGGTTGAAGCCAGGTACTGGTGGCTGAAGTTAGGTACATCCTAGGCTGAAGTTAGGCACTACGCGGCTGAAGTTAGGTACATGTCCCACTTTTGTCTTTGGATCACATTTGCACTGCCTTATAAGGCATATGGCCATTTTATCGCAATAAGGTCATGAAAAAGGTGGAGGCTGGGGTTAGGTCCATAGCTACATGTTATTCCCAAGAATAGCCAGCCAGTGACAAGCAATCAAAAACCAAAGTAGGCTGAAGTTGGGTCAACTTGCCCTATAGCATAAAATTATGTAGCTGTTCAATTTCTTTTTTGATACTACAGTACAATTGCCAAACCAAACGGCAAATGATATTAACATTTTCTTCGAAGGAGAGCTTATTGTCAATTATCGTACCAAGATATTTGTACTGGTTTACTCGCTCAACTACCTCATCATTGATCACAGCATTGTCATGTACATTTTCAGATCTTCTAAAATCGATTGATCCTTGTACTAGTTGTATGGCTTGCAAACTTTGGGATCCTGGGGCACAGGCAGAGCCTCCTGGTGAAATTATTTTACAATATTTCTGTTTTATTTTTGCAGGTCTCTATGTCCATGGGAAATTGATTTTGACAGTTATATCAACTACAACAGAATTCCTTCTCACATCCCTGCAGCCAAGTAAGTCTCACTTTTTTTCCAAATAAGCACTGATGCCTTGAAGTAGCAAGACTAGGGACGAGGACCTGGGGGTACTGGGGGCACATACAATGGGCAATTTTCAGTTTCATGATACAATTTCAGTCTTAGATTGGTCATTATAATGGTCGAGTTAATAAGTATAACACGGACTGTCTTGTTGTTTATACAGCAAAGACAATGGTAATGAAATGAATTATGTTTAGCCATTACAAGCAATGTCTCGATTATAATGGTCAGGGCCAAAGGTACAACCGTCAGCGATAATGGGTTGAGTATATGCTGAATACACGATTCTCAAAATATTCAGGAAGTTACCACACATTGTAAAGCAGAAAAACTTTTCGATAACAACAAAAATTAACATGTGTCCTGTATATAACATGTAAATCCACAAATGGATCAGAATCTGATATATATAATTCGATCCTAAAAATATTCACAACACAAGGAACTAATTATGAATGGGCATTCTATTCTGAGAGCTACAGGATCAATACTAACCAACACATTGCAGGATATATGAAAATGCAATCAGCAATGTCATACATGCCCAGACTTTTGGGCCTAAAAAATACATAAAATGTCCCTTTTTCTACTTTAAATTACTGTGGAGAGGGAGCCCGGAGCCCCGCCCCCACTTTTTGAAGCGCTATGCTACCTCTGAGCAACACTTACTCTTCTGTCCAAATAAATAATTTCTACACCGGCTCTTTTAAATCAATGTTCTGTTCAATAATTGTTATGTTCATTTGTAGTTCCAAACTCCATATATGAAAAAAAACTAGTACATTCTCATTCTATAATACATCCATTCCCAACAAAATTAATGTCATTCGTATGAATACAAAATTGGCTGTCTCTTATGTCCAAGGTAATCAAGTAAAATATATCATACATGAGGTGCATGATAGATGTTTTAAAAGTAGCTGACTCCTGCCTCTCATCAGATCAGTCAACCTGATAAGTAGCAAGAACTTGACTCAGAGGGTAGCACTATCCATAACTACCTCCTTTAATTACGTCACTACTGACTTTAATTCATTACGTCATTTTTCCAAATTTGCAGATGTTTGTGCAATGGTAGATGTGCGAGTCCAACTGGTGCTGCCACCTGCCAGAGGGTCTTCCGCAACATAACCGTCCAAAGGGCGATGGTGGATGAAAACGGCCTTACCGCAGGCTCAGGGGTGTATTATGAGGAGACTGTGCCTGTGGCATGTGTGTGTGCTTATTAAGAAACAGGTCAGTTGATCTTTGATTATAAATGGGTCGGTAGATCTTTGATCATCTGTTTCAAAGTGTTTGCAAAATACATGTCTTTCTAAATAGGGATTGTTGAAGAATGAAAATTGGTAATATTTATATAATTAAAGTTGATGTTCAACTGTTTTGTAACTGTAAACAATCTACCTCACAAATAAATAAATTGTGACCTGCTCCACCTATAAATGGGTTCTAAGTTCCCCCTTTATATTTAGTTAATAATTAGTTTTGAACATGAATTTATTCTGTTGAAATTAGGCTTTAAAATGGGCCTCATTTGTTTTGATATCTTTATTCTATCCAGAGATGTGTCATCTCAAATGTTCATGATCAATATGAAACTTCACATTCGAGAAAATGGCAATTAAATATTTCCGCCTTTGCTAGATTTCCTTACTTTGAACTCATTTGGTGGAGCAAGTCACATTTATGATAATTCAAATCAATTCATCAATATCAAAAGACTTCTTGTATGCAGTGATCACATTACTTTACCTGCTCTCTAAGGGTGTCTCCAGTTGTAAATATTCTAAAAGGGGTGAAATTAAAACCAGTATTTGTTAAGCACACTCTACCTATATTGCTATCAATATAACATCCTTATTGCAGCTTGTCTTAAAGTTTAAGCTTTCTTTCTTATTTCTTAGTGCGATAACAAACTATTTTAGAGATAAATGTGAAAATCAAAAATCTGGTGAGATGATTGAAAAAGAAAATATTAGTAATTTTTTGGTCAAAAATTGGAATTGAAACCTAAGAAATTGATTTATTATTGAATACAAGTGAAACATATGAATACAAGATCAGACTCTTTTAAAAAAATGTATTTTAAATGTTTTTACAGATCTCAAATGACCATGATGTACACTCAGCAAGTCAACAAATCCAGGATCTCAGTCACTTATTTGTTACTTTCTAGTTTCCACAATGTTTTCATTGTTTGGAAGTAAATCGATATTGTCCGTTTATACATGTATTCAAGATATTTTTACATGATTTATACACAATTTATTTATATGTTACACATCGTATTTGTATTTGAAATCTTGAATGTTTTTAAAAATAAATTTGTTGCAAAGATCAAAGCTTAACATTTCGCATGTCATTTGTGATTCCTGTAGAATGTCTAGCTGCTTCTGGTATGATGATGAGGTAGAGTTACCACTCATACCTGAATTGAGCTCAGTATCCACTGACAAGTACCCTCCAGGCCAGATGATTGACCAGTGAGAGTCTCTGAAAGCGACTTAAGTTATGTGTGAGATTTAAGTCAATGAATAATGATACTCAATGATAGCTCAACCACAAAATTATGTAGTTAGTGAAATTCTCACCAGGGGACAGCTTCATAGCACCAGAAACCATAATGTAACAAAATCCACATATATGTATACATATGGTACACTTTTATTTGTTACAGCCTATTTCATAATTGTAGAGACATTGAGCCCGAATGTGATTTTTTTTCTCATAAAAAAATACATTATGAAATTGTGAAAACGGTTTTAATCCCCCGTCCAGTATTTTCTGCATACGCCTCTGCAAGTTATTATTGTGGATATACATTTTATGAGAGATCACTGGTCAAGATACTCGGAAGCAGGGGTGTGATAATAATCATTTGTAAAGAAGGATATTATGAAAAATGGGAGATTTATATACAGCTTTGCAAACCAATTACAAAAAGGAACAAACACATATACACATTTTTTGGCCTCGGAATGTAGATATAAAAGTTTTAACAAATTTCATCATTAAAATTAGGCAGGTGTGCCAGAATGGGGGGGGGGGTAATTACCCCTCTGCCCTTAACCAGGGACGGGAAAGATGTATCTTTTTTTTATCTTAAAAAAAAGGCAAAATAAAAGGCCTTAAATTGATAAATAGTTATTCACAACTGTTTTTGGGCAAGACCCAAGGCCTTAATGTTGTAAAGAAATTGGTAATGCCGCCCCCGTTACTCTCTGGCACCCCTGAAATCGCACACATTTTCATTACAATAGCATTAAAAATCCATATGTTTACAGTCAAATCTGAGTGAGATCGGAGCAAAGACAATCAACAGGAAACTGAGAACCATCAAGTTGATGTTCAACCATAGAAATACATAGAACGGACATGAGGCTGTATGAAGCCACCTCAAGATGAGGTCACCAAATCCGCCATATTGGAACTGCCCTGAGACATGACGTCACAATAGACTAATTATGATGTGACGTCATGCCATTGTTATAAGTGACATCACTGTTATTGGTGACGTCATGGTACCATTGTGTCAGGATACAGGGCAGTTCCAAGATGATGGATTTGGTTGCTTCATCTGCCACAGCCTCATGTCCGTTCTATGTATTTCTATGTGTTCAACAAACTCCTTTAAATGTCATCCTATTGCGGCGTTCAGTAGCTGATCCCGGGGGGGGGAGGGGAGGGGGTCGGTCAGTTGATCTAAACTGCAGCCGCCTCCCCCTGTCCTCCCCATCCAACAATTTCTGGATCAGCCCCTGGCATCTTGCTTCAAACGTTAGTCTGGATCTCACTAGTATGTTGCACTCTGACTGGTGTGGGTCCAGAAAATCCCGCAGGCTGTAACCACTACATTGACCGCAGCCAAGACAATAACCGAAAACGGCACCTCTTGCAGTACAGCTTGAACTTGCGCCACAGGCCCAACTTAGGTTGACCGTGTTTATCAGTGATGCAATCAAGCAGCATTTCTTCATCATCTTCCAGACCATACTCTCCGTCTTCAGTACGACTTGACCCTTCATTAGAATCTGTATCTTCGTCAATGTCATCAAATGTATCCAACAGAGGCAGTGATACTGGTACAGGTGACGGGGATCTGCGCATCGCCATCTCTGACTGTTCCTCCAAAATGCCATCTGAATCCAGAGTTCCGATAATCACCATCTTTGTGCTTGGTAGTTGAGCCATTTGTCAAAGCACACTTCCTGAAAAGAGAAAGTGGCAATTTTTGCGATGTATAAGAGATGAACTGAATCTTAATTAAAATTTAAATGAATATACAACTCAAATGAAACCTTTCAATGAATTTGAATTAATTCAAAATCTATGCAGAGCTTCCAATTTGAGATCAGCCACTATACAGCATAGAGACTTTTGAAGATTTTGACGGGGAGGTCATGAGACTGGCAGGGAGGTTTTACATGATAAGAGGGAATGATGAGATGGGAGAGATAGAAAGGGAGTCCTCAACATGTTACACATTTACCCATGTTTTACTTGTCCAGCATGGATGGACACTGATACAAGAGGCCGCCAATGACATCCAGCTGGGATTTTGCTAATAAAGGTACACTGAAAATTCTAGGTTCCCCACCCGGGGTTCGAACCCATACAGGCAAAGACCTTCAGCAGAGCAGGCGGGCACCATATCCAGCAGGTGTCATGCCATTAGAATTTTGTCTAACTTAATGGTGGTTAAAACCCACTGTAACATAGTGCTTGGAGCAGTCGACATAAGTCACCACAGCCAGGCCAAGTCAAGTGAAGTCAACAGAGGAACAAGCAGCTGTTAAGATTGCCTGGCAAGTCACTCCAGTCCCCTCTCCAGTCCAATACTGACTGACTTAAGTCAAAGAATAACGCTCAAGCTTCCTGAAATCTTTTGATAAAGTAATTTAGACATAATTATATGATCCTACAAAGAATATTTCACTGAGTAGGGAGGGGAACATGGGAACCGACGGGCCATGGGGACAGATGGGCCATCCTCCTAACTCCTCATCAAAAACGTTTCATAACATCTAATTTGCATTTTTAGTATTGCTTATCACATCTATGAATACCATATCGACCACTGATCAATAAGTGATAGCATAAGCGTGTAGGAGGCAAAATGAAATTTTCAACATCTAAAAAATTTTTTTCTGATTCAGAAGAAGTTTAATATCTCAAAAGTGTGTAGACTCGACGCAATATATTTTCTATGATGATTTGTCCTATATATTGGTAACAATTTACACATTTAATTTTAGGAACAAGAACCATATTTCACCAAAAAAGAGGGGTTTAACTGTTCAGATAGCTTTTGGGGACCGATGGGCCACCCGGCATGGGGACCGATGGGCCACTATTTCTTGAGATTTTCTATAGGTGGGGTATTGGCATGGGACTGGATATTAAAGTCTTTTACGGTAAAAGCACAATATAACTTCAGCTTGCATCTTTAAATGACAAGTTTTGACTTAAATGAATGCCCTCAAATTTACAGTGATAGATTTGCCTTAGTAATGGCTTCAAACACAAAATGGTGGAAATTTAAAATATCCATATTATTATCGTTTTCATAGCCATGTGTTTTTTGAAAACTTCGTTTTGCAGTTAAACCGTGACATCATCGGGTATCTGTCAATGTGATTGGTCTAAATTTCAATCTGTGACATATCAGTTCAGAGTTTGACATGACATCACAGTTAATGACAAAGGAATTTAAAACTGTCAGGCAATGTTACCATTTGTGTACAACCACAACAAACAACGCTTGTCTAAGCTGAGTTTTGCACCTCATTGTTTTCTAAAGAAAATGTGTTGTTGTTTTCACAAGACACCAGTCGTCACAATTTCAAACAACTTTTTTTGTCATTAATTGTAACTCTCCTGAGACTAAGTAGTCTGTTTGGTTCAGTTACAGTTCATTGAAGCATCTTTCAGCTGCACTTTGTCAGTTTCCTGAAAGCTGTGCTTGTAATAAACAAAATTATTAAATTAAATCTCTGACATCACAGTTTTGGAATGAAGCAAATTGCAAACTTGAAAAACACGTAGCTATGAAAACGATAATAAATCACAAATTTTCAATCTAGGTAGTATTTGGGATATAATATAAACATAAGGACCCCGTTAGACATTGATGCAATATTGAGTGTAAGTTAAATTTTCACCAAAATATGATGTTTTGGGAGGGCAGTTCAGAACAAGTGACACCATGGAGGACCTAAACCATGCATGTACATACACTTAAGTTGACTGATATCAGTTATGTCTTTATGTAATAATTTTCCCTAGCTATCATACATTTATTATTTAAAAACTCTGTTGATCTGTCCCTTCCTTGTTCATTTTCAACCACATAAACTTAGTATAGGATCACAAGGCAGTTCAGAATAAATTGTCAAGCTATCCAGAATGCATGCAATTATACTGTTATAACGTATACGTTAGTGTGGTTTAATAAGTAAGTCCATTTATAAATGCCTTTGTCTATTATCGCAATAATGAAGGCAATATCAATGATAAACCACACAGCGGCATCCCTATGGGGGGGGACACGAGGGGGCACGTACCACGTGCCCCCCCATATTGGACCTGTGCCCCCCCCCGGGTGCCCCACATATGAACTTTTCAACCAGAGCATCGAGCGCCATCCCCAGGTGCCCCCCCCCCTGTAGACCCCCTAGTTACGCCACTGAAACCACTTTAAATAATTCAAGAAGTGAATACTTAGAGGTAATTTTTTGACATCTACAATAATTTTTATGATATATCAATTAATGAAACCAAAACGTTACACTGAAAATATTTTTGGTGTTATCTAAGAGCAATACAACATGCAGGATTAGTCTCCTAAAATCAAATTAACATTCGAAGTTCAATGTTAATTTGATTTTAGGAGACTCCAATTCAATGTTAATTTGATTTTAGGAGACTAATCCTGCTTGTTGGTGACAGGCAAACGAAAGGATTATGCATCTGAAATCATTCAAATCAAATTGGCCTCCTCTTGATCATGACTAATCAAACAGTGTCTATTGTTTCCGTGTTAATTGTATAATGATGGCACATCATCTGATTAAGCTATCATGAGTCACAAAGTGAGTTTTTTCACAGTGAAATGGTCCTCTCTTTTTTTGTATGATAAATGTACAGAGTGTAACATTAAATGGTAGGCAGATAATTAGAAAATTATTTGTTGTATTGCTCTAGACATCATAGCATCATAACACCAACCATAGTCATAAGTCATATGTAAGCAGGGCTTTGGAGTCGGAGTCGGGAGTCTGAGTCATGGAGTCGGAGGTTTTTCGATGGAGTCGGAGTCGGAGTCGAAGTTTGGTTTTCAGGTGGAATCGGAGTCGAAAATTGATATGGTGACTCCTGACTCCTAAAGACTCATGTCGGGACAAAATTGGTTTTTTAGATTCAAAATGGTTTTTTGAAAAACCAAATTTCAATGTAAAACCAACATGGATTTTAAAAAAAATCCATGTTGGTTTTTTGCATTGAAAATTGGTTTTTCAAAAAACCATTTTGAATCTAAAAAACCAATTTTGTCTGAAATTTTTTAGAGTGCAGGTTAAGTGACATGGAAGTACCATTGATTTGGCATGGGCGACTGGACATAATGCACCAAGAAAAGGTCTACTAAATGACTTTTTGTTCCAAATGCTGGGGTTCTAAATAGAAATGTGAATAACACGAAAAATCCGTGGCCCTCATAGATCATCTGCTCAGCTCACATACTAGCAACCATCAGCAATATGTGTTGGAAATAATATTTTCGCCGAGAAATAAAGAGCCCATATGGCTTTTCATTCCCTTAAAATTTTCATATTTATATTCTATATTTAACAATGAAATTTATATTCGCGCAGCGAAACGGCCGAAGGCCGTTGAGCGAAGCGAATTGAGTGCAAGAGAAGACTCAAAATCTGTGCAGTGATGGTCTCAACATCAACAGTCCACAGTTTGGAATTAGGTCAAGTGGGTCCAGCTTCTTATCAATGATTTAGTTTCGTATTTAACAAAACATAACATATTCATCTTCAAAAGTGTCTTAAAAATTCAATTTTCTCTAGTAATATATCCTGTACCAATAATTTTTATGGAATAGTTAATTATTAGCATTGACAAGCTAAATTAAATTATTAACATGTGATTCATTTATTTTCAATCAGACAAGAAAACATAACAAAATTAAAGTTACATAATCTTATAAACTGATGATTATGTAACAGTGAACAGATAATCTACATGCAATGTTATTGTTTTTGTATTACTATATATTTATACTATTATGTATTTTGTAATATCAACAATCTAACATAGACTTGACTTTGGCAGCTTTCAGTGCTGTCTGCCTTTTTACCATTTAGCTGATTATCTATCAATCTTATTTATCTCTTTAATATATCTAACTATCAATTTATCTATCTATCTGTCTGTCATTATATCTATCTATCTATCTGTCTATCTATTTATCTCTCTATTTATCTATTTATCTATTATATTTTTTGTCTGGTTTATCTTGCTATTCTACATTTTTCTCTGTCTATATAAGTCCTACAAAAACTTTTTAAAGTGCTGCGCGAATTTCATGGCAGTGCCATTTACATATTATAATATAGTTACAAGTTACAAGTTAATGGACACAGGTCCTGGATAAGGACCTCTATGTCAGATCTCATTACAGCGAAACACTTTGATACAGAAAAAGGGTGTACTGTTGCACTGTGAAAATGGCACTTTGTGTGTCATCATACTGTGACTGATGATTTTCATGATCATACCAAATACTTTAAATGTTAATATGATTTTAGGAGACTTATCCCACTTAATTGTTGGTGACAGCCAAACGTAAGGATTATGCATCTGACTTTCAATAAAAAAAATCAGTCATGACAAGTCAAATGGCCTTCTCTTGATCATGACTAATCAAACTGCCTCTATGTTTCCCATGTTGTAAGTAGAGAATATGACACTTCATCAGCTATCATGATTCACGAAGTGCATTTTTCACAGTGAGCTGGTCCTCATTTTCTCTTTACCAAAGTGTTTGGCTGTAATGAGTCTCTCCTGTGCTAGCATGCAGGATATGTTGCGATCGAGGATACATGTTAACCAGTTAGTTACAAGCAAATTGTAATTCAAATAGTAGTAGTAGTAGTATTTTTATTGGCTGTATGAAGTTACATTTAGAATTGCATAAATCGTCTATCATTTCTAAGAATTTCTCTGCAATATTTGCAAACAGCATGGACAGGCACATTGACATCATTAAACAGTTCATCCAATGTTGTACAATTAGGGATTCTATGGGTAGTTCTGTCCATCATTGTCATTTGGCAGTTCAGTAACAAATGGATATCAGACTGCACACAACCACATGCACAGATCCTGTTTTCTGGTGGAATCCTTGACCAACGCCCAGTTTCAAACTTTAGATTGTGTGAACTTAGCCTCAGGCGTGTGAAGGCTACCCGGTCATACTCTGGTACCTGCAGAGTAGAGTAAACTCTGTGCACCTTTAACTCGGGGTTAAACGTCCTATAAGCAGTGGCGGAGCTATGGGGGGGCCTGGGGGGGCCAAGGCCCCCCCAAATGGATTACTGGCCCCCCCCCACTGGCCCCCCAATTTCAGATTTGAGAAATTTGAAAAATTATTTGAGCAGAGCAAGTCCGTTTTTGTGACCTTAGCACGTGCTCACTTATGATGGATTCTCGACAGAATGACAGTTGCCCTTTGAAAAGTTCTAAGGCATCTGGCCCAATTTTCCAGATCCCGATTTAATACAATCTCAAAAGAAATCTTGTGGATACAATTAGTTTTTAAATATGTTTATTTAATAATCTACCTAAATTGTTTGACTTTTTACCTAGAATCTTAGTGTTTCCCAAATTCTAACCTCCCCCCTCCCTACGGTATGCCTAAGTATCTATTGCAGTTCCTTGCAAATTCAAAAATATTGTGATTTAAGGAATCTTTCCTTTGCCATTGTTGAGCCAAAGAAATATTGCGCCTTTGGAATATTTCTGGAGAGGACTGATTATCCAGAGTGATTTTTAGTACAAACTGCTCAGTTTTTCATGTGTTGCATGGAATTTCCCGATCATTTCCAGCAATCGCCTTCAGCTTTTAGGCCTATTTGAGCAGATAAAAAAAATTATTTTCATAAGACCATTCAAGTCCGTGTTAAACTTGTATCATGGCAATGATTGTAACTTGACTTGACTTGTAACATCACATTATTGTGTGCACCCTTGAGGTTTTCTCTATATATATGTACAAGCATGGTCATTGATGTCGTATCAGGGAATTTTCAACCAGATACAGGCCGTGCTCTTTAAAAGTAGGAGCAACCCCACCCCAAGATGATCTTGAGGGTCATCAGCATCATGAAACAGTAAGTGATCTTTTAAGAACAAACTTTTCTCTCATTCCAGTGGCATCAGTGTAGGTGGGGCTGGTGGGACATTTGCAGCGCCACTTTTTGGCCAAAACAGGGGTATTATTTAAGGGAAAATTTTGAGCGTTGACCCAAAATGCCCCAACACTTTAAAATTAAACTAATGCCCCTGCCTCATTCCCTGTGCATAACAAATTGTACAGCTGAAATCAAAATTCTGCACTTTGTCCTACAGGTTTTATGAAAAGTCATTTCTCTCTAAAAAAGTAATTGAAAAATAATATTTAGTAATTTGTATCATCTAAATTGAATAATAAATGCAGTACACTCTTAAACGATTCGGCAAAAAACTGGGTTTTTTTTTTTAAACCAAACTTCATGCAAAAACCAATATGGTTCTTTCAAAAAACCATTTTGGATTTTTAAAAACCAGTTTTGTCCCGAAATTTTTCAGAGTGTAAGTGTATGCCATAAGCAAAGAGCGTCAATGTTCCTATGTCACTTGTAAAGACGGCTTGTGTCGCGACATTAATTTTTACCCTTGTATTGCCCCAAAATGCCGCAAAAGTTGGGCCCCCCAGCTCAGACCCGGGCCCCCCTTGGGCCCCCCACTCCAGGATTTCTAGCTACGCCACTGCCTATAAGCAACCCTCCGTGTGCTCGTTGAAGTTTCAATCCTTTGTAAAATGTCTTCTCGAAAGCTTCCCTCCTTGAAACTATTGGCCATCAGGTCCTGAAGTACACGTCCAGCAGGGCATCGACTCTGGATTGCTTCATGGATGATGTATTGAAGGTAGCTGCCTGGATATTCCTGTCTGGATGTCAGTTTCCGGATGAAGTCCTAATATATTTCCAAGAAAGTCAGACATTCATCCATACCCAACTAGCAGGGATGTGATTGGCTCAGGAGGGAACCTCCTGCAAAGCCACTCGCAACTAGGGGGGTCTGGGGGCATGGCCCCCCAGGAAAATTTTTTTAAGTCAAGGCCCAGATATGGCATTTGGAGCCCCCTGGGACCATTTCTGCCACTAAACAACAAGCCTCTCAAAAGGATTCACAATGAAGGAGAAAACTGAAAAATACTTAGTTCCATGACCAAAAAAATTTATAGTGATGTTTTGCCATTGTGCCAACCAACCTTCTCGTGGAAGCATGAATTCTCATCTGGGGAGATGAAAACATACTTGTAATTCGGTCATAAGGGATGATATTTGAGTCATTAAAGCTTTTGACCCATGTGTAACTTTCTAGAGCAAAGAAAATTGGAAGCCATTTTTTTTTGTTTTTGCCTTAATTTTTTCCCCTAATGACCTTATATAATTTTTTCTTTACACCAAATGAGTGTATTTCTGTCGTTACACCATGTAGTGAATTATCACACTTGTCAAACTTTTATAAAATTGAATATATTTTAAATGTGTCATGTTGATTATGTTCATACGGGCTCCAATTCTTCTGAAAAATTGGATTCCCAATAAAACTTGTAAACTTGTTGTCACAAGCAGTTTGCTTGCGGATGTCTAGCATTGACCTAGTCAGCTAATAGCAAAACATGACTTGCTTTACCTACCTAAACTGTAAACACATTGACTGCATTTCATCAATGTGTGATACAGACGAAAACTGCTGCACCTCAAACCTCTGTCTTAAAAAAGGTAACTGTCACTCAAACGGATCAATATGGAGTCAGGGCTTATCTATGATGATAAATTTTGTTACTCATTGTAAAGTCCATGAGGCCTTTAGCAGTTAAAGTTACCTAAATACCAGTTTATGAATATTTCAGAGATTTGTACATTTTGTATTATTTTGGAAATTGTTTTATATTATTTGAGAATTGTATTCTGTTCAGTGCTGGACTGCACTGCATGACCCCAGGGCAAAGGGGTGATTGGGATGCCAGTTGGGGGCCAACTGAGGAACCCTAGTTGTATTGTACTGATTGTATTGTGATTGTATTGTGTTCAAGTATGATGTATTGTATGCTGCCAGTCAAGGAGCTTGAGCATGGGGACAATGGGGTATCATGACCACTTCTGTAAAAAGGGCACTTTCCGTTAAGTTGAGCTGACAATGCAAAGCTATTAATTAATGATTTGACTCTGGCACCTGGCCTTTGAGGACCCAAGGGGCAATCATATAGCTCTTCAATCAATACCTTGTGAGGCATGATTGCTCTTGGGGAATCAAATTCCAGAACCATGCTAAGGGTCAGTCCAGGGAGTAACTGGGAAACATCAATGAAAACTGTCATGTTGGAATTTGGGCTTTTGAGATAAAAGAGCTTGGGTATTTTGATAAAGGAGCTTGGGTAAAACAGGAGCGTGGGAAGCAGGTTTGCTGGGCTAGTGATGCTCCATGCTTGGGTTCTTGGCTTGGCTGGATTAGGGATCCAATAGGGGTCCAGTTATGGCCACCAGGGATGTGGTGGACCAATGGGAGCCGGTCCAGTAGGGACAGGCTTGGCTTGTGTTTGGGTGGTCCAATAAGGGACTGCCATTTTGGGCTGTTGATGGATGCTGTTGAATATGCATGTTAATGAGAATAAAAAGGCTGAGGCAGTTGTGCCAAGGCAGTTAGTATTTGATTATTTCCACTTTCAAATCTGGAGTTTGTCATCTATGTGTTTATCGCATTCTTGAAGTTTTGGGAAACTTGGAAAGTTATGAAGTTTTAAGTTAAGAATTTATCAGTTATGGATTTAATGATCAAAGTATCTAATGAGGATCAGTAATCTTAAAATGGTGACCCCGACTGTGACTCATTACATAATCCAAGGATCGAGAGATTAGACGTTGTCGACAGGAACAATGAAACCGTTCATAGAAATTCTCACCGCACGACTCGAGCAATTCACACAAGCCCAGCGGGACGCATATGCTCTTCTCATCACCAAAGAACTGAGGAAACTGGGACACAACTGTCGGCCTCTACAGAATACCACAGTAAGTGACATTAAATTGCTAATCCAAGTCTTGGAATACGCAGATCAGTTTTAAGTGAGAGAGAGTTCACGCTGGCGCTAACGAGTAATCTGGGGAGATAGAAGTGAGGCGGTGAGGAAGCACAGTGGTCTCTAAACGCAGTGGGATTATAGGTCAGGGATCTCGGGACGAAAAATGGATATGAATAAGTTAATAGCCGATGATCATGCCCTCAGGAAGGAGCAGGTTGCTCACTTAAAGGCTCAAGCTAAACAGTATGCCGAGGGTTCAGAGCAGAGGAAGGCTGAGGCTCAGGCTAAGAGGATCAGGAATTGTGATGGATCCTCCACTCAGAGACTGAGAGAATGGTTCCGAGACATTGAATTGACTATCCCATATGCAACCAGGACGGTGTATATTGCGTCCTTGACAGCCGAGGGTGCTCTTAGATTGGAATTGGAAAAGTTCCTGGCAGGCCAGAATGACCGAGCTGCCGTCGAATGGAACGCGGTTCAGAAGCACCTGCAGAAGACATTCCTGTCCCTGCATGAGGATGAGAAGCTCAGGGATGAGTTAGAGCAGATCAAAAGGAACCCATATGAGACCACTGCGACTTATGGCCGAAGGTTTTCGGAAACAGCCGACCTCGCTTATCCGTCCACCCAAAGAAATCAGGACCAGCAAAGGACCATGCTGCGCACGTACATGAAGGGACTAAAGGACGAGAAACTGGTCCTGCGACTGGTGCAGGAGAGAGGTCCCAAAGATTACTTGGAAGCAATTGAGTCGGTAGCCCAGTATGAGTCAGACAGCTACAGTGTCTATAGAGCTCTAAATGGAGAGGCCCCCCCTCCGGAAAGACAAGAAGAGCCAATGGACATCTCAGCTGTCAAAGAACAGGGAGCCACAGGTGGTGAAAGTAGGCTGGATTCAATTGAAAGAAAGATTAATGGTCTGACTAGAGAATTCACCAAGTTGATGGCCGCCGAGAGAGGACCAAGAGGAGCCCCGAGCCAGGCAGGCGTGAACGAGGACAATGGAACCAGGGAGCCAGCCGCCCCCCACCTCCTAGACGACGCCCCCTGTTGAAATTCACTGAGGATGGCCGACCCATCTGTGCACGTTGTGATCGGGCGGGGCACATGAAAGCTGAATGTCCGCAAAGACCAGGCCCTCCCGCCAGGCGTCAAGGACCACCCCATGGTCGAAAGGGGGGGTATTGAGCGCCGTGACCACCCAGGCCTTCGTCCACTTGACTGCCCATGGACTGAGCATGCGCAGTCTCGTAGATTCCGGGGCAACGAGGAGTGCGTTGCGACGCAGTGATTTCTTGACAATGTGCACAATAACAGGCAGACAGCCCATTGTGACAAAAACAGCTGGACTCACAGGAGTGACCGGCCATGAATTAAAGGTATGGGGGGAAACCCAGATACATGTAGAGGGGCAAGGGTCAATTAGTGTAGTAGTCATAGATGAATTGCCTTACCAATTGATATTGGGACGAGATGTAATGAAGCGGGATGGGATTATATTGGACTATTCCACAGGGGAGTTGAAGTGGAATGGCAGGGTGCTGCCACTGGTCCCTATAAGCAGTGGTGTGGAAATATGCACGATCCAGGGATCTGGAGATGACATAATGGAATGCGTCCGCAGGAATCAGAGTGTTTTCAGTGCAGCTGGGAAAAAGCTGGGCAGGCATCCAGAGATAGCTGTCAGGATCCACACCACAGGCCCTCCAGTCAAGCAGAGGCCTTATAGGGTGCCATTCATGAAGAGGCAAGCTTTAGGCTTGAAATTGGACGAAATGTTGGCAGATGGGATTATCGAGCCTTCCTTTTCCCCTTGGGCTAGCCCAGTAGTCTTAGTACAAAAGAAATGTCCCTTGGACCCCCCAAGATTTTGTGTGGATTATACGAAGCTTAACAAGGTCACGGTCAAGGACAGTTATCCAGTACCCTTGATCCAGGAGGTACTTGATTCGCTGCAGGGTGCGACGATCTTCTCAACCCTAGACCTGAAGAGCGGATTCCACCAGCTGCCACTAGACCCCAGGGACAAACACAAGACCGCTTTTACATGTTACAGGGGCCTATACCAGTTCACGACCATGCCCATGGGCATGACCAACGCAACTGCAGAATTCCAAAGGGCAATGGAAAAGGTCCTCCATGGGCTGATCGGCGTCAGCGTGATGTGTTACGTCGATGATCTGGTAATTTTCAGCCGATCAGAAAAGGACCATGTGAGGCATCTGCAGGAGGTATTTGATCGTATGAAGAAATACAATCTCACTTTGAACTCTAAAAAGTGTGTGTTTGGCCAAAAGGAGGTAAAACTCCTCGGCTTTGTGGTCGGCGCCCGAGGGCATAGGGCGGACCCAGACAAAGTCAAGGCAATTAAGGAGATGCCACCCCCACCACGGTGAAAGGCATTCGTAGATTTTTGGGGATGAGTTCCTATTATCGCTCATGCATGGAAAATTACGCTCAGATATCTGAACCCCTGGTGCGCCTCACAAAGAAGCACGCGCGATATGAATGGACTGATGAAATGCAAAATAGCTTCCAGCGGCTGAAGGACATATTGTGCAGTAATCGAGTGATGGCACATCCCAGGACTGACCAGCCTTACATAATCTATACAGATGCGAGTGACGTGGCTTGTGGCGCCATATTAGTACAGAAAGAGGAGGATTCAGGGATCGAGAGGCCAATCTGTTATCTTTCGAAGCTGCTGTCCAGCACGCAACGACGTTGGGCTGCGATCGAACGTGAGGGCTTCGCTTTGATCACAGCACTCAAGGCTTTCAGGCCGTACCTCTATGGGGCTCAGTTCGCAGTGTTCACAGATCATAAACCATTGTGTTCTTTATTTACAAAAGAATTACATAACACGAAGATCCAGAGGTGGGCCATCTTGCTGGCTGAGTACGGCTGCAAGATTAGCTACAGGAAAGGCAAGAACAATGTGAGAGCTGACATGCTCTCTCGCATCGAGCCTGAAATAGTGGCCACCTATGATGAACTGGATTGGCACCTGGAGGAGACGTACCCCATCCTAGAAGAGCCAGAGGAGCAGCATCCCATAATCCATGAAGAGCTGGATCTGCAGGCCATCAAGGACCAGCAGCGTGACATGCCTCAATGGCTGGAGGCCGTGGATGAGGACAGCGACTATGAAGTCATAGAAGGGGTGCTGTATTCAGTCAAGCGTCCACATGCATATGCCCCTGATTACCCCAGGCTGGTATTGCCTCAACCCCACAGGGAGCAGGTCATAAAATGGGCACATGAGGAGGTAGGCCACATGTCCCATGTGAAGACTCTTAGGAAACTCCAGGAAGCCTATGTTTGGCCAGGCATGCGAAAGGACGTCACTAGATGGGTTCATAATTGTCCCACTTGCCTGGTGTACAGCAAGCAGAAAGTACACACACCCCTAGGCGAAATGCCCATCGCCCGAGGCCCTTCTCAAATCGTATCAGCTGACCTGGTAGGACCACTGATGCCCTCTCCACAAGGGAACACTTATATTCTGGTGCTTATTGACCATGCCAGTGGATACGCTGACTGTTATCCATTGAAAGACAAAACGAATGAAGCGGTTTGGGCTAGGCTCAGACAGGACTACTTCCCCAGGTTTGGAGTGCCCAATTGCTTGCTCACGGACCGCGGCTTGGAACTAAATGCCAAGGCAATGCGGGCATATTTGGAGGGCATTGGAGTGGAGCATCGCCGCACCACGCCCTACAATCCACAGTGCAATGGGAAGGTCGAGCGCTTCAACCGCACCATGAAGTCCATATTGGCCAAGCTAGTCAATAATAAAGTGGCAGATTGGCAGGATCAGCTGGGCCAGGCCGTGGCATTCTACAATGCCTCCACTTCAGTCACAACAGGCCACACTCCATACTTCCTACACTTTGGCAGACATCCTCGCCTTCCCATTCACAGAGCCCTCACAACACACCAGGACGCTCCTCTGCTACAGGGACGTTTGCATGACTATTACGAGGCTCTCGCTCAAGCACGTCAAATGACCAGTGACTCCAGGAAGCACAATCGCGAGCGGCTGGCCAAGAAACAGAATGCTGACGACATAGCCCCAGGGGATTCTGTGATTGTCAAGGCGCAGGAAGCTCTAACCCTCACAAGCCAGTGGGACCCCCGCTGGACTGTGACCCAAGTCAGAGGGAAAGTAATTTGGGTGACTCATCAGCCATCAGGCGCTCAAAAGATCCTTAACAGGAATAAGGTGCGGCTAGTGAGCCCTGACTTGGCTTGGGATGGGGTGAACTTGAGACCAGTCAGGAAGGTCAGAAAGCAGTCAGACCGATTGTGGCATCGCCCTCGGGGCCAGAAGCACACAGTGCAGCCCATGCAACCAGGGGCCTTTGAAGATGACACGGCTGGCAGGCGAGCAGCAAAAGCCCCAAAGCGCAGGCGATTGGCTGAGGGGACAGACACAGAAGGAAGGAGAGAGAATGAAGGGAGGAGAGAGAATGAAGGAAGGAGAGAGATTGAAGGAAGGAGAGAGATTGAAGGAAGGAGAGAGATTGAAGGAAGGAGAGAAATTCAAGGCAGGCGAGAGAATGAAGGAAAGAGAGAGAGTGCAACAGCCACAGACCCGGCCGAGCACACAGGCAGAAAGATGGAGACTGATCCCCACTCAGGTCCATCACCTCCTAAACAGGCACCTGATGGTCCATCAGGCAGCAGAAAACGTAGTCCACTGACTGATGGTGGACCCCCACCGTTGAGGCACAAGGGTGCTGGGTACCCACAGCAACCCGACTCACCAGACCGTGACCCCTCAACTTTGCCACAGGACCAAGATGTCAGGCAGAATCAGGGTGGCGCAGCGTTGGACCATGACGTCCTGGCAGACCAAGCCATGCACACGGACCCTGCCCCTACTCCAGACGAGCCAATGGAATTGCAGCCAGCGTCCATGAAGAGGGACCACCACTCGCAGGAGGAGGGAGGCACCTCCAGTGACCCAGAACCAAAGAGGCAGCGCATTTATCTGCCCAGAACAGCAAAGGACAACCATTCTGTCCTGGGACCTCAAGCTGGACACATCTTCTGCTCTTGCCTGACTCCATAGAACCTACACTCTACCACCACTATCCACTGTGGATTTGGACTAACTTGTTACCAAGTGCCGAGACATTCCATGAACTCTGTCAGCACAAGGCTCCTACCTCCTTGTCACTGACCACTTGTCAATAGACACTCCATACATCCACACACTTGCAAGTACTGTGCGATCGACATCGCCATGGGATCGCATCCTACTCTTCACCCCTGGCAACTGTTCTTCACGATGCTCATCTCACTGGGAGCTGCATTCCTAATCCACGCCCGGACAACCCAAGGTGCCAGCACTGATGCTCCCCTAACCTCGGACCTGCTACCACAACCGCTGCTTGATGGAGTACTAGTGAGAGGAGGCACCGACCTGCGCACCCTCAGGGCCTCTTGGATCGTGTTGGTCACACTCCAAGCCCCCGAGTATCCTCAAGGTCTCCAGAATCTCATTGATGCCATCAGAGCCAGTAAAAAGAAGATCAAGTTCTATGCACATGTGCAACTGGGGTGGTCCTACCGACTGGATGCCATGGATGGCAGGATAGGACTCCACACCCCGACGCCGTCCGGAGACCACAAGTCCTCTATCGAGCTCAGACAGACTCTCCATCCAGGCAAAGACGGGGCCTCTTCAATGCCGTTGGCAGTCTTATGGGATTCCTATTCGGCACAGCCACTCAAGATGAAGTGCGTCAGTATCAGGTCGCCATCAAGCAATTGCAAAGCAGAACAGGTGACCTGATGCACGTCACCCACAAGATGCTGACCGTGGTCGACCAAACCAGAATGTACCTTAGGAAGACCCAGGACGCTTTATGGCAGTTGGAAGCCCACGTCAAAGAGGTGGACAATTACGTCAACAACATCGTGACCCACGTGAACGGCATTGACATGAGGTTACATCGCGTTGAAGTTCGCCTGGAGATGGAGAGGGCAGTATCTGATGCTGAACGCACATTTGCATACTACAAGCAGCAGGTCCGACACTTCCACACCCAAAGGAGTGCGCTGGAGAGGGGAATGCTGACCGAAGATGTGCTGACACCAACTCTACTACAGGGCATCGTGGAGCACACGGCCAAGGCGGGCCACGCTACGGTGAGTGACTTGTTGTGGCTATATCGTTATATTAGAATAGAGCCTGTAGTGGTCTCAGGGAATAACTTAGTCTACAGAATGGCGTTACCAGTGCTGAATGAGCACAGTTACCTGTATTTCAATTTGCACACCATGCCAGTCCCAGTAGCTAGCTCAGCGATGTCCGCCCATATAGAATTGGAGAGCCAATATGGTGTCTCAACACGAACGGGTAAACTGTTTACCCCATTTTCTTGTTTTGGTGATAAACCTCTGGTCTGCCAGAGTGGGGCTTTGTACAAGGCCACAGCCCATCGTTGCGCCAGAGGACTAATTTTCAATCAAACAGAACTAATCCAGGCATGTGAATTTACCATAACCAAGCACAAAAATGTCACACAGGTGGTACAGGTCTCGCAAAACCTGTACCTTCTTTCGATCTGGTCGGATCTTGTTAAAATTCGTTGTCCCAACCAGCTGGAGCAAGCACATCGTCTGGGACCCGGTACCTACCAGATAAAGTGTTTGCCACCATGTGTCATTGAGGGTGACACATTCCAGTTGGAATGCATTCAAACCTTTCACTTAACCAAACAGATTACCCTCCCTCAAATCACTATACATGCCCCCACTAATTTCACAGCCACACTGAGTGCTCCACAGCTGCTGGCAGCCTTCCCAGCACTACAGTCTCCCTCCAAAGTAAAGATTCCCTCGGTTAGTGCCCACTTATTCTCTGAAGCACTCCAGCTCAGCGATGGCCACTGGGCCACTATCACCAGACACACTCCAGTGTGGTCAATCGTCATTGGAACAGTCCTGCTGCTACTGGTACTGGTCATGGCCTTTGCCTTTTATTATTATGCCATGGGAGCCCGATATGGTCCCAAGTGTCTCCAGAGGAGACAACTTACTCAGAACCCCCAGAATGTCGTCACCATGGTGAGATACACCTCTCCATCTGACGACGAGTCCGATAATGAGATCGTCACCAGAGGAGGTCCAGCAGCAGTGTAGTAGCTACCACTAGTTGTTCAGACCTTCTGTCTCGCCAGGAGGGACCTTCCTCTGGATGCCTAATTCATTTATCCAAGTGTTAATTTGCCAGGAATTGGCCTACTTATGTTTACTGTATCAATTTGTCGCAGGGTATTGCGTTGGGGATGGTACTGAAATCGATGTTAGATATATCTATATGTCGTGTCTTATTGTACACTAGAATTATATTGATCAGTCTAATTACTATCTTAAATGTCTTTTATTTTATGTATGTTACTTTGTATTGTCTATTATGCAGTGATCTGTGGAATGTCGCCCACATGGTGGATCTAGCAGTCGACTTTTATGTCAAACTATAAGCTAATTTATCCACAGATCCATATAGCTGCATCTCATGTACTATTTTAAACAAGCACTGTACTGTGCCTTTCTACTAATGTGTACAAATGTGTTGTATTTCTACGTATTGCCCTGAGACCACAGCCTATTCAGCGTTGGCCACGCAAGCGCTCCCAAGGCAGTGCCCTCAGGACAATACCAATTGTCCTTTCATCATTACACCATGACTGCCCAGCTTTTCATTCTGTCATTCCAGTACTCATCCAGTTCTACAAACGACATCATTCTAACGCCCTCGATCCATTGGACGATGAGAAGACAAACGAACGCGAAGATGCTGATCGCTCAACCTCGCTTCCCATGGACCAATATTTTTATATAAACTATAAACTCCTTGATTAACAGACTCTATACATGAACAATATCACATTTCTTTTAACGATGAACTCTGCCATGCGCATTGCCTGATTAGCTGGGCTATCCATATCATTCTTCATGTTCATTCGACATATGTCACTGTCATATTAAATATCACGTAGTTAGTAGGGAAACAAAAGGGGTGAAAAAGAAAGTTGGAAGGGGATGGGAACTAAGGGGAGGGAAAATTTAACCATTACCAGATAAATTGCCATTGCATAGCAATTTATCTCAAAATAGAGGTAAGAAGTGTAAAGTCCATGAGGCCTTTAGCAGTTAAAGTTACCTAAATACCAGTTTATGAATATTTCAGAGATTTGTACATTTTGTATTATTTTGGAAATTGTTTTATATTATTTGAGAATTGTATTCTGTTCAGTGCTGGACTGCACTGCATGACCCCAGGGCAAAGGGGTGATTGGGATGCCAGTTGGGGGCCAACTGAGGAACCCTAGTTGTATTGTACTGATTGTATTGTGATTGTATTGTGTTCAAGTATGATGTATTGTATGCTGCCAGTCAAGGAGCTTGAGCATGGGGACAATGGGGTATCATGACCACTTCTGTAAAAAGGGCACTTTCCGTTAAGTTGAGCTGACAATGCAAAGCTATTAATTAATGATTTGACTCTGGCACCTGGCCTTTGAGGACCCAAGGGGCAATCATATAGCTCTTCAATCAATACCTTGTGAGGCATGATTGCTCTTGGGGAATCAAATTCCAGAACCATGCTAAGGGTCAGTCCAGGGAGTAACTGGGAAACATCAATGAAAACTGTCATGTTGGAATTTGGGCTTTTGAGATAAAAGAGCTTGGGTATTTTGATAAAGGAGCTTGGGTAAAACAGGAGCGTGGGAAGCAGGTTTGCTGGGCTAGTGATGCTCCATGCTTGGGTTCTTGGCTTGGCTGGATTAGGGATCCAATAGGGGTCCAGTTATGGCCACCAGGGATGTGGTGGACCAATGGGAGCCGGTCCAGTAGGGACAGGCTTGGCTTGTGTTTGGGTGGTCCAATAAGGGACTGCCATTTTGGGCTGTTGATGGATGCTGTTGAATATGCATGTTAATGAGAATAAAAAGGCTGAGGCAGTTGTGCCAAGGCAGTTAGTATTTGATTATTTCCACTTTCAAATCTGGAGTTTGTCATCTATGTGTTTATCGCATTCTTGAAGTTTTGGGAAACTTGGAAAGTTATGAAGTTTTAAGTTAAGAATTTATCAGTTATGGATTTAATGATCAAAGTATCTAATGAGGATCAGTAATCTTAAATCATGTTTTGGAGGTTTGTCACTTCACCGCCTAACTGGGTTTGTATAATAAGGAAGACCTATAGTCCTATACCTAATTGGCATCCACTGATTCTTGTTTTGTAACAGAATGAAAGATATTTCTGCTGCTATTGAGTTTCCTGAGTCTCAAAATTAGGATCCAAAAATATAGCTATCAACATCAACATTTACATATCCTACTCTTAATCCTATCTTAAGACTCTATCTCTTCAACACTTCAACTTTGCTGTGACCTCTTCTCCTCCATCCCTGCTGTAGCCATACCCACTGCATTTTGCATGAACCTTCGTAATGACATTGCCTTTGTTTGTGGCTCATAAAATGTCTGAAACTCCTCCCTTATTTCTTCAAAATCTACTTTTTCTGCAGCCCCTTTCCCGAAACTCATTCATTCACCTCTACGCCGCCATTAAATGGACACTCACTTCACTTGCACCAACTCCCACTGCTCTACACAGTGAAGCAATGTATTTTGCAGGGAGGCACAGCCGCTGAAGCAACAGCCTCAGCTGTCCTGAGCAGACACCCAGCATTTTCGCGCCCTTTGCTCTACATAATTATATGTTACTAGCTGTTCACCCGTTAGGGTTTATTGCTTCTCAAAAATGCACCGAGACGCAGGTTCTTCCCAGGTTCGAGTAATGTGATGCCAGCTGTTATTTGCAGGTTCCAGTCAGCTTTCAATTAGATGAAGTAATGTGGATTGTTTGGAACTACTTAAACGGGTTCTACAGCACTGCAAACACTGAGAGAGTTGTGTTGGAAAATAAGATGTTTTCGAAATGCATGACGCAACTTAATTTGTGGGAGCTGGGTAGTTATATTGGACATAGAAGTTGAATGAGTATGACAAAAGATGCGGAATTTAGTGGCCTGCAATATGATATGCATTACTGGCCTTGATGTGGCAGAGAAATATATAGCTTCTAGATTTGTATGTGGAAAATGTTGTTTTTGTGAAACTCCCAATAGGAATATGTGGTAACTGGGTAGTTATATTGGGCATAAAAGGTCAGTCAGCATATCGAAAGATGGGGAATTGAATGGCCTATAATATGAAATGCATAAGAGCTCTTTGTGTGGCAGATAAATATACAGGTGGGATATATTCAAGTGAAAAAACTTGTTTTGTGGCGAAATTCCCGAGATAAATTTGTGTAACTATGGAAATAATGAATGTTGACAGATAAAAGTTGCCCTATCGGGAACTTCAGATCAATTGACAGGCTTAGGAGTATAATCAAAGGTCTTATGGGTTGAGAGAAAAAAGCCTTATGAGTGAGATGAGATTCCTGCTATGAGTATTATTATGATTAGATAGGCCTACCAAGTCATGTTATACGGACCTAATACTAGAGTATAAAGCACAACAAATTACACATAGGCATATCAATACGAAGTTACATTGAATAAAACACAGAATAATTTACTTTCACACCAACATACACGCCTATAATACAACTACGCCCTCATGTACAACAACACTATCACATCCCAATACACACATTCAGCCAGGGGTCTATAACTCTCATGGTCCAAGTGTCAAAATAATCTTTCTTCTGTCAAATCCTTGCACAATTTCCACTGTCTCTACCATTTCATACATTCACAGTGATGGACAACATGTTTTGTATTGCTTGAGTCATACATCAAAGGATACATACTGATAGATAGACAGATAGATAGCTAAATAGATACACAGCCACTTACATACATAGATACATATAGATGCATGGACAGATATATAGATAGATACTCTTCTAAAGGCACTGCACTTTCTCCATTCTTTGCCAACTCACTTTCATTTCTTTAAATATCACAACTACAACTCATGCATGGCCAATCTAATCAGCATTTCGCAGTTGGCAATTCTCCACAAGTATATCAATGCAAAAATGCATGCAGTTCAATAAATATCACATGAAATCCATTCTCAGTGCACCGAGGAGTATATAATTTCTTCCTGCAGTTCTGCAAAAAAACTACAGGATTTTGCAGTTCTGCAAAAAACTGCAGAATTCTGCAGTTCTGCAAAAAACTGCAGAATTCTGCAGGAAACTGCAGAATTCTGCAGGAAACTGCAGAATTCTGCAGTTCTACAAAAAAACTGCAGAATTCTGCAGTTCCAAAAAAATCTGCAGAATTCTGCAGTTTCAAAAAAAAAACTCTGCAGGAAGCTGCAGAATTCTGCAGTTCTGCAGCCCCCTGCATGATTTCTGAACCTCTGTTACTTCCTGTAGTTTATTGCAATGCATCTTCAAAGTTCAGACCTCTCTGACTTGGGGCTTGGCGCTACCAAGGAAACGTGGTTTGGGGGATTGTTGTATGAGGGATCGGGGTTTTTGGTAGTCCTCTGTCATTGCAGCGTTTCTGAAAAGTTTCTGTAGCAAAATCTGTAATCCTGTAGGAGATATGCAGCCTGGAAGGTTTTATGCAGTTCTGCAAAAAACTGCAGAATTCTGCAGAAAACTGCAGAATTCTGCAGAAAACTGAAGAATTCTGCAGTTCTACAAAAAACTGCAGAATTCTGCAAAAAACTGCAGAATTCTTCAAAAAACTGCAGAATTCTGCAGAATTCTGCAGGAAACTGCAGAATTCTGCAATTCCAAAAAAATCTGCAGAATTCTGCAGTTTCAAAAAAAACTCTGCACGAAGCTGCAGAATTCTGCAGTTCTGCAGCTAACTGCATGATTTCTGAACCTCTGTTACTTCCTCCAGTGTATTGCATCTGTACAGTTCAGACCTCTTTGACATTGGGCTTGCCGCTACCTAGGAAACATTGATTTGGGGGGTTTTGGTTTGGGGGGTCGGGGTTTGGTAGTCCTCTGTCATTGCAGCGTTTCTGAAAAGTTTCTGTAGCAAAATCTGTAATCCTGTAGGAGATATGCAGCCTGGGAGGTTTTATGCAGTTCTGCAAAAAACTGCAGAATTCTGCAGAAAACTGCAGAAAACTGAAGAATTCTGCAGTTCTACAAAAAACTGCAGAATTCTGCAAAAAACTGCAGAATTCTGCAGTTTCCTAAAAAAAATCTGCAGGAAGTCTGCAGTTCTGTAGCAAATTCTGCAGTTCTGCCAGGTGGCAGTTTGGGAAATGACATTTCTCCGAGCTGACCGATCGCCGAAAAAACGGGTCGTACGGCAAAAGAAACAACGACGGACAAAGACTGACTGCTGTATTAAATAGACCTGGTTGCAGAGTACCTGAAACTTTTTTCGGAATGAAATTTGGTTGAGAATTGACCGAGCAGAGAGGAAAAATGTCCATGGAAGTTTATTTTGATAGAGCACCGTCAGCAGTTTATGAGATGACATTTTTGCGAGCTGACCGATCGCCGAAAAACGGGTCGTACGGCAAAAAGAGACAACGAAGAACAAAGGATGACTATTGTATTAAATAGACCTGGTTTCAGAGTATCTGAAACTTTTTTCGGAATGAAATTTGGTTGAGATTTGACCGAGCAGAGAGACAAAACGTCCATTGAAGTTTATGATAGAGCACTGTCAGTAGTTTATAAAATGACATTTTTGCGAGCTGACCGATCGCCGAAAAACGGGTCGTACGGCAAAAAGAAACAACGACGGACAAAGACTGACTATTGTATTAAATAGACCTGGTTGTTGGGTATCTGAAACTTTTTTCGGAATGAAATTTGGTTGAGAATTGACCGAGCAGAGAGGCAAAACGTCCATGGAAGTTTATTTTGATAGAGCACTGTCAGCAGTTTATAAAATGGCATTTTTGTGAGCTGACCGATCGCCAAAATGGTCGTACGGCGTAAAAGAACAACGACGGACAAAGACTGACTAGTGTAGTCAATAGACCTGGTTGTCGGGTACCTGAAACATTTTTCTGAATGAAATTTGGTTTAGAATTGACCTAGCAGAGAGGCAAAACGTCCATGGAAGTTTATTTTGAAAAAGCAGTTTAAAACGACATTTTTGCGATCCCACTTGTTTCCTCACAGTCCTCATTCTTGTATAGGTATTAATGGAGCTGCAGAACTGCAGAATTCTGCAGTTTCCTACAGAACTGCAGAATTCTGCAGCTTCCTGCAGAATTCTGCAGCTTCCTGCAGAATTCTGCAGTTTTCTGCAGAATTCTGCAGTTTCCTACAGAACTGCAGAATTTTTTGCAGAACTGCAGAATTCTGCAGTTTTCTGCAGAATTCTGCAGTTTCCTACAGAACTGCAGAATTTTTTTGCAGAACTGCAGAATTCTGCAGTTTTCTGCAGAATTCTGCAGTTTCTATTGCAGAATATGCAGGTGCAGGAAGAAATTTAAGTGTACTGGCGCACCTGTCTCTCCGACGGGCATTCTAGTATATATATAACTGCACTAGGCCTACTGCAGGAAATATCTTTTCCATAATTCCAAAATTTTCAAATTAACTCATGGTGGAATTCACTTGTTGGTAAGTGGCTGATGAAAGCCAACACTGAGGCTGTTATTGATGAATTACTCCATCAAGAATATCACCACTTCATGCTTGCACTTGATATAAAGACCAGGGGAGTGTGAGCAGTTAAATGAACAGCTGCATTTTGGGTGATTGGAAGTGACTTCTGTTATAGTACACTTGTGTCACTTGACTATCCCCTGGTCAACAGTGACTTGACAATTTGGCTTTCACTTACATGGGAAAAAAAACCCCTGCTTGCAGCACATATTGTACAAATTTAAGCCAAGCTTCAGTTGCAGTTGTGAAACCAAACTAAAAAAAAAACCTTAACATAAATGAGAAAAGTATAAGAATGGGCATGTGACCCCCTCCCCCCCCAGTATATATATAGTTGCGCCACTGCCTTCCAGCATTGGTCCAAGGAAAGACAATTGATAACTATACCTCAATATATTCTCATTCTGAGTGCTTCATGTGATATACAACCCTCTACTTATCATATCTATGATGGCATATGTTGCAGGTCTACACAGGTCTACTCTTAGCATGGTTTGTTACATGTTTAGGTAAACACACTGAATGTCACTGAATGGATGAGTCATTAATAGAGTCAAACATACACACATGACATTGTGAGAACAAAACCATATAGCACAAAACTGTAAACATGGCTACAAACTGCAGTGTAACTCATGTTATGAGTATGGTCACAAGTCAAAATTTTGTTACTCTTGCTAGGAAACAGGCAATGAGAGTGTAGCCGATATGACAATATCAAACTTGCATTTTAATAATGAACTTAAGAAACCTGACGATTTTAGTATCACTTTGATGTCTGATGATTTTATGGATAGAAACTATAGAATTAGAACATGTATTGCTAAAGATATTGTGAATGAGCCACATTGCATAACAAAGATTTCTAATACTAAAACAGACAAAGCAAATAGAAAAGACAAATTTCATGAAATTGTAAATGATGATTTATGCAAACCAAAAAATAGGTTTGGTGATAGTAACTTAAAAATTGCTTGTCTGAATATCAGAAGTCTCTGTTCAAAAATTGATGAATTGCAGATATTTGTGTTGAGTCATGATATCGATGTTTTCTGTGTTAATGAAACTTGGTTAGATGAATCTGTTAATGACAATGAAATCAAAATATCTGGGTATAATATTATACGAAAAGACAGAAATAGAAATGGTGGAGGTGTGTGTTTTTATATCAGAGATTCCATTAACTTTCGTGTAAGACATGATGTGGGAAATGGCATTGAGAGCATTTGGTTTACTGTTAAACATAAGGATCAACAAACTATCTTTGGTACAATATACAGGCCTCCAAATTCTACTTCTGAGTATTATGATAACATTTTAAGTGAAATACAAAGAGCAAGAGATATCTGTAATCATATGACTGTAATGGGTGATTTGAATTATAACTATGTTAATGATGAAACTTTAAGCAGAAATCCAGTGTACAATATTGAAATGCTATTTGACATGAAACAGCTGATCCAAGCAAGGGTAACTGTGAAAACTAGCTCTTTATTAGATGTTATTCTCACTTCTGATTTTGAAAGACATGAAAACACAACAGTCATAAACACTTCAATGAGTGACCATTATTGTGTGTATTCAGAATACAAACTCATTAACAATGTGAAGAAACAGAAACACAAACAAATTAATTATAGGGATTTTAAGAAATTTGATGCCAAGCTTTTTTTGAATGACTTAATGAATGATCCAAATATATCTAATGTGGATTTTGATGATGAGAACCTTAATGACAAATGGTATTCCTTTAAATCCGCTTTTATTGCCATTAGCTTGAAACATGCTCCTATTAAAACTATGAGAGTCAAAGAAAGATATTATCCTTGGGTGAACTCTGACATTGTCAAATTGATGTACGAAAGAAATCACATGAAGAAATGTGCTATTAGAACAAAAAATGATTATCTTTGGCAGAAATTCAGGTATTTAAGAAACCAGGTGACTTTCGAAATTAAGAATGCACGAAAGAAATATTATACTGAAAAATTAGCTGAATGTGGGAAGGACTCAAAGAAATTATGGAAATGCATCAATAAGATAACAGGAAGTAAATCTTATAAGCAGCCACATAAAGACCTAGATAGTAAAATTTTTAACGAACACTTCAGTACTGTCGGAAACAAGCTTATTTCTGAGATGTCAGGAAAGCCTGAAGACTTACCTTGGAAACAACCACCCTGTAAAACTGTTTTCTCATTTGAAAAAATTGATAAGGACTTTGTTTGCAAAATGCTGAAGAAATTGGGAAAAGAGTCAAATACAGATGTTTTAGGTTTTGACTCAAAATTATTGAGTGCAAGTTCAGAAGTTATTGCACCTATATTAAGTAAGCTTTTGAATGCCTCGCTTGCCACCGGAGTGGTTCCTAAGGATTGGAAAACTGCTTGTGTCACACCTGTGTTTAAAGAAAAAGGAGAAATGTCAGATAAGAATAATTATAGGCCCATCTCTCTTATATCTCATATATCTAAAATATTTGAGGGCTGCATTCACAAACAACTATTAGCGTATCTACAAGACCATAATTTAATTAGCATAGATCAGTCAGCTTATTTGAAACTTCACAATACACAAACTTCTCTACATAGAATTATAGATGACTGGATTGACAATATGTGCTTCAATTCATTCACCGGTATATGTGCTTTTGATATCAAAAAGTGTTTTGATTCGATTGATCATAAGTTATTGCTAAGAAAAATGGAATTATATGGTATAAAGAGTAAAGAATTAAATTGGTTTGAATCATATCTATCAAACAGAAGCCAAGTTGTAAAATGTCATGGGTCTGTGTCACAAGAAAAATTTGTAAATGTTGGAGTTCCACAGGGGTCAGTGCTTGGACCAATTCTGTTTCTTGTATTTATAAATGACATTAGCCAACATGTTTCCACTGGCACTGCCAATCTATTTGCAGATGACACCCTCATTTACTGTACAGGAAATGATGTACTAGAGACAAATGTCAGATTACAAGAATGTGTAGACCAAATATCAAATTGGTATAAAAGGAATAATATAATTGTTAATGAAGATAAGTGTTGTTCTATGATAATAGGTCCAAAAAGAAATACAAAACAAGACACAATGTTAAATGTATCGATTAACAACTGTAATATTGAGCATGTAAAATCTATGAAATATCTTGGTCTGGAAATAGATAATACCTTATCATGGAATGGCTATGTTAACAAATTATGCAAGTCGTTATACTTGAAAATATCAAAATTTGCAAGGTTGAGTAAAACATTATCCAAGGAAATATTAAACAAATTGTATAATTCCACTATACAACCTACAATTGATTATGTGATATCTGTTTGGGGATGCACAAGTTTAGGTAATATTAATAAAGTACAAAGATTACAAAATTACTGTGCGAGAATTATTGAAAGAAACTTTGATTATGTACAATGCAGGGGTTTAAAATTGGTAAAAATGATGGGATGGATGAATGTTAAAGAAAGATATTTCTATTTCCAGACACTGCTTCTTTTTAAATGTATCCATGGCTTGGCTCCTCATTATTTAACTAATAATATCATTATGGACATTGAAATTAAAGAAAGGAAAACTAGAAAACATGAAATGGATCTTTATTTACCCCTCCCAGAAAACGAATTTCATAAAAAGATGTTTTTGTACAGAGGAGCAAAGTCATGGAATGATTTACCAAGCTATTTGAAAGAATGTGTTAAGCTGGAGGAATTCAAAAAACTTTTGAAACATTATATAAAGAATGTGGCTCGTTTATGATTCTTTTAGATGTTAGATTATCTCTATTGTTTGAAGAAGGCACTGTGATATATAATTATATCAAAATATTTGTTTTTTAACTGTTTTTAACTCTTTTATCTATGTTATTACTGCTATGTTTTTATGCTTGTTTATTATTTGGAATCTTATTATTATTGAACTTTGTAAAGGGCCCAGTTGAAAAACAGTTTTGCTGAACTGGTTACCCTTTTAAAATATATTTGAACAATAAATAAAATAAAATTGTTTCCAAATGACAACTCATTCTAATTTTTCAAAGTATGACATGAGCTATCCTGCAGTGACATCACTTTTATTTTCTTTTTTTTAACTCAGAGTAGAGGTTCTCCTAGAGTTTCATATTTCCCTCCAAAGAGCGGTTTTTTGAAGCTCATGATCAGGTAACACCCCACAATCTCATCATCGTAAGGACCCCAGTGCAGTGCAGTCTAAAATTGATAAAAAAATTATAGTGACAGTGACATCACTGTAAAGTAAACACTCCTATTTCTTTGGCTGTAACTGCTAAGACCAGAGAGAACTGAGCAGGAACACCAGTATTTTGTTACTTGTCACTCCAAAATCCCCACCTGATATGATTGACATTGAAGAAGTTCATCCTAACATGAATATAACTTGATTTGTGGCTCCTTCTAAAGACATAGTGGGAATTGCAATTTAGTAACTTCTAGGACAAGGGGCATGAATATGACAGACTGAAGTTTTGATAATAAGGCTACACTTTGATAAAATATAATGAGGCAATCGAAGATGATTGCACTTCACCTGTCACTTTTGACAGGTCACTTTGAACAATCAGTATAATAGCACTTGACAAGTTGACTGAACATAATTATTCAATTTCAATTCAATTCAATTCAACTCTCTTCATAATTCAATATCTTTATTCGCACACAAAGTGGCATAATAAATATTTACAAGTACAGAGATAAAAAGACAAATAAAAATGATTTTTAAAAAAAAAGAGCATATATAAAATAACAGAAAATGTTAAGCTTAAATTTTAAGTTTTAAATTTTAAGTTGGCACCAGGTAGGTAAAACCTCATTCAGTACATAACGTGAACAACAAATCCTTACTCTCTTCATAATTTAACACACTGTCTAACACACCATCTCTCACAAGAATTAACTCCTTGACCGTGTGGCCAACAACAGTGATATTCCTGGCAAACCAAGCCTTCTCATTGAAGTTAAATAATGAAACTTCTTCTATATTATACTTGTGACAAAAATCTCTAACTTTCTGTCCTGTGACAGAGAAAGGACAATTGAGACAATGATCATACACATGTTTGACCACAGAGTTACATCTCTCATTAACAATTCCTTTTATAAACCTAATAAATCGAATTTCTAGTGATATATCTAGAGGCACTGTGTCCATAATAAAAGGTAATAGATAACAATGCGTTGTGTATGGTACATTAGAAATAATTCTCACAGCTTTGCGCCATGCAACACATAATTTAGAGAATTCTCTACTCTTATGAGACCATAAAACAGAACCGTAGTAGTCACAGCAATACTGTTTAAACAACTTTTGTTTAACCACAGTGCTGAGAACAACAAGCTGTATACACACTGAGAATTGAGCTCCTGCTATTTTGAATTATTTCACTGGATTTTATTTGTTTTTTCCTGGTGAAAATTACATGGATGGTGCATATATAAGGTTTGGTACCATGGTTAAAATTTCATGGAATTCCTGGAATTACAAACATGAATTTTTGAGTGACTTATGGAATTTCGAAATTTGATGCACACCTGAGTGAGCACAAGCTATTTGGCATTGCTCCAAGTCTTGGTCACAGTTGTTTCACTCTTCACTTCACAGAAATGGAATTTTAATCTGGACAATGGTCAGGTGTAACATGTAACTGACAATGACATGTATACACAACACATAATGTGAACTGTTGCAACATTACATTTCTTGAAACTTTGTTCAGCAAATGGCTTTCTACCTCTGAAGATGAACAGATCTGGGAAAAGCAGAGAAAGTAAAAAGGAAACACCTAAAAAGGATACTCCTAAAAAGGATACACTTAAAAAGGACACACCTAAAAAGGATACAATGGCTTCTTCAATGGGTGCTAATCAGCCACATGAAGATGCAGGTGGGCCGATTGATGATTCTGTTAAGAAGCTGATCTTTGGTTTCATGGCCACATTTAAGACTGAACTATTGGAAACAGTAAAGAAGGAAATTAATGAATCACTGACCACTAAAATGAATGAAATCGAAAAGTCAATGTTAAAAAAGTCTGAAGAAATGAAGAGGTCTATAGATGAGTGCTTCAAACGGCTCAATTCAATAGCAGACGATAATAAGGCTCTTGAAAAGAGAGTGATGGAACTAGAAACCACTCTGGATTCCTATAAGAAGAAAGATGCTCTTCGTTCCATCCAATTTGATGAGCTCCTTGAAAAACAGCTCGCAGCAGATACTTACAGCCGCAGGGAAAACTTAATAGTCTATGGGATACCTCAGAAACAGGATGAAAAATGCTTGGAAGTATTCCAAAACTTCATGATAAATCAACTCGGAATTTCCGCAGATGAGTGCAAACAATTCAAGTTCCAGAGATGCCACAGACTGCGAACTTCACAGAATCCACAACCGCTGATATGCAGATTTCTTCTCTACCCAGACAGAATGAAGGTATGGGGTGCTCGCAGGTCACTAAAAAACACTCAGTACTCTCTAAGTGAGGACTTCCCACAGGAAATCATGACCCGCAGAAAAGTCCTATATCCAATTATGAAAGCTGCCCAAAATGACAAAAAACTGTGCAGGTTGGTTGCTGACAAATTGGTACTAGATAGCAAAACATACACGTGCAAAACTCTGCATCAGCTACCCGCTGAGTACAATCCTGCCAATATTTCAACTGTCTCCAAAAATGGCATAACAGCGTTTTTCACGAGATCCTCCCCTCTGTCCAATTTTTACCCCTGTGATATCAAATTGCAAGAGCATACCTACACCAGCGTTGAGCAGTATCTGCAGACAGAAAAAGCCAAGTATGCTGGAAACGTAGAGATTGCAAGTCAAATCTGCAACACGCAAGATCCAGCTAGATGTAAATCTCTAGGAGGCAAAGTGACCGTCGATGAGAACAAATGGCTCCCTTTCGCGAAACTAGCCGTACAAAAAGCTTGTCGGGTGAAATTCTCAACAAACGCCGTGGCCAAAGATTATCTACTGAAATCAAAGGGCACCACTCTTTGTGAAGCAGGTCCAGATAAAGTCTGGGGTGTGGGTCGCTTTCTGTCTGATCCAAAAGTATACGAAGAGAACGAATGGCAAGGCGACAATCTCCTCGGCAAAATACTAGAGGCAATCAGGGATGAACTTTAAACTGAACGGTATTTTTGAACTTTGTCTATGGTTACTCTAATCTAACTCGTCTAATCACAATGTTCACAGCCAATGATAACCACTTGAATTAAATTATCTTCTTGTTGACTCTAACATAGATTGTATTATTACTGCATGAGGTATTTTTAAGTTGCCCGCTGAGTATATTCATAAATGGTGATAATTGAGTAAGACATAACCTAAATTCTTAATTTTTTTTCTTTGCTATAATAAGTATTAACTGGAAAGCAGATGTTGTATGAAGCTTTTGCTTTTTCTTTATTTCTTTACATTTTTCATCTTATATGTATATATTACCTCTGATTAAGAATTAACTAACATATATATATATAATACCTAAATATACAAACCCTACTGGTGAAGTTTTTTGCTTGAGACAATCTTTAATCAAGAACTGAGTTTTTGTTTCTTTTTTTTCTTTTTATTGACATATAAATCACAGAAATTGAATTAGACTATTTCTGAAACTCACTATTTACATCTGTATTATATATATATGGCCAAGACGGAAAGAGTATGAAATTATCGTCTGAGTTGAAGTATTGTATTATGCCTGTTTCGGTATGATCTGACAATGAGAAATCTTTGCTAACCCTACATTATTAACTTTACATGTGTCACTTGAGTGAAATAATGCGTTCCTGTGGTAAATGTCTGGACTATTTCCATAAAATGCAATGCATCTACCCAGGTATCATAGTGAAACAGCTATATTTCGATAGGGCATGATATGATCGGTTCTTATTGATTTTGGTGCATCTAATTAGTAAGTAGCTAGGATATTACTTGGTATATAATAATGTTGTAATATATGTTAGTGTGATTTCCTTAATCTTAAATCTATGTTGGGTTGCATGCTAAAGTTTATACTTGTAATTAATCAATTAATCAATGGTGCATGAAAGTACTTTACTGCTTTAGTTATCATTCATTGATATTATGTGAGTACTTTTTGAATGTTTTGTTTTATCTTATAACTGGCTAAATACAAACATTGACATAATCCCTAACTGATATAACTGTTAAGTATGTGAAACTGATCAAACAGCTGACATTGCTAAAATCCTTTGATAGCTTAAATATCTGAAATACTCAATAGCCCTTATGATTAATCTGTGAATTATTAGGTTCACGTGAGTAGTACTCAATTACATTTTTGGTGCATTTTCTACTTTTTATCTATTCTTATTTAAAAATGTGTATTTCATAAAGTTGATTTGCATGTTTGTCTATGTAGAATGTATATCTAATTTGTTTCTTATTCAATCTAACATCCTTTACTTAGTCTACTTTCTGTGGTAGTTTTTGTTTGAAATTAACATGATTTTAATTTTAACTTCTTTATGATAAAATGCAGCAGTGGTGCTGCATTTATTGGTAACTGCTAATCCTTATATTGTTTGATTTTGTTGTTTGATATAACACTAAACTGATATAATCTGCCTTTTCCTCTAAATAACTCTTAAATGTAATATCTGAGTTAAGTGAAACATCCCATCAATTTCTGATCGCTCAGCTGTTTATATGCTTCAGGGCAATTCCGTAAAGTCCGATTCACGGATTTGACATTTTAGCAGCTTGTGTAGCCCTACCATTACACCTCAGCTATTTCATTGTTATCTATGCATGAGGCCAGGTAATAGGGGTATCGGGCAAGCCATCAACCAAAGCTCCAAGTGTAACAGAAGCTGACCTACAAGCCAAATATCATGGTGTCGGACGTACATCACACGGTGTACGTCCGACACCATGATATTTCGCAATAGCTCAACTCCAGTTACTCTTGGAGCTTTGGTTAGTGGCTTGTCTGATACCCCTATTACCTGGTCTCATGCCTAGATAACAATGAAATAGCTGAGGTGTAATGGTAGGGCTACACAAGCAGCTAAAGTGTCAAATCTGTGAATCAGACTTTACGGAATTGCCCTTCAGTGAGTTTCTGTTTTAAGATGTTTACATTACTAAATGGTGTTGTATATTACTGCTTTAGTGTGTAGTATTATAATCCTCTTGCATGTAAAACTGACCAAATTAATCCAACCATGCTTAATTCCATGTTTTCTTTAAAATCACTCTCATTTATAATTTTCAGTTGCTGCTCAATCAATTGTGCTACAGTTTTTCTACACTTGCTGCTGGTGGTGAGGCACCCTGACACTGAGACTTTCTTCAAAATACACTTAATCATTTTAGTATTGGTATTTTTCCCTTATATTTTGCTAAATGGTATTGTCTGATATGTTGCTTTTCCAAAATAATTTAGGGGAAAATTTTTCACTGATCAACCAGATTGAGGGCAGTGGCCTTGATGCTAATAATGAAATTGAAGAACCAAATTTATTTAGTAATTCTCCATACTTCGAAAATTCAGAATTTGTTAACTTTTTAACCGAAAAAAAGCATTCGTTCATTATTTATAGTCTTAACTGTCAATCTCTCAATGCCAAGTTTGATAATCTCAAAGTTTATATTGATACATACAACAGTTTACATGAATGTGAAATATCTGCTATTTGTTTGCAGGAAACATGGCTCTCGGAAGGCAGTGATCTTAGTTTATTCCAACTTGAAGGATACAGCCTCATCCATCTAGGTAACTCATGCAGTGCACATAGTGGTCTAGCTATATATTTGAACAAAGCCTATCAATATGAAAAAGTCATTGTTAAAGATAATTCTGAGGTATGGGATGGACTATTTATTAAAGTTTCCATTAAAAACAATGTTTTTCTGAATAAAACTATTATATTAGGTAATATTTACAGACCCCCTCGTCTAAACTTGAATAATATAAACACTTTTAAAAACGAATTGACTGAAATATTTGATTCTCTTAGAATTTATGATGATGTTTACATAACGGGGGATTTCAATTTAGACCTCTTAAAGTTCAAAGAAAATAATGGAATCAATTTATTCTTTGAATTCACGATCTCAAGAAAATTTTTACACAAATTACTCAACCAACTAAACTGAATGAAAGAGGAGGAACTATAATAGATAATATTTTTGTAAAGCAATCCAACATCTATTCCCAGATCTCTTCAGGTATAATTATGACACAAATTTCTGATCATCAACCTTACTTTGCGGCAATAAACAATCTGAGACACAGTCAAGCTAAATTAAAGCACATTAAGGTGGTGTCATCGGACACTAAATCGTATGAAAATTTCAAAACAGATCTGAATAGTCGCTACTTCCAGGAAAAAATTAACCAAGCACAGTCGTACTCTGCAAATGATAGCTATACAAACCTTAACAACTTAATCGGCTCATTGATAAGTAAGCACTTTCCTGTAAAATATGTTAAATTCAGAAAGTACAAACATAAAAAGTCCAAATGGATTAGTGAAGGTATCCTTAAGTCAATAAAGTACAAAGATAAACTCTATGTTCAACTAAAAGCGACAGCAGTGAATGATCCACTGTTTCACACAAGACAAACCAATTTCAAAACATATTCTAAAATTTTAAAACGAGCAATTAAGTCTGCAAAGAATACCTACTATAAAAACTGTTTTGAAAAATATAAATGTGATATTAAAAATACCTGGTCAACAATCAACAGTCTACTTAATAAGCAAAAGATAAGCAAGATTTCCAACCATATTTTGATATTTGTGGAATAAATGTCAGTGATCAGACAACTGTCTGCAATGAATTTAATAAGTATTTTACTAATATTGGCCCGCAACTAGCACAAAACATTCAGCAAGTAGGTATTGGCTCATTCAAAGATTATTTACAAAATGCATCTGAATCCGAATTTAATTTTCAAACAGTTACTCCAGAAATTGTTATAAATGTTATCAACTCTCTCAAATCTAAGACTAGTCAGAGTTTCGATAGAATTTCAAATAAATTACTAAAACATGTTAAAGTTGAACTGTCAAACATTCTATCCGGCATTTTTAACCAATGTGTAGCAGAAGGATCTTTTCCAGACCTACTTAAAAAAGCTAGAGTTATTCCAGTGTATAAGCAAAAAGAGAAATATCTTTTTACAAATTATAGGCCAATTTCTATCCTACCTAGTGTATCAAAGGTCTTTGAGAGAATTATATATAACCAAATTTATGAATATTTTTCAAGAAATAATATCTTCTATAAAAGTCAGTATGGTTTCAGAAAAAATCATTCAACTGAACATGCAACCCTTGAACTTGTTGATAGAATAACTCAAAAGATGGACAAAAATCAGCTTCCACTAAATATTTACCTTGATCTCTCAAAGGCCTTTGATACTTTAGATCATCAAACACTTCTTTTTAAACTCAGTTATTATGGCATCAAAGGATCAGCCCTCGATTTATTAAAGGACTATTTAACCAATAGAACACAGCAAGTTGAATATAATGACACTGTATCTGATCCATTAACTTTAAAATGTGGAGTACCCCAAGGGTCTATATTGGGACCATTGCTATTTATTATCTATATGAATGATATCGTCATAGCTAGTAATTATTTCTACCCCATTCTCTATGCTGATGACACCACCTTATGTGCTACTCTTAATGTTTCCTGGAATAGGAGCGATAATGAAATAATAAACAATGAACTGTCTGCAATAAGCAATTGGCTGAAATCAAATAAGCTCTCGTTAAATGTTTCCAAAACTAAAGCAATGCTTTTTTCGGCTAGTAACAGAACAATAGCTTCCCCAGAACTATTTATTAACAATACCAAAATAGAATTTGTCAACGAATTTAAATTCCTTGGCATAATTTTACAAAATAATCTAAAGTGGAAAGCTCATACAGACATGATTGGTAAAAAAATCTCAAAAACACTTGGCGTTATGAAAAAACTGAAAAGGACCATACCTTTAAAAGCCTTGCTAGATATATATAATGCTCTCATATCACCACACTTAAATTACGGGAATATCATTTGGGGAAGGCAACAAAGTAACTTATGGAAGCTTCAAAAAAGTGCAGTTAGGACAATTACCAACAGTAGATATAATTCTCACACTGACCCACTTTTCAAAAAATTAAATATTCTTAAAATGAGTGACCTATGTGCACTGCATGAGCTGAAGTTTTGTTACAAATTTGAAAATGAATTGTTACCTGACTATTTCTTAAAGCATATGTTGTCCAGCACCTCTAGAATTACCAGTAATGCCACCCGGCAATTTAATACCTTTCGCCTGCCTTCCGTGAGCCATGAATTTGCAAGACATAGCATATCTTTTAGATTTCCTAAGGTTTTTAATAACATTGAATTACCTGTTAGGCAAAAGATTTATACACATAGTATAGATGGTTACAAAAAATATATAAAAAATATTTTTATCAATAAATATAATTCAACTTGTAGTATACAGAATTGCTACATTTGCCATAGGCATTTGGTGGTCAGTGAAAAAGAAAAACCCCTCTACTTAATATAATGTTATTGTTTCTATTTTATAAACCTTGTCGACAGTGTTAGGGCCCTCTTCACCAGCAGTGCAAGACCTACAAATTTTACGAAGCCTAGGTGGCCCCTTGATAGCGATACTTGTAGGTATCATAAAGGGGTCACCTAGCTCATTAGTATTCTTGTTTCTTACTTATTTCTCTGAATATGGACTTGTATATACTAATGAGCAAATAAATGATTGAAATTGAAATTGAATTGAATTAAGTTTACCAAAGTCAGCCATAAAAATATTAAAGGATTTCCAAAACTTCCCTTCAGCAGCTTTCAGCATGCTGTCTCTATCAATAACATTTAGTACATTACCTAAATATGTTGCTTTATTTATATTATATAAACTTACGTTATTAATCAATAGGCTTACAGAATTCTCAGGACATATTTTGTTACTAAATACTAAAAATTGACTCTTACTTCCATTAAAACTCATACTAAATTCTTTGGCAAATGACATAGAAATATCCAACATTTTCTGCAGGCCTGATCTGGATGGACTAAGTAATGCCAGATCATCAGCATATGCAAGACAACCTATATAGCTATTACCGACATGACATCCTAAACCTGCGGTTTTAAGCCTATTAATCAGAACATCCATGTAGATAGAAAACAAAACCGGAGATAAAATCCCACCCTGCTTCACACTGATTGGGGTGAAATTACCTGCAGGAGGTGTGAAAGGAAGCTAGGACATTGTCTTTGAATTGCAATCGTGATGTTTTCATATTATAGGCCTAAGTCAGTAAATGTCATCAATCACTTTAATTGACAATGCACGCGAATGACGTCATGCGCAGGGCGCTCGTAGCCTCTCACTTCAACCCCCCCCCCCCATAATTGAAATGGAAATATTAAATTGAATTTGCATGAATCACAGGGATGATGGATTTTAATGTACAAAGTCGCAAATGATTTATTGCCTACTTTTGTTGTTAATCTATTTAATAGAAATGACAGGTGTAGTTTGAGGAGAAACAATTACTTTCTATTGAAGTATCCGCGTACTACAAAATATGGTAAATTGTCTTCGGTGTACATTGGTGCTAAACTGTGGGGAGATATCCCCTCTCATGTAACAGGCTTAGACTTATGTGATTTCAGGAAATACATAGCTTCTGTCACTAAGGATGATATTTGGTGTTATGTAAATGTATTTTAATGGTTTTTACGATGCAATTTTGCATTGATTTTAAATTATGGTTGTTTTTATTTCTTGTTTTTATTGTAAATATGTACATATTATATAATTTTAGTCACATAATAGCTATTTGCTAGTGTTGTATCGTTTTACCCCGTGACTCTAAATAAAACTTTGTTATTGTTATTGTTGTTATTGGTCCCGAAAATACCGGAAATCCGACAAAAACCGGAAAAAATCACATCCCTGAACTAGAGACAGTCAAAATCTGGTAATTCCACGGCTGAAGTATCAGGTTTCCAAAAGCTCAATAAAGAACAGAATCCCTAACTTGGTAAATGAGTCACCTAAAGAATTTTTAGAGAAAATACAGACACATAGTGTCTATGGATTAAGTCTTTATATTAAAAGGGTAAAAATAAATGGTTATCCGAATAATTGTATTATTCATAATCGCTATGTGTGTGGTGTGAGCCCGTTGACTTAAAGAAATTGCATATTTTCACAACGTCCTATCACTTCCATCATGTAGTAGCTCATCAACTTTCAACTTTCAATCATTTTGTTTGATATTAATTATTATTGTTATTATTATCTATTTATTATTTTTTCTTATACTATTTTAATCTTTTTTTCTTTATTTATTTATTATTATTTTTTTTTTACTTTAAATAATTTTCCAATGTTGTTTTCTGGTTTTTTTTTTTTCATAGTTATGATATAAATCTATTCTATTGTTTGTACTCCCATTGATTTTTCATATACTCATGATAGAGTGAGTATCCAATTTTTTAGATAATGAATTGATTGTTTCTTAATAATAGCAGCCATTTATAAACACATGTATCTTCGGACACATGTATCTTCTTGATATTCAGATGTCTAATAAAACTTTATATATATATAAAATATAATAAATTTACAGAAATTCAGATTTAAAATTCAGGTGGCATGCACGCCAGCGGCCAATGCCAAAGTGCATGTCTCCTTGACCGTATTTGAAATAATTGTAAAATGCTTTGTACTAATATGTAATTAATTTGGTCTAATAAAATAATTCTGTCTGTCTGTCTGTCTGTCTGTCTATGTATATCCTTGTTGGCAAAAAGCATGGGTATAATTGAGTCAACCTCTAAATAGACTGGAAGAATTTTCAGGATTTGTCACTTCTAGAAGCTTTTTTTGTTAATGCTTGGTCACATGACTTTTTAGGACAACTTAAACATGCTAATTATGAAAATCAATGTTACCAAGCTGAATTTTTTGTCGAAACATCAGAAACTGCTGCCTTATCAACGGAAGCATTTTTGTGAAGAAATTGAATAAATAATGCAAATAAGTGTAGGCCTAAGCGTAATCATCCCAAAAAAATGGTGCATAGAAAACTCAATTGAACGTGTAGTGTGTGTGTAGGGCACCACTGATAAAGAGTGGCTGATGCTGCATTTTATGTGTGAATATTTTACTCCTACTGCTGCCATAAGATTTGAAAGTTTTTATCACATATTTCTCCATGGTTGCATAGAAACCAAATAAAATGAAACAGAGAAGCTTTTTAAATAAGAATACAATGTATAGAGAATAGCCCTAGTTGACTAATAGTCTGTTTGCCAACTGTTGACTAATAGTCTGTCTGCCAACCTAACCTCAAAGTTACTGATACACTTTTTTTCTCAGCTGATTATTGTTCTATAGGGTCTAGACTAACTTTCCAGGGTGGGTGTGAAATTCTCACCCTTGAGAATTTTGAGAAATCCAAGATGGCTGCCAAAATGGCCACCAGAATCAGAAAAACCTCTATTATGCTTGCAATAAGCAGTACAGAGACATATATAAAACATGTCAATAGGTGTTTTTGAGGTTGCTGAATTTAAATATGCACATAAGAAATTCCTAACTCATGTCTATGTGTGAATAAATCCAAGATGGCTGCCAAAATGTCTGCGAGAGCCAGAAAAACCTCTAATATGTGTGCTGTAAGCAGTGTAGAGACACATGAACCGTCTAAATAGAGGTTTTGCAGGGTGCTGGTTTCAACTAAGCATACCACAAACCTCTAAATGCTGCCTATGCCTGAAAAAAAAATCCAAGATGGCTGCCAAAATGGATGCAGAAATGAGTAAAATGTCAATTACGCTTACAATGAACACCACAGAAGCTTCCAAAACATCAAATTATGGGTTTTAGAGATTGCTGAATTAAAAAATTTGCACACTTTCAACCTCTTCCTTTATTTATGTGGGCCACAAAATTCAAGATGGCAGCCAAAATGGCCACCAAACCTTGAAAAATATAATTTAGTCTGGGAGCCAAGAGCTCAAAAGTGCTTTATTTAAGGATTTGGCTCAACCCGAGAGAGGGATGGACAATCTATACATCTTTGGAATCGCAAGATTCTGTAGATTATGGAACTTAGGGATGCAGTTAAGGAAAGTGGTGCAATTTTTCATAAATTGGTTACCATGGCAACCAAGTCACAATAATTTTACACTCGTCATTGCACTAGTAAAATGCAATTTTTAGGGATTTAGTCCATAGCTGGACTTCATCATGTCAACCTGGCATGTAATACTTCAATTACTAATTTTGATGGTCATGTGACCTTTTTGGTCACATGACCATACTGACCACCATTTGAGGTCAAACCTCAGAAATAAGCATTTTTTCAGGAGTTTATACAGTATTTTTAACCGCTGTAGCAACAATAATGCCAGTATGTTGACAAATTTAGTCTCATTGGAAAGCCCTCGTTATAAGCTTCAATATCACATAAAATGTATATACATATCCATGGAAACTGGTTACCATGGCAACAAAGTTCGAAATTACACAAATTTGGCTTGAAAACAGGAAAATTCGTTTTTAGGAATTTACTTCACACCAAACTTCATTCAATCACCAATTACATGTACAACCATTAATTAGGCATATTATTGGTCATGTGACCTTCTGGGTCACATGACCAAGGTGACCACTGTTCAAGGTCAAACCTGAGAAATTCATTTTTTTTAAAGATTTCATAAAACATTTTCTACCACTGTAGCTGCAATAATTCCACAATATGCACACATGTGGTCTTGTTGGATAGCCCATTTTATAGGAATTCATTGCACATAATAATGTGTATAAGTATCCATGGAAACCTGTTGCCATGTAAACAAAGTTCAAAATTACACAAATTTGACTTGAAACTTGAAAATTCATGTTTGGGGACATACTCCACAGCCAGACTTCATTCAACCATCCAGGCATGTATAACCATAATTAGGCATGTTATTGGTCATGTGACCTTCTGGGTCACATGACCAAGGTGACTGCTATTCAAGGTCAGACCTGAGAAAATACCTTTTTTTAAAGATTTCACGCAACCTTTTCTACCAATATAGCCGCAATAATTGCACAATATGCATAAATGTAGGCTTGTAGGATAGCCTATTTTTATAGGGCTTCATTGCATATGTAATGTGTATAAGTATCCACGGAAACTGGTTGCCATGGAAACAAAGTTAAAAAATTACACAAGTTTGACTTGAAACAGGAAAATTCATTTTTAGGGACTTACTCCACAGCCAAACTTCAAATAAACTAACTGGGCTTATACCATCACATTGCACATTTTATTGGCCATGTGACCTTCTGGGTCACATGACCATGCTGACCACTGTTTATGGCAAAACCTTAGTAAATTGCAATTTTTGAAGATTTTATTCAAAAACATTAGCTGTTGTAATAACAGTATTAGTGCCATATACACTAATGTGATCGTATTGGAAGGCCCTTTTCATAGGGTTCAACCTCGTCCTCACATGTAATTGGTACAAGTATCTATGTTAATTGGATGCCATGGCAGCAATATTCAAAATTTCACAAATTTTACTTGAATCCTGGAAGGGTCCTTTTCAGAGAAATGCTCGACAGCCAGACTTTATTAAGCCCACCAGGCAACTAATGCCTCAATTATGAATTATACTGCTCATGTAACATCTTTTTTGTCACATATCAAGCCTACCGCCAAATCAGGTCAAGCTAAAAAACTGTAGCAATTATATTGGTAATATATATATGCATACTTAGTACCACCGGAAAGCCCCTTTTATAAGTTCCAATCTTTTATGTAAGTTGTGTGATTATCCATGGAAACTAGTGCTGTCCCTGCTAACTGACTGCTCCTATTGCAAAGTTTAAAGTATGCACCTTTTCCAACCAACCTGATTTTCGTAATAGCTGGTCACACATCATGTTTGGTGGTATGAGACCTGTGCATAAAATTTACATCTGAACGAGTGGCGTACCTAGGGTTTTTCTCTGGAGGGGGGCAAATGATCCTCAGTTTCCCCAAAAATACTAGATGGAAGCGTATTTCCATAATAATTATGCAACTACCAGGGGGTCTGCAGTGTCTGCCGGAATGCAATATGGGTGCATATGTTGTTGCCCTATACAATATGGCCAGTATAGTAAGTGAGTTCACCCCTGTGACTGCTGGACTAATTTGGTAATAATTCCGTATCAAAGTAAAATAATCCAACAAAGCCAACATTATTGCCCATATATTTTCTCATTATTTACTAGGTGCTCTAAATATTGACAAATACTGAATACTGAGCCTAAATAGAAGAACGTCAGTCGATGTTGAGGCTTTTAGTTATTGGTAGGCTTCATGTAGAGATGAGCTTCATAGATTCACATCAGTGGCTGACATCATTGATTGTCACCATAGACTGACATCATTGGCTGATTTCATCCATTGATATGACATGTCACTGATTGATATCATCTTGTGATGTAATTGATTGACATCACTGACTAACTGATGTCAGCACAGACATCACTGGCTAATGTCATTGACTGATGTTACTGGCTGATGTCAGAAGCTGACAGCACTGGCTGACATCATTGGCACCAACCCACATCACCGGCTACGTCATGTATCTCTGACTAACATCGCTGACTGACGTCACTTACTGGCATCACTGACTGACATCATGGACTGACACCATTGACTGACACCACTGACTAACATCACTGACTGACATCACTGGCTGACATCAATGACATCATTGGATGGAATCACCAGCTAATATCACAGACTGATGTCACTGGCTGACATCGCAGGCTCACTGACTGACATCATTGACTGATGTCACTGACTGACATCACTGACTGACATCACTGACTGACATCATTGACTGATGTCACTGGCTGACATCACTGACTGACATCATTGACTGATGTCACTGACAGATATTACTGACTGACATCATTGGGACATCAATGACATCATTGGCTGACATCACTTGCTGACATCATTGACTGACATCACTGGCTGATGTCATCAACTGACATCACCAACTGATGTCACCGACTGACATCACTGGCTGACATTACTTGCTGACATCACCAGCTCATGTCACCGACTACCATCACTGGATTATATCATCATTGACATCAACTTCATGGGCTGACATCACTGGCTGATGTCACCAGCTGACATTACTGGCTGATATCACCAGCTGATGTCACTGACTGATGTCACCAGCTGACATCACCGGCTGATATCACCATCCCTAACCCTAACCCTAACTTCAAATAAACCAACTGGGCTTATACAGCCACAATTTCATATTTTATTGATGTGACCTTCAGTGTCAAATGACCATGCTGACTACTATTCAAGGTAATACCTTGGAAATATGCAACTTTACATTCCATGAAAAAATTTGGAAGAAGGTATAGGTAAAAGGTTGTCTGTCCGCCTGTCGGGTCGGCAGGCGTTCGGCAGAGGGCGGATAGATACTTTCCGGGCCAGTGCTTGGCCTCTATTGAGTGTACATGATTGACATTTGGTACACATATAGCCTGTTTGGTCTAGTTATGCCTTTTGATGGTCTTCTTGACGGATATTAAATACTTTGTGAAATAACAGAAAAATATAAATATAAAAAGTTTTTTTGTTTTTTTTTTTCGGGCCAAGACTCAGTCACTATTGCATGACATTGCACAAGGATGAAATTTGGTAGCCCAAGACTCAGTAACTTTTGCATGTACATGGATAAAGTTTGGTACATGTATGGTGTAGTTGTGCCTTTTCATGGTCTGACTGGTAGATATTATACATTTTTTGTAATATTGAGAAAAAATATTAAAAATGATTTTCTTTTATTTTGGAGCTAAGACTTGCCAACTATTGCACATACAGCACTGAAATTTTCAACTCATATCACCTGCTGTATACAATGTAGCAGTGCTTTTTGATGTGTATTTTGTTCAAAGGTTGGAAGAACTTATATCTAACAGCATTATATTTTTTGGTTTCCAACCGACAGCTCATAACCTATACTCTGTACATGCATGAAACTGTACCATAATATGTATGAATTAGCCTAATAAGGCCTGTCCCCATCCTCCCATTGCAGGTTCGTTTACACTTACCCTGCCAGCAAACCCAATAAAATGAAGGAGTGTCATGAATATGTTAATCATTTACAGTTTTTTCCGGTGTTTAAAGTCCGAGATTTAAGTAACTGTTAGTGGTTTCCTACAAATAAATATATCGAAACAACAAACAAGATAACAATTAAACATTCAAACATACATTCAATTGTTTCTAATGATCGCAAACTGTCAAAATTATGTTTGTCATGCCGGAGGCTGACAAACGTTAGCAGATGGGCAGATGGCAGGGCATCGGGCAAATAAAGATAATCGAAGACCACTACTCGACCACTATTGCATACCTATCTGCAATTTGGTAAACAAACCAATTTTATAGTATAATTGTAATTTTATGAAGGTGTTATTCTCTGAAGGTTTGCTGCAGTGCTTCTGTGTTTTGAAATTTTTTTTCAATAACATTAGCTGTTGAATCAACAGTGTTGGTGCTTTATACACAAATTAAGCCAGGAAGACCGAAGTTTACTACCCAAACAAAACCCCATTCAAGCATCTTTTGAATAACCTCGTCAGAAAGGATTGCTGAAAAAAGGTCAACCATAACCAGATAACACACCCCATTCAAACCTTGCTGCATGGAGAAATGGAATACCATACCACAGGACTGCGTCTGCTGACTGGTGTAGAGCATGTGCAGTGGGTGTCAGGCTTGTGTCCATGCTCTGGGGGTCACTACATTATTGAGAAATGCACACCCGCGACTTGAGCCATTTTGTTCTCTGATATTGTCTGTTAGTTAAACTTCACCTACACATAGGTGAAGTTTCTTGTAATCGGTAGAATTTATTAAACTTCACCTACACATAGGTGAAGTTTCTTGTAATCGGTATTATTTTTATTATTCTTCCCGGATAAACCTCTTCGGAAAATGTTCAAAAAATTCATATACGTAGCCTACAAAAATACAAGAGATCAATTTTGAAAAAATTGACCTTGACCTATTTTTCAAGGTCACAGGGCCTTTCAAAGTCGGATTTCGCAATATTTCAAATACATGTACCTCGTCCGCTTATTACCGTTTTCACTTTCTGGTACATGGAGAGGTCCCAGACACTTTCTACACAGTGTGACCCATTTTCATGAAAGTAGGTCAAGGTCACATTGTACAAAGTCCATTTTTATGGTTTAAGGTCTATCGCGGGATCTCAGAATCCGTAAGTCGTAGAGTCATACTGATGGTGCCAAAACATGCCCAAACTCACGGGACATTTGCCTAAACTTTTCATTTTTCATTTTGGTTAACGGTTCTTGAGTTATGCAATTTTAAAGTCATACCGCGTCACCAAAACCGGTGACCTTGAGAATTTGACCTTGAAATATCGATTTTAGCTGATAACATGTCATAGTAAACCCCCCCAAACATACACCTAGTAAGCCCAAACTGACCTTTAAATTTGACCTTGACCTCATTTTTCAAGGTCATTTGACCCAAAAAAGTTTGAAAAAGTTCCATTTTCAGCAATTTTTTTCACCATGTTCTTTTCAAGATATCACTGTGATTTACTGGTGACAGATGAATATTGGCCTGCTTATTCATAATATCTAATCATATTTTGTGTACCTCCTTCTCCGGATTTATGAAAAATTTTCAAATATTGCTAACCAACAAATGCTAAAAAATGACACATTTCTGCATATTTGACAGGGAAATATTCATTCTACAGGGTTGCAATGCATGACTGACCCCCCCTTTGTTAACTACTGCCTTTCTGAATAGCATATTAATTTTGACCTAGAAAATGTTTTTCAAGGTCAAACTCAAGGTCAAACATGACAAAAATTTTTGCATTTTTTACATTTTGTATTTTTTAACAGAGAAGGAATCGAAATATTGTTACAAAAATTGTAGACATACTTGCTGCAGTACTCTAGAAGCTTCCTCTAAATTTTCAAGGTCCTTGGACCGGCCTACGTTGCACTGTAAAGGTCAGAAGGTCGAGAAACGAGCGAAAAATTTATGATTTTTTTTTCACATTTCTCAAAGATAGCGTAATTTCAAACGGCCGTAGCTCCGGTCCTAATTAAGATAGAGAGAATCTGAAAACAGATTTGGAAAGGCCAAATTCTCCTCTAGTTTTCATTATCTGAACATTTTGTCGTAGCTACGACGGTTAAAAAGATCGCCGGACCCTGAAAATTTCATGTTTTTTTCCGAATTTTCATAATATATCATTATTTTGACAAGGAAGGAATCATCCTTTTTTGATCAACCTGCCTGAACCTCTTTGTAACATCTGTTTACATAATCCTGGCAAATTATATATGTTTTCAGTGAACCGTTTTGCTTATACAGTGATTTTAAGTTAAAAACTACAGTTTTTCAGGTATTTCTAAAGTTCATATTCCTGAATTGTACCATAATTTCAATCTGCGATAACTCCGGTTCTAATTAAGATACAGAGAATCTGTAAACAGATTTGAAAGGCCAAATTCTCCTCTAGTTTTCTTCTTCTGAACATTTTGTCGTGGCTATGATGGTTTGAAAGATCGCCGGACTCTGAAAATTTCATGTTTTTTCCTGCAGAGCCAGCGAATACACAACACACAACAGTCCTCTCCTCTAATATAATCTCAAATCTTTTTATTCTATTCTATTCTAAATTAATATCTACATAGAACTATCTATCTGTGTATCAGTGTATCTATGTATAATGTATATATGTATATACTGTATCATTTTATATGTATCTGATGTCAATTCATTATGTGTGTCTGTTTATCAATGTATCTTAGTATTTATGGACCTATCTATGTATCTATCTATATGTATCTTTGTATTTATGGACATATCTATGTATCTATCTATATGTATCAATCTCTTTATCTGTAAGTTGATTTGCCTGTAAATGCACATAGCTATCAATGTGTTTATCCAGTGGAGTTCAGCTAATTTACCAGACATTTTGGAGGGGGGCATGGCACAGCAGGGCAGCCTTGCAAGGCAGCCAGTGGCTGGCACTGGCCAGCCAAGTCCGGCCAGCCAAATGTGCATATTGCACCCTGCCTACTCCTCCCCCCTCCTGTATTTACCCAGCAATAGGCCTAAAACATACAGTGTATTGCTGCATTAGGCCTATATATCAAAGTTAACCTCAATAGAACTCATTCCTTCCTTCTCCTTGCTTCCGCCTTCTTGCTTCCTTCACCTCGTTTCCTTCTTCTTGCTTCATTCTCCTGGCTTTTTTCTCCTTGCTTTGTTCTCCAGTCTTTACCTTCTCCTCCTTCCTTCTTCTCATTCCTTTCTTCTTTGATTTTCCTTCCTTCCTTTTCCTTTTCTCTCTTGTATTCCTTTTTCTTCCTTCCTTCCTTCTTCCTTCCTTCTTCCTTCCTTTTTCGTTCCTTCTTTCTCCCTTCTTCCTTTCTTCTTGTACCCAAATATGATGTACATTAATGGTTTGGAATGATTCACTTCAATCAGGTTGCACTAATATCTAAATGTTTACATTTTCCTATTTTTTCAGTTCTCATTGCATATCAATTACTCCAAAGCTAAAATCTCATCAACAAGAGATGCACATTTTGCAGGGCTTCAACTCAAAGAGAGGGGGGGGGGGTGGAAGGGTCATTTGGGACACCACTTGCCCAGGAGGGATGTTTGCCAAATCCACTACCCCCAGTCAGTCTGCTTCATTGGACTGGGAGGGAGGGTGGCAACAAGAAAGGATGTCAATTTGCCGAGAGTTTGAGAATCAGAAACCAGGGGTACAGTGGCTTGTCTGCTGATAAAATTAATGTATTTCTTAAAGATAAAACTACAAGACATTAATATATACTAGGCCTGATATAAGCTTCAAAGGTTTTATTAACAGACATTTTTGCAACAAATAGATAGATAGATAGATACATAAATAGATACATAGATACATACAGGGCCAGCGCAACCATTAGGCGAACTAGGCAGCTGCCTAGGGCGCAGGGCAAAGGGGGGCGCATACACTGAGGGCGGAAAAAAATAAATAAAAAGATTTAACAGACTGACAAAGAACACAAATGTGTGACAGACGACTCAAAAACCTTTAAGTGAAAACAAGCATGCAGCACAAGTCACCAAATCGCCCCCCCCCCCCCACCTACATTCTCCTACCACAGAGCTTGAATTCACTCTCTTGGTTAGGGAGCCCTGAGTTATGAGGATGCCCACCTAGCCCACTTGTCACAAAGTTCTCACAAGTGGTTAAAGAGGGATGGGGGGGGGAGGGTACCTTGAAGGGGGTGATGGGTCTCAGGAGAGAACATTCTGGCCACCCTGGGTGGGTGAAGCAGGTACAGAATTTCCTTTTTATACATCCTCACTTCTCATTTTAATAAGCTTGTTAAGCTTAGCTTTCCCTGACCACAAGATACATTGTTTTATGAAGTTATAACAAAAATATCCGGTGGATATTCTTAGGGCCTACCATTATTTTGTCACGAGGCCTACCTATGTGACAGACAAAGCACTCATTCCTGAAAGGGGGAAATGCAGTTCAAGGAAAACACCATTAAAAAAATATATATAACATAAACAGTTGCTGCACTGAAGTAGGCCTAATTTGCTAATCAATTTTAAAACCCTTTTCTTTTCATTAAAGAATGATGATAATCTCACCCCAGTCACCCAATGAAATGATCCTGCATCCTGGAAGCTGATCATTTGATCATCATTTGATCATAATTTGATCATCATTTGATCATCATTTGATCATCATTTGATCATCATTTGATCATCATTTGAACATCATTTGATCATCATTTGGTCATCACATGCTACAATTCATAGGTGTCAGAGCAGGGGGGGCTGTGGGGGCGACAGCCCCCCCAGGTTGGAGGTAAGGGGGGCTGAAATATCATTCAGCCCCCCCCCCAGGTTCAGGATGTCACTATGTTGAATTATTCAATGTTTTAAAACAAAAACAATGCCAGTCAACAGCCAAGGACTTAACACATAACATGTGTTCAGGACTATGTGGCTACAAATAATGTTTCCTTCGAGCTGAAAGTGGCACTTCTAAAAGGTCCTAAACTGCAGCTGTCAACAGTCTTGATAAACCATGAACTGTTTATCCTTCTGGAAGCGATGTAGGTCCTGTTGTCACCGTGTTGAGGAGTCTGTCTCTGGTGCAGCTATTGAATAAAGGGTGCATTTACAAGTTATTTAGCTCTGCTAAACCCCCCTTAAAAATGAATCAAATATTTCACTGGATGCTGAAGGAGAAGGGCCACAGTTGATGCATCATGAACAGATGTACAAAAGATAGTGTTTCATGATTCACGTTTTGAAAAAGTGATTCAGTCATGAGACAGGATCCTGGAGGCCCTCTCTGAGATAATCCTCATACGGACCTTGTCCAGAGAGAGGAGAGGACATTCAAAATACTTGCTAACATTTAATATGAAAAGGCAAAAGAGTATTGGTCAGCTCCTTTTTTTTTTTTTCGCTAAGTGCAAAACATTTAACTTCCGGTAAATCATATTAGGCATTTACTTTGCCTATTGAATTGAATGTTCAGTTGCTGCAGAGAGGTCATTCTCATCTCTCGGCAGACTGAAGACCTACCTGAGGTCAACCATGACCCAGCTAAGACTGATCTTCAGGAAATTGCAGACATGTGTGTCTCCGTAAATTAATCTTGAATTTGTTTCTTTTGGAACTGTGGCAAAATGCAGGATGTTCCAAGTATCAAAATATGTAATAATCATGTATGTATAAATCACTTCAGCAAAGTGATTCTCTGGGTGGTGTAAATTGAAGTGGGCCTATAACTGTTTTATTTTTTTCATGTCAAACTATGACCTGTCCCCCTCCAACCCCCCCCCCCCCATCCAGCCGACCTGCCAGTTCAGCCCCCCTAGGTCAGATGTTGCTCCGACGCCTATGGCTGCTACATGTTTTGTGAACATTTTTTTTTATTAGAATGGTAAAATGTACGGGGAAAGATCAAGCTTAAAAATGTTACTCTATTTCAATTTTGTGTTATTATCAGTTATTGCATTATGAAATCAGGTGCTCAATGATTTTTTTTCTATTTTATTCAATTAAATAATGATCACTCCAGTTACAGCTAGTGTATTTAATTGACACCAGAAGAAGGGGGGTAGAGGGGTACCATAGCAGCCCAGAAGCTTGTCATCAAGTTACATACAAGGTTAGGTTAGAATTACTCATAGGCACAATGGTGTATCTACAAAGTGTTTTTGGGGTTGGGGTAGTCCTTGTGATTAATGGGCCAGTCACATGGCTTTACTTACAACAACACAGCTGCATGGGATAAACGTGTACCTAATTTTAAATAGAAATGTATCTCTAAAAGAACAGGATAAAATATAAGCAATTACATATGGGCTTACATATTATCAACTGGTAATATTTTAATGATAACACTTGAAAGTTGGGTGTTTACATGTAAAATAGACAATGATCATGACACTGTTATTTGAGTTTCAAATGCTCCAGAATGCATCTCAGAGCATCTAGGATTTCAAATTTCCTGGGGGAGGACCCCCAGACCCCCTCAGCTGAAAGGGGCGCATACCTTTATCTTGCCTAGGGTGCTGACAACACTAGCGCCGCCCCTGGATACATAGATACATGTATAGATAGAAAAAGAGAGACATATTAGCAATATGAGCATTATACCAGATTACCAGTTGCATTGTGGAAGGGGTAAAACTGGCACCTCTTTTCCAGATGGTTCCTTTTAAAGGCAATCAAGGAGGCTAGCTCAGGAGCTGGTTAACAGTTGATAAATGGCTGAGGCTGAGATTGAACACATGTGCTCTTAAAGGACCCAATATGCAACATGGAATATACAGTAGCTACTTGTAGCTATACTACTGCCTATTAAGAGTTCATGGTCAATGAAATCACACCAGGGGGTCACGAATTCACACGAAAACGAGACGAAACTAGGTAAATCAATCAGTGACAATCAGTACACAGGCCAGTGTTCTGTGAGTTGGACTGTACTGGTTCATGTACTGGTTCATGCACTGGTTCATGTACTGGTTCATGTACTGGTTCATGTATTGGTTCATGTACTGGTTCATGTACTGGTTCATGTACTGGTTCATGTACTGGTTCATGAACTGGTTCATGTGTGGTTCATGCACTGGTTCATGTACTGGTTTATGTACTGGTTTATGTACTCGTTTTTCTGTGCATGCTTGCAATGTACAGGAAACATTCTTGTATTCTTGTCTGTATTCATGTTACGTAATTATGTATGATTCCTGTGTACTTTTCCATGTACCTTTTACTTGCTCATCTACTTGTGTCTGTTCGAGTTACTGGTACAACAGTAGGTGAAGTTTTGTTACCGCTCGCGGTTACGTCTACTAGTTATTATTATTATTCTTCCCGATAAACCTCTTCGGAAAATGTTCAAAAAGTTCATATACGTAGCCTACAAAAATACAAGAGAATCATTTTGAAAAAATTGACCTTGACCTATTTTTCAAGGTCACAGGGCCTTTCAAAGTCGGATTTCGCAATATTTCAAATACATGTACCTCGCCCGGTTATTACCGTTTTCACTTTCCGGTACATGAAAATGTCCCAGACAATTTCTACACAATTTGACCTACTTTCATGAAAGTAGGTCAAGGTCACATTGTACGAAGTCCATTTTTATGGTTTGAGACCTGCCCCTGTGCCGCAAAATCGGTAAGTCGTAGAAACATACCGATGGTGCCATTACGTGCCCGAACTCACGGGACACCTGCGGGAGTCTTTGTTATTCATCGGCAGTACCGGTTCTTGAGTTACGGAACTTTAAAGTCATACCGTGTCATCAAAACCGGTGACCTTGAGAATTTTACCATGAAATATCGATTTTAGGTCATAACATGTCATAGTAAACCCCCCCAAACATACACCTAGTAAGCCCAAAATGACCTTTAAATTTGACCTTGACCTCATTTTTCAAGGTCATTTGACCCAAAAAAGTTGGAAAAAGTGCCATTTTTAGCAATTTTTTTCACCATGTTCTTTTCAAGATATCACTGTGATTTACTGTTGACAAATGAACATTGGCCTGCTTATTCATAATATCTAATCATATTTTGTCTACCTCCTTCTCCGGATTTATGAAAAATTTTCAAATATTCCTAACCGACAAATGCTAAAAAATGACACATTTCTGCATATTTGACAGGGAAATATTCATTCTACAGGGTTGCAATGCATGACTGACCCCCCCTTTGTTACCTACTGCCTTTCTGAATAGCATATTAATTTTGACCTAGAAAATGTTTTTCAAGGTCAAACTCAAGGTCAAACATGACAAAAATGTTTGCATTTTTTACATTTCGTATTTTTTAACAGAGAAGGAATCAAGATATTGTTACAAAAATGGTAGACATACTTGCTACAATACTCTAGAAGCTTCCTGTAAATTTTCAAGGTCCTCGGACTTGCCTACGTTGCACTGTAAAGGTCAAAAGGTCGAAAAACGAGCGAAAAATTTATGATTTTTTTTCACATTTCTCAAAGATAGCGTCATTTCAAATGGCTGTAGCTCCGGTCCTAATTAAGATAGAGAAAATCTGAAAACAGATTTAGAGAGGCCATATTCTCCTCTAGTTTTCATTTTCTGAACATTTTGTCGTAGCTACGACGGTTAAAAAGATTCCCGACCCTGAAAATTTCATGTTTTTTTTCCGAATTTTCATAATATATCATTATTTTGACAAGGAAGGAATCCTCCTTTTTTGATCAACCTGCCTGGACGTCTTTGTAACATCTGTTTACATAATCCTTGCAAATTATATATGTATTCATTGAACAGTTTTGGTTATACAGTGATTTTAAGTTAAAAACTACATTTTTTCAGGTATTTCTAAAGTTCATATTCCTGAATTGTACCATAATTTCAATCTGCGATAACTCCGGTTCTAATTAAGATACAGAGAATCTGTAAACAGATTTGAAAAGGCCAAATTCTCCTCTAGTTTTCATCTTCTGAACATTTTGTCGTAGCTATGACGGTTTAAAAGATCGCCGGACCCTGAAAATTTCATGTATTTCTGATGGTCAAAGAGATTACATGACCCTGATGTTCTCAGAAAGAGCAGAAGATGTACTGGTGGATGTACTGGTGGATGTACTGGTGGATGTACTGGTGGATGTACTGGTGGATGTACTGGTGGATGTACTGGTGGATGTACTGGTGGATGTACTGGTTCATGTATTGGTTCATGTACTGGTTCATGTACTGGTTCATGTACTGGTTCATGTACTGGTTCATGTACTGGTTCATGTACTGGTTCATATACTAGTTCATGTATGGTTCATGCACTGGTTCATGTACTGGTTTATGTACTCGTTTTTCTGTGCATACTTGCATGTAATGTACTCAATGTACAGGAAACATTCTTGTATTCTTGTCTGTATGCTTGTTACATAATTATGTATGATTCCTGTGTACTTTTCCCTGTACCTTTTACTTGCTCATCTACTTGTGTCTGTTTCAAGTTACTGGTACCATAGTAGGTGAAGTTTTGTTACCGCTCGCGGTTACGTCCACTAGTTTTGTTTGTTTTTTGTTACTTTCACTTCTACCCCTAGTCATCAGATTTTGTTTGTTGTTGCACCTGTTCTTGGCTGTGCTTAGTTGTTCACACATTGTTGAACCAAACAAAGGCATTTTCTCTTTTGTTGCCTGTGGTCTGGGAGGCCTCAGTAGTCAGAGAAGGATCTGACAACTTTATTTTGCTGTTTAGTTAACTTTGTTATTCCCTGGATATGGTCTTGAGCAGTTATTCTATCAGGAGGCATTGCTATGAAAAGAAGGCCACATTGGTGCATATATAAATGTTTTATGAAATCTTTGCCTCGGGACAATTCTGAAGAATTTGCTACGACAGAGGACCTATTAGATGATGTTGTGGTCTCTCCTGTGGAAATTGAAAAAATAATCAAAGACTTGCCCAGTAGAAAAAGTTGTGGTTCAGATAGTCTCAGTGTTGAACATATGCAGTATTCTTCAAAGGTGCTTAATTTGTTACTTAGTCAATGTATTTCTAGTCTTTTTGTTCATTCATTCTTGCCAAAGAACCTGATGTCTGTTGTACTTGTTCCTATAATTAAAGACAAAGGTGCTAGTATTAACTGTAAGAACAACTATAGGCCTATTGCTCTTGCAAATGTTGTGAGCAAAGTTATTGAGAAAATTATTTTAAATCGCATTGAGGAAAATCTTTATACGCATGCAAATCAATTTGGTTTCAAAAAGAATCATGGAACTGATCAGTGTATATATTTGTTAAAAGAAGTTATTGATTATTACAGGGTTCTTAATGGATCAATGTTTGTATGTTTTCTAGATGCCAGCAAGGCCTTTGATCGAATTAGTCATGACAAATTGTTCGAAAAACTGTCAAAAAGAGGTGTTCCTACTTATATTATGAAGTTGTTGATGTACTGGTATTGTAATCAAACATTTTGTGTCAGATGGGGCTCAAGTGTCTCTGCTCCTTTTACTGTTACTAACGGTGTGAGACAAGGTGGAATCTTATCACCTGTATTGTTTAATGTCTACTTTGATGATCTGAGTTCCAAGCTTAACCATATTAAGTGTGGGTGTATCTTAAACAATGTCATAATGAACCACTTGATGTATGCAGATGATTTAGTAGTATTTGCACCATCGCTTATTGGTCTGCAATTATTGTTAGACAATTGTGCTATATTTGCTGAAAACAATGATGTTATATTTAATCCACTTAAAAGTGCTTGTATGATTTTTCGCCCGAAAAACAGCAATTATAAAATTGCTAGCTCTGTTTACTTGAATGGTGAATCTCTTAAAGTGGTGTCAAACACTAAGTATTTGGGACATCGTATTAGTAATGATTTATCTGATGACCTTGATATGAGTCGACAGTACCGTCAACTGTATGTTCAAGGAAATGTGTTACTTAGGAAATTTCATATGTGTAGTATTGAGGTTAAATTGCTACTGTTTCAGACATATTGCTCTCCAATGTATACCCCGCATCTATGGTGGAATTTTTGTAAATACAGCTGGCGGAAATTGAACACTGCTTATCACAATGTTTTGAAATTACTTATAGGCCTGTCTAAATATGAAAGTAGCAGCCTTGTCTGCACTGTCACTAATATTAGAAGTTGTGCTGCTTTAGTTAGAAACTATGTCTATAAATTTATGGGACGCCTTGAGAAATCCTCAAATGATATTATTCAAGATTTACTTAATACAAGCATTGTTTATACGTCTAGAATTAGGAGTCACTGGCTCAAGTTATTATACTCAGGTGCTATATAATTTGTTTGTATGAACCTTTTTGTTTTTGTGTGGTGCTATGTAATTGTTACATGGTGCTATATTATCGTTACATGTATGTAGTTTGTATATGGACCGAGGTGTCTGGAATAAAGTTTATAATAATAATAATAGCACCAACACTGCTTCTACAACAGCTAATGTTGTTGAATACAATTTTCAAAAAATGAATATCTCCATATGACTTTACCTTGAATAGTGGTCACAATGCCACATGGCCAATAAAATATGCAATTGTGGTTGTGCAAGCTCAGTTGGTTTATTTGAAGTCTGGTTTGGGAGTTGGTCCCTGAAAATATTTTTTCCAGTTTCAAGTCACACTTTTTTTTAGCTTTAATGGTTTCCATGGCAACCAGTTTCCAATGATACTGATACACATTACATGTGCAATGAAACCCTATAAAATGGGCTATCCAATAAGACCACATTTGTACTTATTGTGGAATTATTGTAGCTACAGTGTTGGAAAAATGTTTTATGAAATCTTTGAAAAAGTTTAATTTCTTAGGTTTGACCTAGAATAGAGGTCACCTTGGTCATTAGGGTGGCCCAAAAAACAAAATTTTTGATTTTCTATTCGCATACCCCCTCATTTTAGGAGAAATTGTGAAAAAAGCACCCTGTAAAAATTTCAAGAAAATCGGTCAAGTCTTAGTGGTCTCTCAAGGCCCCTCCATTCTTAGCAAAAGGAAAATTTCAACCATTTTCGCAAATTCGCGGTTCCTCATAACTTAGTCAATTTGTACAGTACTACATTTTCAATGCCATGGTTGGATAGGGCTCAAAAAGAGCTTCAATTTGCATACCAACATTATTGGTCTAAGATAATATCTCAACTCCCATGGTCTCTTCATTTTACACTTTTCGTGAATGAAATTGTTGCTGAACGACCGATCCTGATAAAAGCCAGTCTTTTATTTTTTTTCGCTGTAAATTGCTGTGATTCTTATTTTCCCAGTTCCAGAATGACCAAATATTAAAAAAAAAAAATTTTGACCATGGGAATGCCCGGTTTATGAGTGATGAAATTTTATGTTGAAGTGTGTCGCAAACTCATAAAATAGCAGGGGGGAATTGTAGTATTTCAAATTCATATCTTCATCCAAATTTATTACAGGGCACCATGATGGGTACTACTTGAAAGACAATATTCTTATGTTTCACATGATATAAATTATGTTGTCCTATATTTAACTCTTATGAAGTTAAACTATGAAATGCAACAGCCACTCTCCGATGTTTTCAGCACTTTTGACAAAATCTAACATTAAAACTTTACAGCTCATAAAGCGGGTTTCTCCATGGTAAAAAAAAAAGTTTTATGTTTTATCGGGTCATCCTGCCTTTTGGAGAATAAGAAGATGTTAATTGACAGTGAAATTTAATGGAAATATTTTCTTGAACAGGTTTGATCATTCAGTAAACACTTTCGCACATTAGCGCTGTCAGCTGAAGAGTCCATGGGAGCCAAGATATCATCCTAGACCATTGATGTTGGTATGCAAATTGAAGCTAATTTTGATACCTTTCCAACCATGGCAATTAGAATGTTGTTCATTAAAAATTCCCAAAGTTTTGGCTAACCGCGTATTGGCGAAAATGGTTGAAATGTTTCTTTTTCGTGAGAATTGAGGGGCCTTGAGAGACCACTTAGACTTGACTGATTTTCATGAAATTTTAACAAGGTGCTTTTTTCACCATTTCTCCTAAAATGAGGGGGTATGCGATGTGAATTTCAGAAAAAAAAATTTTCCTGTACATTTTTAGGCCACCCTATTGGTCATGTGACCAAGAAGGTCACATGACCAATAACACGCCTAATTATGGTTATACATGCCTGGATGGTTGAATGAAGTCTGGCTGTGGAGTAAGTCCCAAAAATTAATTTTCAAGTTTCAAGTCAAATTTGTGTAATTTCGAACTTTGTCTCCATGGCAACCAGTTTCCATGGATACTTAAACACATTATTATGTGCAATGAAACCCTACAAAATGGGCTTTCCAAGAAGACCACATGTGTACAAATTGCACGATTATTGTAGCTACAGTGGCAGAAAATGTTGTATGAAATCTTTAAAAATGTAAATTTCTCAGGTTTGACCTTGATTAGTGGTCACCTTGGTCATGTGACCCAGAAGATCACATGACCAATAAAATGGCTAAATATGGTTTTATATGTCTGGATGGTTGAATGAAGTCTGGTTGAGGACTAAATCCCTAAAAATGAATTTTCCAGTTTTCAAGTCAAATTTGTGTAATTTTGAACTTTGTTGCCATGGCAACCAGTTTCCATGGATATGTATATAAATTTTATGTGAGACTGAAGCTTATAACAAGGGCTTTCCAATGAGACTAAATTCGTCCACATACTGGCACTATTGTAGCTACAGCGGTTAAAAATACTGCAAGAACTCTTGAAAAAATGCATATTTCCGAGGTTTGACCTCAAATGGTGGTCAGTATGGTCATGTGACCAAAAAGGTCACATGACCATCAAAATTATTTATTTAGGTAGTACATGCCAGGTTGGCTTGATGAAGTGTAGCTATAGACTAAATCCCTAAAAAATGCATTTTACTAGTGTAATGATGAGTTTAAAAAAATTATGACTTGGTTGCCATGGTAACCAATTTATGAAAAATTGCACCACTTTTCTTAACTGCATCCCCAAGTTCCATAATCTACAGAATCTTGCGATTCCAACGATGTATAGATTGTCCATCCCTCTCTCGGGTTGAGCCAACCGCCCATTTTTTCTCCTTGGCTCCTGGACTAATTGTGAATATCACTAATTCATGTAGAAGTCTGGTGTGTGAGGTTTTCCCATTTGCCAATTTCAAATATCTATGCTGGAACCTTTTAATTTTGGTTATAATGAAATAACTCTTTAGAAGGTGGCCCTTGTTGTAGCAGTAAAATTGGCACTATTCTTTGAGAATTGCTGAGAAGACTGCAAATGAAACGTTTATTGCTCAATGCAATGATATAAACCTTGCCACAAACTGATTGCAGGTACATATGACAGGCTTCAAGATCTTGGTCAGGAATTACTGCCAAACTCACCACTTTCTAGCTTACACAAAATTTATTCCAATTTCAGCCTATCTTATGTAAAATTTTCTCAGGAATTCAATTTTGAAGAAAAAAATGCAGCCACTCTTTTATTTTGGAAGTTACACCCCTATTTGTAAAGCCCCCCCCCAAGGGGGCGCACTAGATACCCCCAAAATATTATAAATTTTTCTGTAGGTCTGTGGCTTCAGTAATAAAGCTGCTCTAATACCACTAATAAATATACTTGAATTCTATGACGATCCATCAAAAAATGCGATGACTACATGGGTATGAATTTTTTGTTGAAATGACAAACATTTTGTGGTGCTAAGTCGCGGTTTCTTATATTTCGCTTAGTATTCATTGCACAGGAATAATTTTTACACCATCAATCTCAGCAGAAAATAAGCTTCATTTTGAGTACCAACAACCTATATTTCCAATAAGTTTAACCCAAACCAAGGAATTACCGTTTTCAGAAATAAAATTCTAAATAACTTGCATTTTTTTATGGAGGCAGATATCGAAAAATTAACACAAACTCGTTTTAATGTAACTATCTGCGCATAACGAGTTTGACTTTCAGACCTGTATGACAAAAATTGACGAAATGCAAGTTATTTAGAAAAATGACATATTTTTTTCACACATCCAGAAGTGAAAAGCAGCGGCTTCATGTTTTGTATGTATGATCCTAAATACGCATAGCAAGGACATTTTTATGTAGTCTGTTGCCTTCATCTGGTCCTTCAATAATCATGAAACTTTGAAATCTATCAAGAGAGAGACAGTCAAACTTTGATGTCTGAAAAATGTGTCACAAAAAATGAGCATTTTTCGCACGTGTTTTCACTTTTAGCAACTTGAGATCATTATAAAGACACTTAAAAAGGTCATCATCACAAAGAGAACAATTTTTTACACAAGATTGAATATATTTTAGAATCTTTGATACGTTTTTGTGGCATCAAGATTTTTTTCACACTTGTGGCAGTAACTCCTAACTAAGATCTTGAAGCCTGTCATATATATGTACTGTACAGTCTAGGTGGCATTTACAGTGTTTCTGAAGCATGCGAAGTTTGCAGACCTAGGGCCCCTTCAATCTTCAAATTTAGCTGGTTGGCCCATACATCTAGAAGAAATTGTCTGAATGGTTGATTGTTCATTATTGTTAAAGAACAGAATGACAAAAATAGCAGGTCTTATTCTTGGTGGGTTTTTGAATCATTTTCAAGCTCACAAATACAATGTATCCCCACAATTAAGTAAGCTTTGTCTGAAAGCAATTGGATCAGTAGAGTTTTCTTGGCTGTTCATCATCAAATTATGTTTCTGACCATATTTTGTGGATGTGACCCTGAGTGGTTTGGTTGTAGTGTCACTGGCAATATAAAACCATATTTTAAAAGGCCTAAAAAGGATTCAATTTTGCTTGGTAGATTGTGCATGCTTATCATTGCATCTGCATCTGGGAATTAAGTTGAACAATTTGCATTTTAGCCAGGATCAATATCATGGTATACATTGCATTGATTTGGTAAGGTGCTTACAATAAACTAGTTTTACATACAGTTACAATTTGCACAGTTACAGATTCGGAAAATCCTGTGGCCAATTTCTGCCATCAAAGTGCCTGGTCCACAAGAGTTGTATCAACATGACCAATATCATACGTTTCAATCATTCATATTTGATACCAGCAAGCCACACAGAAAATTTAATGGTTCCAGTCAGTGAAATCCATGACCTTTCACGTGATGTATTATTGCCCATATTTTCTATGTGCAAGCTGGAAAACCTCTCATGTTAAGTATTTCATGCCTCGGTAGTATTCATAATGATATTTTTCAAGGTTTGGTGGCCATTTTGGCTACTAGGGCCCTACATGGACTAGATTTTTGTCTCACTCCCACCTGTTCTTTCCAAATCTGCTCCCGTTCCCGTCCCGTTCTAGGACTTCCAGGCATTACAATGATAAAATTTTCCAAATTTTGACTCACTCCCACCAAATTTTGTCAAGTTCAGTCGCGTTTCCGTCCCGTGCAGGGCCCTATTGGCTACCATCTTGAATTTTTGGCTCGGATAAATAAAGGCAGAGGTTGATAGTTTGGAAACGTTTGACTTCAGCAATCTCTAAAACCCATAATTATACAATTTGACGTTTCGCAAGTTTTTGTGCTGTTCATTTTAAGCGTAATTGACATTTTACTCATTTAGGCAAACATTTTGGAAGCTATCTTGGATTTTTTCATCATAGCCAACATTTAGAGGTTTGGTGTATGCTTGGTTGAAATCAGCATCCTGAAAAACCCCTATTAAGATGGTTCATGTGTCTCTATGCTACTTACAGCACACATATTAGAGGTTTTTCGGACTCTCGCAGACATTTTGGCAGCCATCTTGGATTTATTCGCACATAGACATGTGTTAGGAATTTCTGATGTGCATATTTGAAATCAGCAACCTGAAAAACCCCTATTTTGATGTTTCATATGCTTCTCTACTGCATATTGCAAGCATAGAAGAGGTTTTTCTGATTCTGGCGGCCATCTTGGCGGCCATCTTGGATTTCTCAAAATGCTCAAGGGTGAGGGTTTCACACCCACCCTGGAAAGTTACCCTAGACCCTATAGAACAATAATCAGCTGAGCAAAAAATGTTCATCAGAAACTTCGAGGTCACCCTTGTGGCAGACAGACTGTAGTGCATGCCTGTGAAAAAAGCTGCAAAGACACGGATTTGACAGGAAATGATAATGCAACCAGGAGGGCTCAAATGTGTGTAAAATAAATAGTTTAATTTTCATCATCCAACCATCTGAGTCGACCACAAGAAAGGGCAAATCCTGTAACTTTCACCGTATCACACATATAAACAATTGAAAACTTGACACCAAATGGTGCAATGTACCTGCCTAGTCCGAATGCCTGACTTTCCCCTACAATATGCAACACTGTTGAGGATTTCATGTTTCCATGGCAACAAAGTACAGGAAACTCAGTGATACAAAAATAATCAAGCAATTTCAGGTTTCTAACTTTTTTTTCAGCTTTCTGATTCACTTTACAACATGACAAGTGTATCATATTGCTCATTTCTCTCGTTTTATATGGATTTTCACTTCCGTTGCTATGGCAACAATTTCTGCTGTTTTCACAAGAAATTTAGCTTGGTAACATAGATGTTTGAACTCAGCATACTCGAATTATCTTTAACATGTATGTTACCAGGCATTAACAAAAAAATCTTCTAGATCCCACAAACAGGGCCTTTTCATGAAAATTCTTCCAGTCTATAAATGATTGTCAAAGTGAATTACCTACATGACTGCATTTAATAAATAAAAAATATATTTTTGTCGTAAATGTATTGTTAGATAAGGCTAAAGAGAGCTACTAAATGACTGGCCAAAAATCTGAATCATTTTTATTGATTTTATTTCATTTTTAATATTATAACAAGAAATTATTTTAAAAAAAGAATTGTAGGAACCTTTGTATGAAATATGAGATTTCTTCAAACACATGTTTTATTTTTATAATATTCTGTTGATTTGTTAAGCATGTGCAGTTACATATATACCATTATACCTCCAAAGTACCTACTGTGATTTCACATTTAGTTACCTCATTATTAGGCATGCCTAATTACAGGTGTTACAAACACAGACAGCAAACCAGGCAATGAGAAGTCCTTTTATATTGTTTGTCATGGACATGCAATTTCTATTTCTATAACAACAAACTAATGCTGGGTTGCATATTTGGATTATTACACCTTTCATGTGCTTAATGAAAACACAGGAGTTGTGAGGAGTTGAATATATAATATTTTCATACAGTGTTGTTTGGTAACATCTATTATATCATCCCAAATCCTTAAGTATACATATGCAGTACTTATATTTAACCAATTTTCTGAAGGAAATCTCTATGAGCTTCTATGGGATATGCTTCAGGTGTGCTTTGGATATGGTCCCCAATCACTCAACCATGAACACCAAGCAGCTGCTCACTCAACCATGACCTTGATGCTATGGGTGCTATGTATCTATCTTGTAGTTACATCTTCAATGATCTACTCGAGACCAAGTAAAACGACACAACGACATGTCTGGGCTTCAGGCTTCGAATCCTTTATTATTCTAACCGTGACGTCACAACTCGCGCCTATGATGTCATAGCCTCCTGGAGGCTTTGGGTGATCATAAATGATCATGACCGAAGTCAAATACATAACACCTTCTTTTCTTAATAAAATTACAATCACTTTTACCAGAACCAAAATTACAATTTTTGTTACCAGAACCAAAATTACAATTTCTGTTGCCAGAACCAAAATTACAATTTCTGTTACCAGAAGCACAATTACAATTACTGTTACCAATAAGTCAATCATAATTCACTACTGAAGTCCTTTAGTGAAATAAGTGTCTTTTGCACATTGAACGATCTTGTCGCACAAGTGTATAGAGTCTTTGGTAAATAACGCTCATTCAATAATCATCAATTGTAATCTAATCAGGTTAATAGTGTCTTTAGCACATTGAACGATCTTGTCGCACAAGTGTATAGAGTCTTTGGTAAATGACGCTCATTCAATATTCATTAATTGTAATCATGTTGTAAGTGTCTTTAGCACATGTATAGAGTCTTTGGTATATGACGCTCATTCAATATTCACCAAGTATAGTCACGTTGTGAGATAAAGTTTATCAAAGTATAAACCTGTTTCGCATGCCTTTTTTTTTTCCTTTTTTTTTTTAAACAATGAAGTTATATAGTAAATCTCCAACTTTGAGATGTCACACAAAAATTAAGAAATTAATTAAGGCTTAATCAATAAAGCTCACTGAACAATAATGAACACCAAGTGTAATTCACTAATTATTCGATATAAAATTTTAAGCATATAGGACTTGATATGATTGTTACATTGTTCAATCATTAGAAATTTCACAAAGAAAAAATTGGCATCATACAATATTGCCAAATTAACAGATTAATTACTTAGGTTTTAGAAACAACAAAGTCATCAAATTTGGACGGAACCTTGGACATTCTGCCTGATCTGGTCACTACAATCTTTGGAGACACACTGGCGGGTGAGTTTGGACTTCCAACTGCATTTTGGGGTGTTGGACTAGTAACCGGAGAACGATTAGGACTGGGAACTGCAGGTAGCGAGTTCGAATTGTCCTCTGGATGTATCAACCTGGGTCTGTAAATGTTAGACTCCCTTGTACGTAACAGATGTTGTCTATTTCTACGAGTAATCCTACCACTGGGTAGTTGCACTCGGTAAGACCTTGGGGTTGTCTGTGGTTGTTCAGGCATTAACATAGCTGGTTTCCAACCATCTTGCTCTCTTACTCGGACTGTGTCTGCCGGCCTTAAGGGTGGCAACTCCTTTGTCCCTCTATCATAATAATTCTTCGCCCTGATGTGTCTGTCAACATACAATCTGTTTTGAACATTTGAACTCTTAACAATTGCTGGTTCCAACAATTTTGGAGTTGTGGGTAAGCTAGTCTGCGTACGTCTACCAAACAATCTCTGAGCTGGGGATCCACACTCATCCCTTGGGGTATTCCGCAAGTTAAGCAATGCTAAATACGGGTCTGACCTTGTCTCATCACATTTAATGAGCATTTTCTTAGCTATTCCTACAGCTCTTTCTACCATGCCATTGGCTTGTGAGTGTTTAGGAGAAATAAGTGTATGCTTGAATCCATACTGACCTGCAAATTCTCTGAACCTAATTCCACCAAATGGAGGTCCATTGTCACTGGTGACTCTATCTGGGATACCATGAATGCAAAACCACTTTTTTAGTTGCTTAACCACTTCTGCACTATGAGTACCATTTGTCATTTTCTCTATCTCAAAGTAGTCTGAATAATAGTCAGTACAAATTATCCATTTGAATCCAAGACAATCAAATAAGTCTATTCCAACATGTGACCATGGATGACTTGGAATTTCAGTAGGAATCAAAGGTTCCTTGACTTGACAATTTCTAGCACTCTGACAAGCTGCACATTTGGAGATCATGTCTTCAATCTGCTTGCTAAGACCTGGCCAATACAATATGTCACGAGCCAACTGTTTGGTAAAGACTATACCTTGATGTGCGGCATGTAACTTCTAGAGACAATGCATCAGAACGCATATTCTCTGGCACTACTACCCTTTGACCTCTAAACACGATTCCATCAAGATACGACAACTCATCTCGAAACTCATAGAACGGTCGGACACAAAACTCTACTCCGTCCTTGGAATCTGGCCATCCTTTGTGAATCACTGAAATTAAAGATTGCAATGTTTCATCAACACTAGTCTGCTCTCTAATCTCATCTAATCTACCATTACTCAAATGATGTAGATTTGCCATTTCTCTAGTCTCAACTGCACAAATTTCTGCTACGCTGTCTCTGAGATAATTTCTGCTAAGTGCGTCCGCTACAGGAATGTCTTTCCCTCTCTTTGCTACCAGTTTGAAATCATAACCTTGCACATGCATTCTCATTTTCTGCAATCTAATCGGGATTTGATACAAAGGCTTCTCAAATATTCTGATAAGAGGAAGGTGGTCAGTTTCAATTACCACATCTGATCTGCCATATATGTAGGTATGAAATTTGTTGATCGCAAAAACAATTGCGAGCATCTCCTTCTCTATCTGTGCATATGCAAATTCTGTGTCTGTTAAAGCCTTCGACGCGTAAGCTACAGGAGCACCATTCTGCATCAGTACACAACCAATTCCTGATTGACTAGCATCTCCAGAAATCACTATTGGATCTGAAAGGTTGTAGAATCTAAGCACAGGAGCAGTCATTAAAACCTCCTTAATCTTAGCTAAAGCCTCTTTGTGAACAGGATCGAAGTGAAATTTGAAATTTGGCTCACTAGACTCCTTGATTAAAGCTCTAAGTGGTTCTGTAAGAGAAGACAGATTCTTCAAATATTTGCAAATGTACGTGACCATTCCTAAAATAGTTTGTACATTCGCGATGCTGCGAGGTTCAGGCATTTCAAGAATTGCTCTGACTCGTTCCGGGTCCAACGCTAAACCATCTTTTGTGAACCTATGACCACTGTACACAACCGAATCTGCACAAAGTTGAGTTTTCCTTGGAGAGAAAGTGATATTATTTTCTCTCGCTAACTGAAGCGTTCGTTTCAAAATTCTGTTGTGATCTTCAAGAGTATCAGTCGCAATTAGGAAATCATCCATAATAATGTGCAAACCCTCTATTTGTCCAAAGATGTCACCGAATTTTCTCTGAAATAATTCAGGAGCCGATGTTATACCCATCGGTAAGCGACGATAACGATACCTGCCAAACGGAGTGTTGAACGCAGTGAAATTCTTTGACGCCTCATCTAAAACTAACTGGAAATAACCAGAGTTCGCATCTAAAACTGTGAAAAATCTAGCCGGGCCACATTTTCTCGCTACTTCTTCCACTGTTGTGGTTGGGTGAAATTCACGCTCTAGGGCCTTGTTCAGATCTTTGGGGTCTATCGTCAGTCTTACTGATCCATCCTTCTTGGGAACAACATGAAGGGCACTACACCATGGAGATGGTTCTCCAACTGGAATTCTTTCCAGTATTTCTTTGTTCTCTAAGTCTGCTAGCTTATCTGAAACTGCCTTTCGTAACGCTGCGGGTACTGGTCTAGGCGGGTGAGCAACAGGGGTAATACTCTCAGTTACTTTAAGACTAACCTCACCGGGCACTTTTCCTAAGCCTTCAAACACATCTGCGTACTCATCTAGAACTTTCTTTGCAGAAATCTGCTTACAATTGTTACAATTTTCAGGCCAATCAATTTTGACAATTTTCTTAGTCACAGGCGAGATACCTTTGTTCACATTTTCATTGACAAGCTTTACCAAATTCATTTCTGTACAATGCTGTAGGCTCAAAACATTTGGTACATTTGCATTGACAATTTCACATTCAACCTGGAAAATTTCACCATCATGCACAATTGGTACCTTGACACATCCAATCGGATACACAGGTTGGTTACCAAATCCTAACAATCTGATTTGACTCCTTCTAACAGGAAGTGATTTGGCACAAAGCAATTTGTCAAACGAAGCTTTGGACACAACACTAGACTCTGCTGCCGTGTCTAATTTGAATGAAATTTCGTCATTTGACTTTGACACACTGAATGTTTTCGTCCACAATTTTGAATTGTTCACACCATTTAACCACACATAACGGTCATCTACATCATCATCATCATCAACAACATTTTGTTCAACATAGTCATAGTCATCATACACATTTTGTTCATCATAGTCATCATAATTGTTTTGATCAAAATAGTCACCATTGGCAAAACTCTGTGTCACCATGTTCACACGGTTTTCATAACGTCGACACACACTGCCGAAATGGTTCCGAATACCACATCGATTGCATCTCTTTCCATAAGCAGGACAATTCATGGGACGATGCTGTGTGCCACAGCGACTGCAGTTGTTGTTGCGGTTCGGTTGTCCCAACTGACCTGCATTACGAATTCCATTTTGCTGACTTGCGTTACGATTTGCGTTACGATTTCCATTCCAATTCTGTTGATTTGCGTTTCGATTTCCGTTCCTATTCTGTGGAGTTGGGTTTCGATTTCCATTCCAATTTTGTTGATTGCCGTTACGATTTCCATTCCAATTCTGTGGATTTTGGCTACGCTGCGGTTGGCGATGCTGATTCTGCCGCTGTCGTCTCTGTCGCCTTTCAAAATTTCTACCATAAGTGACTGTGTTGACTTGTGAAGAACCATGACCGTCAATAACATTCAGCGATTCTCTGTTTTGCTCAAACAAGTGGCATTTATTGATAATCTGTTCAAGAGTCAGATCTTCTCCCCACAGTTTGTCTCTGAGTTCTTTCTGACGTACACCAGTCGAGATTTGTTTGCACAGCATGTTATTCAAACGTCTCCATAATCACATTTCGATGCCAAATCTCTCAATCTTACAATGTAGCTTGCAATGCTTTCGCCCTCATTCTGTACACATTTGTCAAATTTCTTCATGTTCAGTTTTATCAGTTTCTTTGGTTCAAAATGCTCATCGAATTTAGTAAGCACTGTTGCAAATACCTGTTTTCCGTCTGCTGGGTCGAAAATGAAAGTTTCAAATGTTGTGCGATAGGAAGATCCCATTCCATACAGTAGAATTGCGATTTTTCTTGCATCGTTTGCTGCTTCCAATCCAGCTGCTACTAAATAATTGTCCAATTCTGCTTTGTAATCCAGCCATGCACTCGCAACTTGTGAATTCGAATCCGAATGTCGAAATTTGGGTGGGGCAAACGCTGCCTCTGCCATTGCTGCTTGTGAATGTGTTCCCTGGGTTCAATTAAATTCCTGACACCATGTTATGTATCTATCTTGTAGTTACATCTTCAATGATCTACTCGAGACCAAGTAAAACGACACAACGACATGTCTGGGCTTCAGGCTTCGAATACTTTATTATTCTAAACGTGACGTCACAACTCGCGCCTATGATGTCATAGCCTCCTGGAGGCTTTGGGTGATCATAAATGATCATGACCGAAGTCAAATACATAACAATGGGGGAGTATAGCTACTTCCATATCAAGAGGGGGCAATATATACTTGATCTGAAAATTGTACTCACAGAAACCTCCTCTGTGGTATTAACACCCTCCTAATATGGGAGGTCAGTCAGGAAGGTACTCCTACCATAAGGAAAGTATCTCTGCAAGTCCAAATTCCTATTGGCCCCCTCCAGAAACTCATGTAGCTACACCACTGTAGTACACATAAATTGATGACAAAGCACTTTGCTGGTGCGTTATGGCCAATAAGTTAGGGACTTCCCATGTAAAGTATTTCTTCATTTGGAGCTTTTAACACAGATCTGAGATGGTCCCTACAAAAAATTTAATGGTTCTGGAGTAGAGTAGACATTGAGACATTTCAACACATGTAAAACGGGTCATGATTACCATAAAATAATTGAGGTGCTTAAAGGATAAACTTGATGCTTTCCTTGGTATACCTTTACAATGAATGACCAAGGAATAATACAGTTATTTTACAAAAACAACTTTCTGACTTGACACAAAAAGCCGTAGTTGACATTTTATCAGCTACTGAATCAAATATATATTCTTATATGCATCAGCATTATATAAAAAAAATATGTTAAGAACACTTAAATAGCTTTGTGAATGTGCCAAATTAATATATTGCACCAAAAAATGATAACGTTGGCCAATATTTCTCACAAGCAGTACTAAGTTGATGAAGGAATGGTGTTGGAGTTGACATTTGTTATACAGGAATTTTACATTTTTGTTTAAGGATTATAATTGCACCAAAAGAAGTATAAAACTGATGATATAAAATCACTATACTGCTTGTTTGATCTAGCAAATGGTTCTTTTAATTCATCATTATTCAACTTTAATTCATTTTGAATATTTTTTGGAATGAAAATTTTGTTATCAGCATCTTTACCTTTTCAGCATTTATTTTTAATGTTTTAGCAAAGGTTATAAGCCAGTTTTGGTACAGTGATAATTTAATACATATTCTTTTGCTAATGGTATCTGAAATATATATTTTTTTGTGGAATCATCATTTCTCTAAAAATTGATATTGTGAAAGAATTATTAAATTTCATTAAATTTCATTAAATTGTATTGATACAAGGACTCCAAACATGTTAAAAGTTCTGGAGTTGACATAAATTTTGCAAATGCAGTAACACACGGAAAAACTGGCGTAAATGGCTTGAAAACCATGTAATGTGGTTTTTCCATCCACAGTGCAAATGCCAGAGTGTGATGCATGCATACCAATTTTAATTTTAAACATTTTATAGAGAAAAAGTCAGTTTCGGTCTGAGACATCTGACAACCTAGAACCAGTAAAACTCCAAAAAGACCAATTTTAGGGGTAAAACATAGAAAAAATGCAAAAAATTATTTTAAAAAATTAATCCAATCATAGATTTTCATGAGAATTGTTGATTTGATACTCACAGCATAGTTATTTTTTAGGTATTTTTAGATTTTCATGTCATACATATCAGTAACGGTACTTTGACAATAATTTAGATCATGACCCAAGTTATACAAACAGGGAATACATTACAAAATTTGTGTGGTTTTTAGCAGACCTCTTTTAGCGGACCTCTTACCTAAGAGGAGCTGCTTATGAGATTGAAATTCTGCCATATCTTGTGGGCCAAGTTTCTGCTGCCTGCCCTCTTCAATCATGATGCCTTTACCATGTATCATGTGATGGGCCTCCACGTGAAGTGATCAACTTTGGTACATGTTAATCCCATAGTAAACTCCCTGGCAAGGGAAATCCATTTAACCCAATTCTCCAGTAATGAATGACGTCATATGCATCCCCAAGGGGGTTCCCCCAACAAGGAATCCCCAAGTGCATGCCGGTGTGTTTTCTTGACAGAAATAGGGCACTTTTCCAGGCTGCTTTCCCGCGGCCTGGAAGTCAGTTTTCATTGCAATGTAACAACTCAGCTGTTGACGCTACGAACCTGTAACTGGCCACAATAACAGTCGGGTTTGCAGGTGATATAATGTGCTAACAACAGTTGATCTAGGGTAAATACATCCAGAGATATCGTCGTTTAAAGTGCGTCGATTATAACACTTTCCCTTTAAAGTCCGGCGTCTAATCAGTTGAGCTAAAGGGTGGCCCCAAAGCCAAGTGCTTAGGAGCAATCTATTATACCCAACCCACTATACTATATCCCCCAACTTCTCTGAGATTTTGACACACTCCAGTCAACAATCTCACCTCAATGCCACCTGCCACCACGACCGGGATTCGAACCAGCTACCTCTGAGTAGCCTCAGGCCAATGCACCATATAATACTATCCCCTTAAAGGTCCGCTATCAAACCAGTTGAGCTAAAGGGCTGACCCCAAGCCAAGTGCTTAGGAGCAACCTATTATACCCAACCCACTATACTATACGATCATACCACGGTAATCATGCTGTCAGAAACCGAAATAATCTTGTAATTCCTCTACCTTAATCATAATATCCACAATTTTGATACTGAAACATACATTACTAGAATTACCCATTGTAAAGGCATGACTATAAAGCTTGTTTTTATTTAATGTTCATAATGCAAGGAATAGGCAAACCTGAGTAATGTACCCAACTTATCCAAGTTTTGTGAAGACCTTCAGCCTAGCTGACCATTTTCGAGTAACTTACGTGACTTAGCTGATTACATGGGACAAAGACACAACAATTGGCTAAGAAAATTTTATGTAAATTATGTGATTTAAAATGCATGCTGGTGCTTACAATACCGTTATCTCTATTTCGTAAGACATCACAGGACCTACACTGTGAAAAACAGTGTGTTTCACATTGCCAATACCTTTTGATTCTCAAACTAGGACTGAACTAATTCCTAACAAAAATCCCCTTAATCCTCACACCTTGAGGAGGGGGCTCTGTATATAAGGATGCCTGACCCAAGTATTCCTCACTTTTTTCCTTTCAGCATTTCTCTCGCAATGCTTTGGACTGGACACCAGAGACTTAGACCTCCCTTTCGAAGGGAGATCAAGTACTTACGTAATAGAGCTTGCGCTGTCCTTCCAGCCGTTTCTTCAGCTTTCTTCTTCCCATTCCATCGGTCAGCATCGTGCTTTTCCATGGTTTGATGTTTACTAGTCGATTCGGCCACGTCCAAACCGGCCCTGCGCCTTTGGAATTTGGTCGACATGGTCGCTGGTTTCACTTGACCCGGTTTCGGGTTACGCTTCTTGGGCAGCGTTTCGCGCCAGTTTGTGCCCAAGAATCCACAGAAATAAAGTTCCTTGCTTAATCCGATTAAGGAAACAAACTATTTCCATTCTGACAGTATTTAAGACCGCGCTGGATCCATTTCGTCACACTTGTCATTCTGAATTCGATTCAGTTTAGTGCCGGCTCCACCTGACGCTTCGAAATGCCAAAGCGCCGCTACAGCCGAGATGACCAGCCAGGTCGCCCCCGTGACTCCAGCCGGTCACGAGAACGTTCCCCGCGCCGTCCCTGGAGGGGCTCGCGGTCCAGGGCGTCCCGGAGCAGCTCTACAAGCCATGACCGTTCCCCCGACCGGGGCAGACGCTCCAGGGCCTCGTCTTTGACAAATGCCGGCCCTGCTGCACACCGATCTCCGCCCTCCTGGGCCTCCAGATCTGCCTCCCGCTCGTTGCGGACTGGGCAACAATCTTCGTCCCAACGCCATTCCCTTGCCTCTCGCCACCGGCACAGGCATACCAGGTCTCCTGAGGGACATTTGGGCTCCTCTACAGCCAGGCAAGCCTCGCCAAAGGGCTCCAGACGCCGCCGAGAGGTCCCGGACCAACTCGGCGACACCCCCCCGCGGATCTCGTCAACACCCGGGAGACACAAGTCACCCCAGCAGCTGACAAGAGGGCTTCAGGGGCTGTACTGTCGAGCACACCTCCAGCCAGGCCTACCATTAGATCTTTGGTAGTGCCAGTGGGCAACTTGGGAGGTGCACTACAATTAGTTGACCCCGGGTTGACTCAGGCCTTCGGTGCTGACGTACCCTCATCACCCCGCCCGCCAGTGACTCCTGCAGATACCACGGACTCCAGGATACTCCTCTCCAGAGCCCCAGGGGAACCATTTGGATATCACTATGGCTCCACCTCATCAGGGCTTGGCGACTTCACCTCGGTCAACTGAGGGCCCTTGGGACCAGTTTTCTGACCGCTCCCCAGCCCGCTCCGCCACAGCAGAGACCGAAGCTGATGCCCCGATCTCTTGGTACCAGGTCGTCGACACTGTCTACCAATCTGGGTTAGTCAACCTCACCGCTCTGCCAGGCTCACCCGAACCAGTCAAGTCAGCCATCGCGGGTCCGCCACCCCCGAAGAAGCGACGGTCTGCCCTGCCACCTTCACCACTGACCAGTGCATGTATGGAGACGGCGATGAGGTCTTGTTGGGGTGGTGCATGGCCGAACTCTGCACAGCACCAGCCTCCACCACCCAATGCTCCCCTGCACCCTGGACCATCGAAATTGGTGCCAAGATTCAAACCTCGATTCCACTCGGGTCCCGGGTTTGATTTAAAGCCCAACAAACTGTCTGCACGAGAGAGGGAGTGGGCCGGTTCCCGCCAGCCCCCAGTGGACCATATTTGGCTCACCGACATTGATGTCATGTCGAGATCACAGCTCTCATGTTTGTCAGCCCTAGAATGGATTCTCGGGGTTTACTTCGATTCAGTGGGCAAGGCGAGTCCGACTCAGCTGCAGGCTCTTCGGGACTTTGCAGTAAAGGAATTGCACCAGTCAATTGATTTTGGTGGGGCAATCCTGGCATCATCGACCTTGGCCAGACGCAAGGCCATCCTCGATGGTCTAGGCTCTTCCTTGTCCCAAAACACACGGAATTGGCTACAGTTGCAGCCTGTCAGCCTTCAGTCGAGTCTCGGGATGTTTGGGCCCGCCTCGGCTAGTGTACCAGAAATCATGCGGCAACAGCCTGTGCCAAAACAGGCCCCGGCCGGTGGGTACAATCGACGTCCCCAGCCCCGGGCGGCCAGGCAGGATCGGCCTCGAGGTCAGGCACGATCCAATGCTTCACGTGGAAGAGGAGCCTCATCCACCTACACGCCAACAGCGGCTGCCACAGAGGTTCGGACTTCGGAACCTAAACAGCAGCAGCGACAATCCCGCGGCTCCAAGTCCAACGCGGCGAAAGCCAAGCAGCGGACCTGACATTCCAGTAGGAGCCCGGCTGACTCTGTTCTACGACCATTGGAACTCGCAGTTACAACTGTCCGGATGGCACCATCGGTTACTAACACTAGGTTTAACTTGGCATTGGGGTCGCAAACCCCCTCTAACATCAATTCCTGTACCAATCCGTCTGCCGACGGACAATACTCAAAAGAATGTCTTGTTGTTAGAAATAAATTCATTAATTGCCAAAAAAGCTCTGGTCAAAGTTGTTCCGTCCAACCCAGGCTTTTACTTGCACCTGTTTGTCGTGCCAAAACGCACAGGGGGCTTCAGACCTGTCATCGATCTGAAAGCACTCAACCGGTTTATAACCTGTCCCGCCTTTCGCATGGAGACTCCACAGAGTTCGGCAAACAGATTCAGGTGGGGGAGGTGACCATGTCTATAGACCTGGCCGATGCATATCTCCATATACCAGTGCATCCCGAGTTCCAACCCTACCTACGGATCACGGTAGAAGACCAAGTCTGGCAATTTCTAGCCCTGGACCCCTGGGGACAGGGGTCATGAATCCTCCCATTGGAAAATCATGAGATTTGAAGGACATGATGTTGGAGAACTAAATTTTCACTCTTTTCCCATCTGTTTTATAATAAATTATTGATACATTCTGACGGACAATACTCAAAAGAATGTCTTGTTGTTAGAAATAAATTCATTAATTGCCAAAAAAGCTCTGGTCAAAGTTGTTCCGTCCAACCCAGGCTTTTACTCGCACCTGTTTGTCGTGCCAAAACGCACAGGGGGCTTCAGACCTGTCATCGATCTGAAAGCACTCAACCGGTTTATAACCTGTCCCGCCTTTCGCATGGAGACTCCACAGAGTTCGGCAAACAGATTCAGGTGGGGGAGGTGACCATGTCTATAGACCTGGCCGATGCATATCTCCATATACCAGTGCATCCCGAGTTCCAACCCTACCTACGGATCACGGTAGAAGACCAAGTCTGGCAATTTCTAGCCCTGGACCCCTGGGGACAGGGGTCATGAATCCTCCCATTGGAAAATCATGAGATTTGAAGGACATGATGTTGGAGAACTAAATTTTCACTCTTTTCCCATCTGTTTTATAATGAATTATTGATACATTCTGAAAGTACACATGTTTTGCTGCTGACTGCACCTGGAATAAATGTTTAATCTTCCTCTGAAACTGAAGAAGTGATTTTCATCCTTATACATTGAAGAAATGGCTCCCTCTCATTGGCTGAGAGAAGGTGATGTCATAACAAACGCTTATGATGTCACAAGTGATTGTAGTGACGTCACAATGGTGACATCAGACCCCAAAGCGAGGCTGACGGCTTTCACTCACATTTTTCTCACATTTCTGTGACTTAAAAGTAATTTTTACCATGGAAATATTTGTGAAATTGCTTTCAAAAGTAGTGCCGTCAGCAGTTAAATATATAGGCTATCCAAATCCAAAATTTCATCAAATTTAGATAAGAATTGTTCAATCTAGACCAATTCTCCCGATACCATGTCAAAATCTCAAGATTTTGTATGGGACGACCCATGACCCATGCTCCGCATGGGTCCCAGGGCTAGGCAATTTCAGGCCATGCCATTCGGCCTAAATATCGCCCCTCGGTCATTTACCTATCTGCTGACGCCGGTGGCAGCGGCTCTTCGGGCTCAAGGCATCAAGGTCCACCGTTACCTGGACGACTGGCTCATTCGGGCCCCGTCGGTCCAGGTCCATCTGGTTCCCAAGGACACATTTGTCTTCCTCGGGATCCACTTCAATCTTCGCACCGGCACCGTGGCTCCACCAGCAGACAAGATCCAGGCTTTGGTCACCCTAGTCCGCAGCGTCAACGCTCAGTCACGCATCCGCCTCCGGCTCCTCCTGCGACTAATTGGCGTGTTAAACCACGTAGCCGACTACGTGAAGCTCGGACGCCTGCAGGTCAGGCCCGTGCAGTTTTATCTATTAAGTCTCGGCCTCAATCTCCGACGAGACCTGGACCGCTTTGTTCCGGTCCGGCCAGGGCTCCGCTTGGCCCTGCAGCCATGGATGGACATCACCTGGCTCAGTACACGGGTGCCCCTCCGCACTCCAGCCCCAACCCTCACCATCGCGACAGACGCCAGTTTGGTGGGGTGGGGAGCCCATCTCTGCTCCGGCAGATGGAACAGGCAGGAGGCAGCTCTCCATATCTCCGTATTAGAGCTCCGGGCCGTTCGTCGAGCCCTTCAGACTCTTCTACCCCATGTGAAAGGCCAGTCAGTTCGCATCATGACCGACAGCGTCGTGGCAGCAGCTTACATCCGGCGGGAAGGTGGGACCAAGTCCCTCTTGCTGTACCAGGAAGCCCGGGAGCTCCTTTGGTGGTGTCAGGACCAGAGAGTCCATGTGACACCCCACTTTCTTCCCGGCCACCTGAATGTTCAGGCGGACTTGCAGTCCCGGCCTCATCAGGTCCTGGCAACAGAATGGACCCTCCAGCCGCAGGTGTTTGCTCGCCTGCAGTCCCACTTTCCCAGCATGGACATCGATCTGTTTGCCACACGCCTCAACAACAGACTTCCGAGATTTGTGTCACCGTTCCCCGACCCTCGGACGCCATGACGATGGAGTGGCAGGGCCTTCAGGCCTATGCATTTCCCCCATCGCCCTCATCTCAGAGGTTCTGTTGAAGGTCGCGCGGTCCAACATGGTGTGCATCCTGATTGACCCCTGGTGGCCCGCGCAAGCATGGTTCCCGGAAGCCCTGCGGCTTCTGATGAGTCCACCGATACAGCTCCCTCATTATCGTCGACTGTTGAGCCAACCTCACCGGCAGCTTTACCATCAGCGCCCGGGGTGGCTGAACCTTCACGCTTGGCCGCTATCCAGCAGCGCTTCCGAGCGGAAGGACTTTCAGTCCGAGCTGCAACGCTTGCGTCCGGCAACCTTCGACCCAGCTCCACACGCCTCTACCAGTCCCACTGGCGAGCGTTCTGTAACTGGTGTGGCTCCAACGACGTGGATCCCCTGCGTCCCTCTATAGCTGCAATAGCAGACTTTCTGGTATTCTTACATGAGGAGAAGGGCTTCGCCCCCACCACAGTAGCTTCCTATCGGTCATCCCTTGGAGGTACTTTGGGTCCTGTAGAAGGTGTTCCACTGGGGCAACACCCTACGTTATCTCGCTTGCTTAAAAGCATGGCGATTATGCAACCCACGGCTCGGCCTCGGGTACCAGCGTGGGACCTCTCACGGGTCCTCGAATATATCGCTACCACACCTAATCCTACGACCCTCACCACTCGGGTCGATCGCACATTTATGACAATCAAGTTGGCATTCCTGCTGGCTTTGGCCACTGGTAAGCGACGATCAGAGATCCAGGCCATCTCCCGAGACCCTCGGGATCTGCGACTTACGGATACAGGAGTCTGGCTCCGTACTGTCGCCGGATTTTTGCCTAAGACAGCCGTCCAAGGCCACGATCCTGCTCCTTTCTACATCCCAGCACTGGTGCCAGACGTGGCATCTCCAGAGCGGGATGAAAGAATCTGTCCTGTCATTACCCTGCAACGTTACATTCTGCTGACAGGCGGACTACAGGCGGACCAGCGCCTCTTCCAGAAGATCCGAGGCTCTGGACCCCCCTCTGCAGACTCAGTGTCACGGTGGATCACTCAGTGTATCCGAACGGCCCATGACACTGAGCCCCTCCATGCTCATGCTCACGAAGTTCGTCGCATGGCTGCTTCATGGGCCTATCAGGCGGGTCGGCATTCTCTCGAGGAGATTCTGCTCGCGGGTTGCTGGGCTAGTCCCTCTACATTTACCAGATTTTATCTGGCTCATCTCCACCCGCAGCCTGATGGCAATTTTCGCTTGACCCCTGTCGTCTCGGGGCGACAGATCTCGGTCAGCTGAAGTTTTGGGAGCTCTGAGGCCAGTCCGGTTCCTCCCCACCTCCAGGTTAGGAATCTGGCAATGTGAAACACACTGTTTTTCACAGTGTAGGTCCTGTGATGTCTTACGAAATAGAGTAAAACCCCTCCCCCGCAGGGGGATAGGGGTTCTCTCTGTGAGTAAGACTCACAGGACCTACACTCCAGAGTTTTCCCACCCGCCTCCCCGACATTTCTCGTTCTTGCTGAATCAAAATAAAGGAAGTGAGGAATACTTGGGTCAGGCATCCTTATATACAGAGCCCCCTCCTCAAGGTGTGAGGATTAAGGGGATTTTTTGTTAGGAATTAGTTCAGTCCTAGTTTGAGAATCAAAAGGTATTGGCAATGTGAAACACACTGTTTTTCACAGTGTAGGTCCTGTGAGTCTTACTCACAGAGAGAACCCCTATCCCCCTGCGGGGGAGGGGTTTTATTTTGCTCCACAACATTGGCAGTGTGGCACTGAAAATGAGCATCCACGGACTATAACAACAGAACTGTGGCAGTTGTCAGATTTTGGCCTCAGCAGCTTAAATGGTAATCCATGCTGCTCTATGAAATGGGTATATTGGGTTACCTTTGTGTTCCATTGCTTATTGTTGTCCAATAACTGAATTGTTTTGTTGGAGTGTCGCAACTGAGAGTGATGTTAAAGTTAAAGTGTAATTTTAAATGAAATTTATATAGATCTATTTGGTAGATCTTAAATTCTTTATGAAGGCTTTCCTGTGAAACACCTCTGTAAAAGAAACATATTTTCAAACAATTTAAAAAAACTCTTTATGCAAAACTGCTAAATTTGGTTAGGCCTATCTATCAGCTGTTCAGATAGATACCTTTTCATAAGTTTCTTCTCTATTCCATTTACTTGCATGCTGTAAGACCCGGGGTAGGATGGCTGTTGGCTCACTTGTAAATCCACAACGGGAATGGTATTGTAAATTAATTAATTTTTTGTTTTCAAGAAAGTTTTTTTTTTTTCAGGAGTTGTGTACAGGTAACTGCACTGAAAATACTGTAGTGGGGCCTAAATACAGGTCTACAGTTAATAGAAAGACAGTTATAAGTTTAATATAATAATAATATATCCTATATATATATTTGTGGAAGAAACTATATCATCTCAACCATAAGGCTTTTTCCTGTCAACTAATAACACTATGAATCTTACCTCCAAACTCTTCAATTCACATGAGGATTTCAACCATGCAACGATTAACCTCAACTCTCATTAGTTTTGCTAATTACAACTAATTAGTTAAAATCGCCATGTGGTGACACTGCTATCCAGGTTAAGGTTTCTGTATGTGTCCATTTGTAACATTAGTATTTCACTTACAGTTATGAAATTTGGTACAGATATTGCCCTGTGGGTATTGGTTGGGAGTATGTGGAGAAATCTAAGATGGCTGCCTTTTTTGGGCGGCCATTTTGGCAGCCATTCTTGAACTGGCCACTGTGACGTTAATATTCCGCTTACAGTTATGAAATTTGCTACAGCTATTGCCCTGTGGGTATTGGTTGGGAAAATGTCTAGAAATCCAAGATGGCTGCCATTTTGTGGCTGCCATCTTTCTTCATTCTTGAACTGCCCACTGTGACCATAATATTTCGCTTACAGTTATGAAATTTGCTGCAGGTATTGCCCTGTGGATATGGATCGGCAACATGTTGTGAAATCCAAGATGGCAGCCCTTGTGTGCCGGCCATTTTGGCAGCCATCTTTCTTCATTCATGAACTGCCTGCTGTGACCTTAATATTTTGCTTACAGTTATTACATTTTATGCAGGCATTAACCTGTGCGTGTTAGTTGGGGATATATCAAGAAATCGAAGATGGCTGCCATTTTGTGTTGGCCATTTTGCCAGTCATTCTTCAACTGCCCGCTGCTACCTTAATATTCCGCTTAGAGTTATGAAATTTGGTACAGGTATTGGCCTGCGCGTATCACTTGGGAACATGAACAATACTTCACCTACATCTCGCTTCAGCTGTATATCATTCAGTTCCCCTTCTTGGGGGGAGGGGGGACTTGGGAGTTTTCTTCCACGGGAAAGCATATCTTTCACAGTGACGCCCACAGTCATTATTCATTTTGGGTGTCTGAAATTTTGTGAGACTCATTCTCCAGACTGCCACACACCTGCTTCACTGCCATTTGTATTATCCCTTATCACGGGTCAATGCTAGTATATATATAATATAATAAGTTACTGAGAGCAGGTTTAGAAACCTTTTTTCTCAGATCGTTACTGTTAATATAGTTCTTCCGTATGGGGGTTAGTCAATGGTGCGTTGTATACAGTTAAATATTAAAAACAGACGCCTTGTAGTTCATTTGTGGATTTTGAGCATTTTCATAATAGCGTCATCACATGTAGTCCGATTGGCCGCCGAAACAGCCAAAAATAGGTAATCAGATATTATCAGTACATCCCGGCCACCGAGCCTGCTATAGGATACAAGTATAAGCTCAAATATAAGGGTGACGACTAGGTGGGAGCATCGCTGGACAGGGGTGGTAGGGTGGACCTTGACCCTTGGTTTGTTGAAACTGCGGCTGCAGATAACTCTCGATTCTGACAGGATACTGTAGGAAATCCATTGATGGCCACTACAAGACTAGGGCGTGTCAATAAAAATTTTTATGCAAATTCAAAAAGCACTAGTGCCTAAAAGGTGCGTTTTGACCTGGGAATCCAAATATGTTCTCGAAATGGCGATACGACAATTCTTACCTACTTCAATATAGGTTCAAAGTTTTTCTCGTTTTCGATCCGCGGTTCTCTGTAACTTTGGCAGTGTTTGTCATACAACATTCTAATTGCCATAGTAGGAAAGCTCTCAAAAATACCTACATTTTGAATACCAACATCAATTGTCTAGGACGATATCTTGATTCCCATTAACTCTTCAGCCGGCACTTCATAGAAATGTTTCTGACCTTCTAATCCTTGTTAAAAAAAGGCTTTTGAACTTTTTTCGGTGATAATTGCTGTGATTCATATTCTCCAAGTTCCCGAATAAACAAATAAAATTTTTTTTTAATTTTTGGTCATAGAAATTCCTGCTTTATGATCTTGGAAGTTTTAATGCAAACTTTTGAGGGAATTATTGGAATAAATCATGGAGGGGCTGTTATATTTCATATTTTAACTTCATAAGAATTGAATATAGGACAACATCATTGGTACCATGAGAATTCCAAGAGACTTTCCTTTCATGTGGTACCACTCATGTTGCCCTGCAATAAATTCTGACAAAGATATGATATGAAATGCAACAGACCCCATCTCACATTTTGCGAGTTTTCCACTAACGTTAACATTAAAACTTCATCAGTCACAAGCCAGGCACTCCCATGGTGAAAATCAAAAAGTTTTTTGTATTAGGTCATTCTAGAACTTAGAGAATGTAAATCACTGCAATTGTCATTGAAAAAAAATATCCAAAGCCATTTTTTAACAGGATTAGACAATCTTCGTCATTTGCAATCCAAAAAGTTCAGGCTGAAGGGCCAATGGGAATCAAGATATCGTCGTAGACCATTGATGTTTGTATGCAAAATGAAGGTCTTTTTGAGAGCTTTCGAACCATGGCAATAAGAATGCTGTATGGCACATATTGACAAAGTTATAGAGAACCGCGGATTGGCGGAAATTATCGAAAACGCAAAATACATTGAAACTTTGAACCAAAATTGAAGTAGGTAAGAATTGTCATATCGAGAACAGATTTGGATTCTCCAGATCAAAAGGCACATTTTAGACACTAGTGCTTTTTGAATTTGAACATGTGTTTCAGAGTTTAATAAAAGTCATCCTTATATAGACCCATCAAAGACTCACTAAGTAGGCCTACTGCGCATCTCAGATTTATTCTATAACAAAAGCTTTGATGAAATTCACACACCGTTGCGACATGATGTTTTAATAGTCCATACTTCCCAAGAACATTTCAGAGTTTAATAAAAGTCATCTTTAAAAAGACCCATCAAAGACTCACTAAGTAGTCCTACTGCGCATCTCAGATTTATTCTATAACAAAAGCTTTGATGAAATTCACACACTGTTGCGACATGATGTTTTAATAGTCCATACTTCCCAAGAACATTTCAGAGTTTAATAAAAGTGATCCTTACATAGACCCATCAAAGACTCACTAAGTAGTCCTACTGCGCATCTCAGATTTATTCTATAACAAAAGCTTTGATGAAATTCACACATCGTTGCGACATGATGTTTTAATAATCCATACTTCCCAAGAACATTTTATTTTAATAAAAGTCATCTTTAAAAAGACCCATCAAAGACTCACTAAGTAGGCCGACTGCGCATCTCAGATTTATTCTATAACAAAAGCTTTGATGAAATTCACACATCGTTGCGACATGATGTTTTAATAATCAATACTTCCAAGAACATTTCAGAGTTTAATAAAAGTCATCTTTAAAAAGACCCATCAAAGACTCACTAAGTAGGCCTACTGCGCATCTCAGATTTATTCTATAACAAAAGCTTTGATGAAATTCACACATCGTGGCGACATGATGTTTTAATAGTCCATACTTCCCAAGAACATTTCAGAGTTTAATAAAAGTCATCTTTAAAAAGACCCATCAAAGACTCACTAAGTAGGCCTACTGCGCATCTCAGATTTATTCTATAACAAAAGCTTTGATGAAATTCACACACCGTTGCGACATGATGTTTTAATAGTCCATACTTCCCAAGAACATTTCAGAGTTTAATAAAAGTCATCTTTAAAAAGACCCATCAAAGACTCACTAAGTAGGCCTACTGCGCATCTCAGATTTATTCTATAACAAAAGCTTGATGAAATTCACACACCGTTGCGACATGATGTTTTAATAGTCCATACTTCCCAAGAACATTTCAGAGTTTAATAAAAGTCATCTTTAAAAAGACCCATCAAAGACTCACTAAGTAGGCCTACTGCGCATCTCAGATTTATTCTATAACAAAAGCTTTGATGAAATTCACACATCGTTGCGACATGATGTTTTAATAATCCATACTTCCCAAGAACATTTCAGAGTTTAATAAAAGTCATCTTTAAAAAGACCCATCAAAGACTCACTAAGTAGGCCTACTGCGCATCTCAGATTTATTCTATAACAAAAGCTTTGATGAAATTCACACACCGTTGCGACATGATGTTTTAATAGTCCATACTTCCCAAGAACATTTCAGAGTTTAATAAAAGTCATCTTTAAAAAGACCCATCAAAGACTCACTAAGTAGGCCTACTGCGCATCTCAGATTTATTCTATAACAAAAGCTTTGATGAAATTCACACACCGTTGCGACATGATGTTTTAATAGTCCATACTTCCCAAGAACATTTCAGAGTTTAATAAAAGTCATCTTTAAAAAGACCCATCAAAGACTCACTAAGTAGGCCTACTGCGCATCTCAGATTTATTCTATAACAAAAGCTTTGATGAAATTCACACACCGTTGCGACATGATGTTTTAATAGTCCATACTTCCCAAGAACATTTCAGAGTTTAATAAAAGTCATCTTTAAAAAGACCCATCAAAGACTCACTAAGTAGGCCTACTGCGCATCTCAGATTTATTCTATAACAAAAGCTTTGATGAAATTCACACACCGTTGCGACATGATGTTTTAATAGTCCATACTTCCAAGAACATTTCAGAGTTTAATAAAAGTCATCTTTAAAAAGACCCATCAAAGACTCACTAAGTAGGCCTACGGCGCATCTCAGATTTATTCTATAACAAAAGCTTTGATGAAATTCACACACCGTTGCGACATGATGTTTTAATAGTCCATACTTCCCAAGAACATTTCAGAGTTTAATAAAAGTCATCTTTAAAAAGACCCATCAAAGACTCACTAAGTAGGCCTACTGCGCATCTCAGATTTATTCTATAACAAAAGCTTTGATGAAATTCACACACCGTTGCGACATGATGTTTTAATAGTCCATACTTCCCAAGAACATTTTATTTTAATAAAAGTCATCTTTAAAAAGACCCATCAAAGACTCACTAAGTAGGCCTACTGCGCATCTCAGATTTATTCTATAACAAAAGCTTTGATGAAATTCACACATCGTTGCGACATGATGTTTTAATAGTCCATACTTCCCAAGAACATTTCAGAGTTTAATAAAAGTCATCTTTAAAAAGACCCATCAAAGACTCACTAAGTAGGCCTACTGCGCATCTCAGATTTATTCTATAACAAAAGCTTTGATGAAATTCACACATCGTTGCGACATGATGTTTTAATAGTCCATACTTCCCAAGAACATTTCAGAGTTTAATAAAAGTCATCTTTAAAAAGACCCATCAAAGACTCACTAAGTAGGCCTACTGCGCATCTCAGATTTATTCTATAACAAAAGCTTTGATGAAATTCACACATCGTTGCGACATGATGTTTTAATAGTCCATACTTCCCAAGAACATTTCAGAGTTTAATAAAAGTCATCTTTAAAAAGACCCATCAAAGACTCACTAAGTAGGCCTACTGCGCATCTCAGATTTATTCTATAACAAAAGCTTTGATGAAATTCACACACCGTTGCGACATGATGTTTTAATAGTCCATACTTCCCAAGAACATTTCAGAGTTTAATAAAAGTCATCTTTAAAAAGACCCATCAAAGACTCACTAAGTAGGCCTACTGCGCATCTCAGATTTATTCTATAACAAAAGCTTTGATGAAATTCACACATCGTTGCGACATGATGTTTTAATAGTCCATACTTCCCAAGAACATTTCAGAGTTTAATAAAAGTCATCTTTAAAAAGACCCATCAAAGACTCACTAAATAGGCCTACTGCGCATCTCAGATTTATTCTATAACAAAAGCTTTGATGAAATTCACACATCGTTGCGACATGATGTTTTAATAGTCCATACTTCCCAAGAACATTTCAGAGTTTAATAAAAGTCATCTTTAAAAAGACCCATCAAAGACTCACTAAGTAGGCCTACTGCGCATCTCAGATTTATTCTATAACAAAAGCTTTGATGAAATTCACACACCGTTGCGACATGATGTTTTAATAGTCCATACTTCCCAAGAACATTTCAGAGTTTAATAAAAGTCATCTTTAAAAAGACCCATCAAAGACTCACTAAGTAGGCCTACTGCGCATCTCAGATTTATTCTATAACAAAAGCTTTGATGAAATTCACACACCGTTGCGACATGATGTTTTAATAGTCCATACTTCCCAAGAACATTTCAGAGTTTAATAAAAGTCATCTTTAAAAAGACCCATCAAAGACTCACTAAGTAGGCCTACTGCGCATCTCAGATTTATTCTATAACAAAAGCTTTGATGAAATTCACACACCGTTGCGACATGATGTTTTAACAGTCCATACTTCCCAAGAACATTTCAGAGTTTAATAAAAGTCATCTTTAAAAAGACCCATCAAAGACTCACTAAGTAGGCCTACTGCGCATCTCAGATTTATTCTATAACAAAAGCTTTGATGAAATTCACACATCGTTGCGACATGATGTTTTAATAGTCCATACTTCCCAAGAACATTTTATTTTAATAAAAGTCATCTTTAAAAAGACCCATCAAAGACTCACTAAGTAGGCCTACTGCGCATCTCAGATTTATTCTATAACAAAAGCTTTGATGAAATTCACACATCGTTGCGACATGATGTTTTAATAGTCCATACTTCCCAAGAACATTTCAGAGTTTAATAAAAGTCATCTTTAAAAAGACCCATCAAAGACTCACTAAGTAGGCCTACTGCGCATCTCAGATTTATTCTATAACAAAAGCTTTGATGAAATTCACACACCGTTGCGACATGATGTTTTAATAGTCCATACTTCCCAAGAACATTTCAGAGTTTAATAAAAGTCATCTTTAAAAAGACCCATCAAAGACTCACTAAGTAGGCCTACTGCGCATCTCAGATTTATTCTATAACAAAAGCTTTGATGAAATTCACACACCGTTGCGACATGATGTTTTAATAGTCCATACTTCCCAAGAACATTTCAGAGTTTAATAAAAGTCATCTTTAAAAAGACCCATCAAAGACTCACTAAGTAGGCCTACTGCGCATCTCAGATTTATTCTATAACAAAAGCTTTGATGAAATTCACACATCGTTGCGACATGATGTTTTAATAGTCCATACTTCCCAAGAACATTTCAGAGTTTAATAAAAGTCATCTTTAAAAAGACCCATCAAAGACTCACTAAGTAGGCCTACTGCGCATCTCAGATTTATTCTATAACAAAAGCTTTGATGAAATTCACACACCGTTGCGACATGATGTTTTAATAGTCCATACTTCCTAAGAACATTTCAGAGTTTAATAAAAGTCATCTTTAAAAAGACCCATCAAAGACTCACTAAGTAGGCCTACTGCGCATCTCAGATTTATTCTATAACAAAAGCTTTGATGAAATTCACACACCGTTGCGACATGATGTTTTAATAGTCCATACTTCCCAAGAACATTTCAGAGTTTAATAAAAGTCATCTTTAAAAAGACCCATCAAAAACTCACTAAGTAGGCCTACTGCGCATCTCAGATTTATTCTATAACAAAAGCTTTGATGAAATTCACACACCGTTGCGACATGATGTTTTAATAGTCCATACTTCCCAAGAACATTTCAGAGTTTAATAAAAGTCATCTTTAAAAAGACCCATCAAAGACTCACTAAGTAGGCCTACTGCGCATCTCAGATTTATTCTATAACAAAAGCTTTGATGAAATTCACACACCGTTGCGACATGATGTTTTAATAGTCCATACTTCCCAAGAACATTTCAGAGTTTAATAAAAGTCATCTTTAAAAAGACCCATCAAAGACTCACTAAGTAGGCCTACTGCGCATCTCAGATTTATTCTATAACAAAAGCTTTGATGAAATTCACACATCGTTGCGACATGATGTTTTAATAGTCCATACTTCCCAAGAACATTTCAGAGTTTAATAAAAGTCATCTTTAAAAAGACCCATCAAAGACTCACTAAGTAGGCCTACTGCGCATCTCAGATTTATTCTATAACAAAAGCTTTGATGAAATTCACACACCGTTGCGACATGATGTTTTAATAGTCCATACTTCCCAAGAACATTTCAGAGTTTAATAAAAGTCATCTTTAAAAAGACCCATCAAAGACTCACTAAGTAGGCCTACTGCGCATCTCAGATTTATTCTATAACAAAAGCTTTGATGAAATTCACACACCGTTGCGACATGATGTTTTAATAGTCCATACTTCCCAAGAACATTTCAGAGTTTAATAAAAGTCATCTTTAAAAAGACCCATCAAAGACTCACTAAGTAGGCCTACTGCGCATCTCAGATTTATTCTATAACAAAAGCTTTGATGAAATTCACACATCGTTGCGACATGATGTTTTAATAGTCCATACTTCCCAAGAACATTTCAGAGTTTAATAAAAGTCATCTTTAAAAAGACCCATCAAAGACTCACTAAGTAGGCCTACTGCGCATCTCAGATTTATTCTATAACAAAAGCTTTGATGAAATTCACACACCGTTGCGACATGATGTTTTAATAGTCCATACTTCCCAAGAACATTTCAGAGTTTAATAAAAGTCATCTTTAAAAAGACCCATCAAAGACTCACTAAGTAGGCCTACTGCGCATCTCAGATTTATTCTATAACAAAAGCTTTGATGAAATTCACACACCGTTGCGACATGATGTTTTAATAGTCCATACTTCCCAAGAACATTTCAGAGTTTAATAAAAGTCATCTTTAAAAAGACCCATCAAAGACTCACTAAGTAGGCCTACTGCGCATCTCAGATTTATTCTATAACAAAAGCTTTGATGAAATTCACACACCGTTGCGACATGATGTTTTAATAGTCCATACTTCCCAAGAACATTTCAGAGTTTAATAAAAGTCATCTTTAAAAAGACCCATCAACTCCTCACAAGTCATGAAGTAGGGTAAGGTGGGGCAATTCCACCCCGGGGCAAATCCGCCCCCTTGAGGAGAAAATGTTCACTCATGGCCCAAATTTAATTGACAATGGATGTTTCTCATGCAGATCAGTGCTACTGTGTCTAGAGGTTACTGAAACAACGATATTGGGCTGTAAAATAGTTTTGTTTGGAGTACAACTGGGAAAGAAGACAGGCATCTCACCACTAAGCAATTTCAATGTGCAATTCAAACTTTAAAAACTGAGGCGTTTCACAGGAACATTTTGTATAAACACTTTACCTATTGTCATCGATAGCAACATTAACTCAACTGCTTTACATATCCAAGCGATTTCACCTATCAATATATTCCATATTTAGAAAATGACACACTCAGGTCTTTCTGGTGGTCGGGGCAATTCCATCCCTTGTGGATGGGGCAAATCCGCCCCCTGATTCTCAGGGAAAAACGTATAACAGCGAGATGTGTTTTGTAAGTCACTCTGTTTGCCATAACACAACATTGACAGTGGTTATGATTCGAATTGAGATGAAGTTAAGAATTTTGCCAGGTTTTATTGTATGTTGAATATGCCATTCACAAACTTTTCTTGATTTCAAAAATAAATTGATGAAACAATCCTTGCACATCGGTAAATATACTTTAAGTAACAGTGCTTAATTTGAGAGTAAAATTTACTCCAGAAGCCTAATTTTTCTTGTAATTTGTCAACAAAATTCAATGGGGCGGATATGCCCCACACTTTTGGGGCAAATCCGACCCCTGAGATTGAAAATTGATATGGTGATTGTGACTCAAAGGCGCCGAATTGAAGCTTGGAAGTTTCGAGACATCTTTAGATACGCACATTCTATCATTTCCTGAAATAAAATTTGTGTTTTTCATAATGGTGAGAGACTGAGTAAGGAACATATGTGAAAAGGGGGGCAGATTTCCCCCACCTTATCCTATTGCGCATCTCAAATTTATCCAAGAACAGAAGCTTCGATGACATTCACACATTGTTGCGGCAATGGTGCATGATGTTTTGATAATCCAAAACTCCTAAAATAATTTCACAGTTAAATACAATCTTTATTGTAACAACGCAATAATCAATATACATGTATATATATTGACAATTTGGCTATCCATTTCTCACCAATGCATTTTGCAGAAAAATCCCGCATCTAAAACTTAAGAATGTGATGTGATGTTTAATGATCAGAAGTTCAGAACACCCAAAAGCATTTTACAGTTAAATTTCATCTTTATTGTAGTTCGTAACAATGCAATGTGTAAATTAACAAGTCACAAATCAGAGTGCTCGATATCTGTCACACAATCATAAATAGTAAATCACTTGCTTTAATTTGCTTTAATTTGCCAAGCAATCAGCATAGATAATTATACATTCTTAATTTTAATTTATAGAATCACAATAACAGGTGTAGATCTTGTTGTCATGTGCAAAAACTTCATTAATAAAATATTAATTTAAAAAAAAATAGACTTTTTAAATCATTGTATCATTGAAATAATAAGCAATACCATTTAAAAGTGATAAATACTGTAAAATCAGATCATTTGGTCAGATAAATCGATACAACTTGCAATGAAACGGTGGCCAAAAAGGGGGCCAAACACCACAATTTGATTTCATTAAAGGAGTGATTCTTCTACAGCTTCTGAGGCACCTCATAATTAGCTATAATTTACTAAGCGAGATAAAGGCAATACGGTTCATGAGGGTTTTAAAATGGTTAATATGGTTAAGGTAGAAAGAAATCTCACAACACAGAAATACAAGGAAAATGCAAACACACTTTGCTGTGAAATACTTCTCAGTCATTTGTGACCTGCTCCACCAAAATGAGTTCAAAGTAGGCATTATATATTTCTCAGAAATGAGCAAAATGTGTCAGAAGGTCACGTTTTGATGATTTTTAGCTGTTGGTACCACATTTTAGCAAAAGTAATTTGCTTTGATTATTTAAGACCATTTTAACCAAAAACTGATTTTAAATTATCTAAATTAGGCATCATTCTTGATTTTCCTAGTTCTTTTATTGTAATGGCGAGAAATTCAAATGCCGTTTTCTCAAAGTTCGATGTTTCGTATCATCAATGTTTGAGGTGCCATATCTTTGGATTGGCTGAAGATATAAAGACAAATGAAACGTCATTTTAAAGCCAAATTCTATTAGACAAAGCCATTTTCACAGCTGAATATGATAGCTGGCCGACTTTGAACCCATTTTGGTGGAGCAGGTCACATATATATACACAAATCTCTACATTTGTACTGTCAATTGATAGCATGTACAGCCAGCATCCACACCAATAGAGATACACTGGACAAACACTAATAATTTAATACAAAATTGAAAATCATAACATGAACCAATTTACGAGCAAATTAAATTGGAAGTTGCCTAATGGAGAGAACACAGACTCCTGAAATATAAACAAACAATTAGTACCGTAGAACAGGGGAAAGTTGGCAAGCCAGGGCAAAGTTGGCTGCCTATTTTAACCCACTTAATGGCAGAAAAGCTAACTTTTCTCACTGACGTATGATTCTTTGGGAAATTTGCCACCTGTGCCAGTGAGGATAGTTGGTATTTATGCCATTAAGTGGGTTAAAATAGGCGGCCAACTTTCCCCGGCTTGCCAATTTTATCCTGTTCTACGGTAAGATTACATTAATTACATAATACAAAAATAGCACCAATTAAAATGAATAGGAAACACATCAGTTTGAAACACAATTTTTACAATAAACCATAATTAGTATAAAAATAAGTGCTTTAAGATGGATACAAACATATAAAATAACATATTGCAAGTTTACGGCTTTAAATATTTTTGGTTGGGCAGTACAATTTGAAGTTTCTCTAAAATCTATGTCAATCTAATATAAGAGCAGTATATCTTAAGTATATGCAGTTGTCCCTGCATTATACAACCCCTGGTTAAAAGACCAAACTGTCTTATGCGACCACCTTTTGTAAGTAGTATTTGTTATAATATGCAGTGTGCTTTCAGGGTGCTCAACTAACATAGCATGAAATGTTACAGGAATGAAGGAATTTTATTACTGTAAAATATTACAGGAATATAGGAATTTTTCACAGTAAATGAGATGAGGATTTGCCTACTTTAATAGAACAAAATAGGAATTCAGCAGCTAACCATCAGCAAATCGGAGAATCGCTTCTATTATAAGACGAAAACATCATGTCACAGACAAAAAGATGCCTTAAACTGCATACACAAGAAGAAAAACATGCCCAATACTTTGTATCGCAGACAAAAGAGTGCACATACGTGGGAAATATCTTGAAAACTTAAAAAATGTAGGAATTTATAGGAGTATTTCCAAAATATAGGAAATTATTATAGGCAGCCAAAAACTATAAGAATTTATAGGAGTATTTCCAAAATATAGGAAACAATTATAGGTGGCCAAAAATATGTAGAAAATATATATAGGAAGCGTTGGCACCCTGCGCTTTGCAGTGTTTGAACTTTGAACCATGAGACCGAGGAAAAATCATTATCTCCAATTCCTCATGATTTACCACTTCATTACTGCCTAATAAAAAATGGTAAGGAACCACACTATTGGACATAATCATTTCATGACACATTTTGCTTCATAATAGTAACAAATTCAAAGATTGGTTCGAAGAATCTGGATGATTGGTTTGGATCTTGTATAAATTAATTCCCAATGTCACAGCTTATACATCATTATACAACAAAAAATAAAACGTGCCAACAACATGGCGAACATTTCATGCCACAATCTATTGAAGCATAGAGTCTTGTTGTTACTCAGAAGAGGTTTGCCAAGCACAGGCGGAATGCAACACAAATAAGAAGAAGAAGAAGTAAATTGCACACTCAATCTGACGCTTGGTAACCAATCATTGCCTTATAAAAGAATATACCATTACGTGATTTGAAAGATTAAATGCTATGATGTACATTGTAGTACTGATTGTACACAAAATTTGTTGCAATATTGGATGAATTTGAAAACAAAATACAATTTCAATTCAAAACAAAAAATTATCATAATTATTTCAAACTTGTGAGATCAGTTTAAAGCTGCTACCAGTATGGGCTGCAAGGTATGCATAGAACTCAATATGACTCTAAATTTAATAATATTAATAATAATTCAATAAATGCATAACTGATTGATGAAAATATTACGTTCAATCAAAGATGACAAGAGAGAAAATATCAAGAACTATGTACAATATATATGGCAAAATGGTGTATCAAATGAGATATGATGTTCAAATTCAGCCAGGTATCCAGAGACCAAATTGTGTAAATTTTCATCTGTACGTTACAACACATATTTTTAGAATGTAAAGTTCTGTATTCCTTATTCGTTATTTCAATACAGAGAAAAATCATAGCAGACCCTGTGAAAATGGACGAGTTGACAGGTTTGAAGAATTTACATCTATGTGTGCAGACAAAAAATAGACAACGAGGCACAAACCTAAATATTACTTCCAGCGAGAAAATGCATTGAGCCATCCACATCCAAAAGAATGTAGAAGTAGCACCATCAATTTTGTTCCGAAGCTGTATGAAGCAAGAGACTGTATTAAATAGGCCACAATCAAGAGTACTAGTAGCAGTGGCGTCACTAAGGGGGGGCTAGGGGGGCCTGAGCCCCCCCCAAATGGAGCTTTCAGCCCCCCAAAAAATCTTGGCCAAAAAATAAAAGAAATTTTACTTGTATGATGCTGGTAGTGCATGAATAACCTGAGCCCAAGAAAGGACACTGTACGTAATACGTTGTGCACTATTTGTCATCATTTTTGGAGTTTATGTATTTGCTATGTGTGCATAGATCAGCAGAAATCTAAAATCTTTGGATTTCGGGATGGCTCGCGCTTCGGTCCTTCGGGCCTCAAACAATGCTTCTAATCTTTGAGGCTTCAGCCCCCCCAAACTTGCATTTCTAGTGATGCCCCTGACTAGTAGGCCTACTTGTGCATCATAGTAAAGACAATGCAATTAAAAGTGATTAAAAGTGCAAATGAGATCAAATTTTTAAATCAATTTTACAATTGGAAACATTTCAACAAATTTCTATCAAAGATCATAAGGCCACCCTCTTGATATTACCCTTAAGGCCACACATAATTGATCTTTAGCTTCTCGGATCTTCTCAAGGCACTTTTTCTATGGTCGGTCGGTAGGAGAAAAAAAAAAGGTGAAAAAAGTTTTTATTTCAATTATTTTGTTCCATGGGCAGGAAATCTATTGTGTCGGCGGGTCCACGAAGCTAAGAATCAATTATGTGTGGCCTAATATCATAATCTCAAGTAGGGCTGCGATTAATCTCAAATTTATCATTATCGTGATATCAAGTAGGGCGATAATGTTATCGCACAAAGAGGCGATAAATAAATTTTAAAAATTTTCCAGTATTTTTGCCCAAAAATGGAAATTCATTCTCATGAAATTCAAACTTTTTACTTCAGTTTGGGAATTTATTGGTAAATCTCTTGCTTGTGAATTTATTGCACAATTTATCGACATCGCGATATGAGACATAGTTATTGCATATCGCATCTCAGCCTATTATCGTGCAGCCCTAATCTCAAGTGGCTTCATATTAGGAGTACAACAAAGAGGAAAGTTAACTCAGAAATTATTCAAATTCTGAGAGTCACAAACAGCAATATTTTGCACTTAAAACTGTGTTTTCATACATTTCATATGATCTGCGTGATATAAGTTAATCTATTGATCCGAGTGATACAAGTTAATCTATTGATCCGAGTGATACAAGTTAATCTATTGATCTGCGTGATACAAGTTAATCTATTGATCTGAGTGATACAAGTTAATCTATTGATCTGAGTGATATAAGTTAATCTATTGATCTGAGTGATATAGGATAATCTATTGATCTGAGTGATACAAGTTAATCTATTGATCGGAGTGATATAAGTTAATCTATTGATCTGAGTGATATAAGTTAATCTATTGATCTGAGTGATATAAGTTAATCTATTGATCTGAGTGATATAAGTTAATCTATTGATCTGAGTGATATAAGTTAATCTATTGATCTGAGTGATACAAGTTAATCTATTGATCTGAGTGATACAAGTTAATCTATTGATCTGAGTGATACAAGTTAATCTATTGATCTGAGTGATACAAGTTAATCTATTGATCTGAGTGATATAGGATAATCTATTGATCTGAGTGATATAGGTTAATCTATTGATCTGTGTGATATAAGTTAATCTATTGATCGGAGTGATATAAGTTAATCTATTGATCTGAGTGATACAAGTTAATCTATTGATCTGAGTGATACAAGTTAATCTATTGATCTGAGTGATACAAGTTAATCTATTGATCTGAGTGATATAAGTTAATCTATTGATCTGAGTGATATAGGATAATCTATTGATCTGAGTGATATAGGTTAATCTATTGATCTGTGTGATATAAGTTAATCTATTGATCGGAGTGATATAAGTTAATCTATTGATCTGAGTGATATAAGTTAATCTATTGATCTGAGTGACAATCTATTGATCTTTCATTAATCTGCTTGTGACAAAGTTATTTCTGGACAATGATATTACTTTTAAGTCATACATATATTTTTATTGTTGTAATATGATACAATGTAGCCATATCAATTTATCTATTAGTACTATTTACTAAGTATTTACTGATCTTTTAGTCTTTCTTTCAATTTCTCGAGTTCTAACATCATCATTTTCAACTTTGTCAGATAGCCCTCCTCTTCTTTTTCAATGCAAATGGCGTGGTAGTTCTGAAAAACAAAATAACCATTACCGAAATTAATGGGTCTGCCAAATGGCAATATAACATCAACAATATGGACTGAGCTATCATCACCTCTTCTATTGTGAAATTAGAAATTACCAAATTTTATGCTAGGGCTTCGGAGTCGGATAGGAAGTTTCTGCCAAAGAAACCTATGAAAGTGAGGATGGATGGATGGATGGATGCTTGGGGCTTTACGTCCTGTATTTATGCACTTGGTAGGCTAATTAGGACAAGAGGAGGACACGGCAATGAGGCGAAGGATGATTGAAACAGCCGTAGAACATAGGCCCAGGTGACCTGGCAAGAGCTGGATGCGAACCCTGGACCCAGCGATTGGCAGTCTAGCACGCTACCACTAGACCAACCCTCCCCCCTATGAAAGTGAGGAAAGTTGACATTTCTTCCATTAAATGGGTTAAAATAGCATGCCAACTACCCCCGGACTGCCAACCTCACCCCGTTTTACGGTATAAGTGTGATTTTGTAAAATTATTTTAAGAGTCAGGAGCCACAAAATTAATTTCTGACTCCGACTCCACTTGAAAATCAAAGTTCCACTCCGACTCCACCAAAAAACCTCTAGCTCCATGACTATGAACTCTACTCCAATTCCTGTCTTATAGAGACATTAATAGCTTCAGTCATCACAACTTTCATAAATGTCAAAATCGTTAAGTATTTATCATGAGATTCTTCACGAACCTTCAGATATTTTATAAGCTGATTTTATGAGAAACAGCAGTCAATATAACCAGTAAACAGAACTTTGGCACTTGGCTTCACACTATTCATGTGCATGAATTTTTAATATTTTCTGGAAAATACACTTACAGGCATAGTCACATGAAGGATGTCACAGCCTTTTCGGACGTAGATTTTGCCGTTGGTCTTGTAGAACGTCTTCTGGCTCACTTTGACCTTCAGTTCTGTAATAGAAATGGACATCATTGTGATTATTAAAATGACAGAAAAAAGGTGGTAGATGATTGGGGCATTAAATCCTGTATTTATGCAGTCGGCACTGGGTACTACTGGCAGGCTGATCATGGGAGATGGACGTTTGGGGCTTTAAGTCCTGTATTTATGCACCTGGTAGGCTAATTAGGACAGGAGGAGAACACGGTAATGAGACAAAGGATGATTGAAACAACCGTCCAACATAAGCCAAGGTGACCAGGCAAGAGCTGGATTCGAACCCTGGACCCAGCGATTGGCAGTCCAGCACACTACCACTAGACCAGCCCTCCCCCTCGCTAATTAAGGGAGAGAAAAAAGTCTAATTATTATTAATCCTAAATATATTTCTACAGAACTGCCTGTTAAAGTATTTTAAAGATTCAGAAACTGTTAATCTTGACACTAGGCGGTCTTATGCATAAATTGTTTGTGCTGCCCTCTTGAGTTAATGTTGATTAAAACATTCCATTCTATGACATCACAACGTCTGCTTGAGCGAATAAAGTTCTCAAATTATGACACCGCCTACCAGCAATGTGAGCGATCTTCTCTTCTTTCCTCGTCACAGGATGGAAGATGACTTGATACTGATTATGCAATAACGGAGGCGAAACTCTGTCGCTCATCAGGTGGTCCACCCCGATCCTCATTCCTTCCCGATCATCTCGGTCACATGGCACTCCTTGGACGTAACCTTCGGCAGTGACACCTACGTAGACACTGCCCTCCCTCCCTGAAAAAGAGAGACAGACAAAAATTAAATTCTAAAGAAAAACACTTAATGAGAATTTCAAAGTCTTCATCATATTTCAAAGTCTTCATCATATTTCAAAGTCTTCATCATATTTCAAAGTCTTCATCATATTTTGAAAATATTCGGAAGTTATAAGACGAGATGAACAGATTTTCTACCTACGGAAAAAATGCGAGCTTATCCAAAATTTTTATTAAATTAACGTTATATAAATAATACAGAGAACAAAATCAATTTTGTTGTCCTACTGACCGACCCAATAAAAATGCCTCGAGAAGATCCTAAAAGCTTAAGATCAATTATACACTTGTTAGCACCTAACCCCTGCTTAACCATTCCCACGAATGAACTTCAAAATTATCTGTCTGTAAATCCCATAAAAGAGAAACGCAATACTCACAGGTATTGATAAGACTAACAATCACAACGGCCAAATCCTCGTCTTTGACGTAACACAACTTCTTGTGAATGAAGAATTCATGTTTCTCGTCCGCCTTGAACGGAAACTTTGCTCCTGAAATTGTAAAAAGAATTCAGACTGAGTTAGTTTCCCAATACTCGTAACGTGCCAAACCAAAGATGGATGGACTTATGGTTGGGGCTTCACGTCCTGTAATTATGCACTTAGTAGGCTAATTAGGACAGGAGGAGGACACAGGAATGAGGCAAAGGATGATTGAAACAGCCATCCAACATCAGCCAAAGTAACCCAGCAAGAGCTGGATTCGAACCCTGGACCCAGCGATTGGCAGCCCAGCACGCTATCATCAGACCAACCCTCCCTTCTCAAACCAAAGCAAGAGAGGGTGTAAGGTACCTCTGAAATATGAAGTTACACATCTGGAAATTTTCATAATAAACTGATAATTGTTCATTACCGTGTTCATACGTCATGGTATCAGGATCTTGAGATTGAGATTCTATCACAGTTTGGCTTTCAGTGGGCGTAGACGCTGAAATGACAAGAAATAAGCAGGGCTCAGAATCTATTCAATTTTTGCGTTAGCAATTGCTGCATCAAAGACGCTGCACGCTGTAGTCTGTAGAGCCTTTAATATATCATGCAGCATCTTTTAACTTGCATCAATCGTTTGGAAATTTAAATATAATTTCCTACATTTTGATGTACGTTTCGGGTCTGTATGACAATTTTGACAAATACGTGAAAGGTCGGTGCAGACATATTTTACTTGTCACGTTTCCTGAATTTTTCTCCATAAATTGACTGTCAAAAATATTTCTAGTACTCAACAAGTTTTCCTATGGTTAATGCCAAGTATTTCCCATTTTTAGATATTTTACAAAGACAGAAGTCACCCAAAAATCAGGGGTTAAAGAATTTATAATTTCACTCAATAAAGAAAAGGGTGACGATGGAACAGACCAGTGTTTCCAGATCTACCACTCAAATTGCATCACGAATGTAGATTTAATTTGGATTGAAATGAATAAAGGCCTACCTGTTTTTTGTTTCAGTACAATGGAATGTGTCAAGTCTTCTTCTTCTTCCTCACTTGAATCGCCCTGAAAATTTAATAATTTCAAGTAATACTGTCATTGAAATACATCCCGTATCACTGCAATTGCTACATTTTTGCCTTTTTTTGGACACTTTTAGGCCTAGAAATATCAAGTGATGAGAATGGTGATGCAGTGAATTGCTGAGACGTCATAGAGCTGTTCACATTGTCATCCTGGTCAGGTCACGAAATCATGCACCGGCATCTGGGTGCCCGCCTGCTCTGCTGAAGGTCTTTGCCTGCACAGAGTTGAACCCCAGGTGAGGAATCCAAAGTTATCTGTAGACCTTCATGAGCAAAATCCCAACTGTGTGATGTTCAGATGAGACGTTAAATTGGCGGCCCCTTATATCAGTGTCTATGCGGGGCAGGCAAAAGATTCCTCACATGGGGTAAATGCGCAACATGTTGAGGACTCCCGATCTCAGTCATCTCATTAATCTACCCTCGTAATTGCCCAGAACTGGGTTTAGAGGGTTGCATTTGCCATATCTATCAACCTATCTATGTGATATTGCGAAATCAAAGAAATTTATCAAAATTAATTTCTCACCATGTTCAAGGCCTCCATTGACAACCGACCAGTGGCGCCCTCTTCAGCAAATCTCCCGTCTGACCTTGGCCTGGAGTGCGACCTTGGTCTGCCCTGTGACCTTGACCTCTCAAACGACCCTCGACCTCGGTATGACCTACCTTCAAACCTTTCACCCGAATTTGAGCGAGACCTTCGATAAGACGGCCTAGGGGAAAAAGAAGATCATTGAATATAATACTATTGTTTATTAGACCATAATACAAAAAGAGAAGTAGATCCATATATATTTAATTTTTACAATACCATGCTTTCCATTGTCACATTACCACACTAAAAGAAAAATATCATTGTGAAAATTCCAGAGTCTGACATATGAATCCCTAACTCTATTTCCTAAAGTCTATGCAATAGTCAGAAACCAGAAATTCTATTTACTGCATTAAGTTCATAAAATTTGGAGGTTAGTAAATATGACCAGAAGAGGAAATTCAATGATGTTAAGGGTATTTCTACTGCTGTATAAAATACTGTAAATACAGGTCCAGGACTTCAGGTACACAATGAATAAGTGATCAGAAAGAAAAGAGTCAACCCCTATTATACCAAAACCAAATGCAAATTTAAGATCTTGTTTAACGTGACAGTAGGACATCTTCAAAAATATGTTTTACAAATCACATACAGTCTCATAGCAGGCCAGGCATAATTTATCTTTAGCTTCTCGGATCTTCTCGAGGCACTTTTTCTAGTGAAATCTCAATTTTTTATAATGTCAATTTAACAAAAACTGTGTAGCTCATTCTTTTTTGGGTAGGCAGAAAATTTTTGCGTCGGTAGATCCGAGAAGCTAAAAATTAAATGGATCTGGCCTTATTACCTTGGCATTTCTTCTACTGGAAAGGTTTTTGCATTCGCAGCTTCAGACAGATTGATACTTCCGATGAACACATGCATCACTCTCGCAGCGTGAGTCTTGAACTGGGGGTCTTCACAGAGTTGTATCAGGCAAGGGAGACCTGAAAGAATACATATGTGTATATATATTTTAAGATGTTGCAAATTGTTATTTTGAAATTAAATCCTGTATTTACGCACTTGGGATGGCTGATTTTGACAGGAGGAGAACACAACAATGAGGCGAAGGAGAGGAGGAGGGAAGAAGGGAGGGGAAAAAGAGAGGGAGGAAGGGAGGGAAGAAGGGAGGAAAGAAGGGCGGGAAGGAGGGAGGTAAGAAGGGAGACAGAATGGATTGAATAAAGGAGGGAAGAAGAGGAAAGGAAGGAGGGAAGAAGGGAGGGAAGGAAGGAGGGAGGACGGGAAGGGAAGAAGGAGGGAGGGAAGAAGGAGGGAGGGAAGAAGGAGGGAGGGAAGAAGGGAGGGAAGAAGGGAGGGAAGAAGGGAGAGGGAGGAGAAAGGGAGAGGAAAAAGGGAGGGAAAAAATAGAAACAAGGAGAGAGGTGAAACAAATCAACAGAGAGAGAGGAGAGAGGAGAGAAAGAGGGAGAGAGGGAGGAGAGGAGAAGGGGAGAGGGAGAAGAGGGGAAGGAAAGAAGGAGGAGAAAGAGAGGAAAGAGGAAGAAAAGAAGGAGTAAGGGAGGAGATTTGAAGGAGATATGATTATGAGGGAGAGAGGGACGAGAGACATCTTGACAGAGAGGGAGGAGAAAGGGAGCAGAGAGACAGACAGAAAGACATTTCAACACCTCATCTGGAGTACATTCAGCTCAACGCAGTTGGGATGATTCTCATTAAGCTCCAACCATAAATTGCGCACCCATTGGGGACGTGATGTGCCCAGTATAAACCACTCACCTTTAGTTTCTTCTGCAAAGATGGCTTTGTTTGCGCTGCATTGATACAGCAAGTTTGCCATCGTTTGAAGCAGGAATCTCAGAAGGTCATTTTCTGGCAAAGACCGGTCCTTATTTGTCAAATCGATCATAACACCTGCAATGGATTTCAAACATTATTGAAACTACAATAAGACCCCTACATGGATATATGGATGACTGGGGCTTCATGTCCTATATTTATGTACTTAGTACTGTTGGTAGGCTGATTAGGACAGGACATGGAAACGAGGCAAAGGATGGTTGAAGCAGCCATCCAACATGGGTCCAGGTTTACCAGCAAGAGCTGGATTCAAACCCAGGACCAAGCGATTGGCAACCCAGCAAGCTGACATTGATCTAACCCAGCAAGAAGTAGATTTTTGTTCACATTACCATGAATTTATATCTTGATGATTAAAACAATACAATTCCTAGACAAGTTCTGAAGTTGGTTTTGCATCTAATAGCAGGTGAATGAATTCATGTATATTGTGTGTATATTGAACCCGTTTTTTTTAAACTTACCTACTAATTCTGATATTATCCCAGCTTGGCCCATATCGATCCTCACCCCTAGAGAAGTAGCGAGATTTGCGAGTACCAGGGCAGACTTAGATCGCACATCCATCAGTGGCATTTGGACAAGTCTCGTCAATTGTCTAAATAAAGGCCTGTCATGGAAATGCATCCCTGCAAAAAAAAAAAATCATATTCAAGTAATTAGTGGAGTCAAATATATTTTTGTAACAATGCGCACATATCAAGGTGGCCTAATTGCTAATTTATTGTACATGAACAATTTAGGGTGCATCAGTTGCCCCAACATCAACCGATCTAGCTGTACCTTGGTCCATAGTTGGGTTTTACCACACAAAATAAGATTATGAAATTTCAGCTTGATCGATGGATATTTAGGGGTGCCTCCAAGAGCATCTTCCTTTTGAGTTTTCCAGGATAAATTACGTTTCCGTAAGATCGCGGTTTGCGATAACTCGAGTAATATAGAAGATAGAAAAAAACTAATGACATATTTGGATTCTGCAGAAAATTTCCTTCAAAATGAATACCTGGAACCTATGTTTCCGTCAACATTATGGTGATCATGTACTGCAAGATATGCTTTTACTTCGATTATTATGTACGACGTCATTGATATACACAAGTTTCTGTTTGTATGACTGCATGGTACTTATTCTTTGCTTTTCTCTTCATATAAATTATGTTTCATAAATATCAGTAGCGATTTACTCAGTATTCAATTTTATCTCTCAAAGCAATTTCAATTATTCATGATGATCTCAAAAAGTTTTATGACTACGAAAAGAGAAAAAAACAAGTTTGCTATGCCATGTGGTGATAAGTGACCATAAGTCCCAATTTATTGAAACCTTATGAAAAACTAGCCCTAATACTTTTTGTGGACAGGGAAATGGGTTCATTTACCATGTACATTAAGGTTCATCAGCTGTCCTATGAATAAAAAAAAATAGAGCCGGGAAGCCGTACCATGGCTTGAGCTTGTGTTATGGTAGTTAGAGGAATGTAAGTACTACTTCTCTTTCTTTCTATATTTCTGCATTTGAAATGATATTCTCTTTCTTCATTATTAATTTACTGCAATATCTTAAACTTGACCATTCTTAACACGTGCAGGATGATTGGTTTTAATGAATTTAATCTGATTTATTTATATTTATGAAAATATCCTTTTAAAAGGCCTATCCACCTTTGCCTCTCAAAGACTTTTCTTGAAGGTCACACAGTATGGCATCTAAAACATTTATCACTTATGCAGATCTCACACATTCCTAATATAATGGAATTAAAGTAGAAAGGTTTGTACCCTTCTGCATGAGACTGCAAGTAATCAATACCTTTTTTAAAACGCCATGTAAGTTTGAGCGAAAATGTTCAATAAATATTACATTTATTAAATTGCTTCTATTCTTGTCATGGAATTGTGACTATAGATTAAATCTATGAATTAAATCCTCCTTGGACCTTGCCATCCATCTAGTGCAGGATATACACGGTGAACAATGTGAACATAGTCCCGGATATAGGCCTACTCTAAAAATGTTGGTTTGAAGCTTAATGTGGCCTCAGAAAGTACTTCCAGAAAATACACAATTTGAAGACAATATTTGTATATCATTAATTTGCAGAACATGAGTGGTTGATTACAATATTATGTACAATTGTACATTGACACATCTTCATGTGCGCTGTAATATCAGGCAAGTTTTCTCAGTGTTAAAACAGATAATGACTTCTTAATGCATAGCATATCAGTAATGTTGTTTCTTATTAATTGTCATACAGTCGTAAAACATTGATCAAGATCATTGAATCCTTGAATAATAGAAATAGCTTTAAGTGCCAAAGAGAAATACTGAGTATATTATATATCATATGTACCAAACATAATAAATAAGAAAGGAACAATCAAAGACAAAGAGTCTTGCAGTCATTTAAATAAAAAAAATTTGTATATCAGTGAAGTTGAATAAAATATTCAAAATAAAAACACTTCCTGTCTCATGGCATCAACATTATTTCAACGAAAGTATAGGTTCCAGGTATTCATTTTGAAGGAAATTTTCAGCAGAATCCAAATATGTCATTATTTTTCTTCTATCTTTTATATTAGTTAAGATATCGCAAACCGCGATTCGGCGGAAACGTAACTTTTCCTGAAAAATGTCTTAGGAAATATGCTTCGGAGGCACCCCTAAATATTATTTGATCTGGCTGATTTTTTAGTATGTTCATCTGGCTACCAAAACACAACTTCATGACAAGGTACAGCTGCCTATCTCTATTTTTTATTTTTCATGGGGCGGCTGATGCACCCTAATGAACATGGATGGATGGATGATTTGGGCTTTACGTCCTGTATTTTTGCACTTGGTAGGCTAATTAGGACAGGAAGAGGACATAGCAATGAGGCGAAGGATGATTGAAAAAGCCGTCCAACATAGGCCCAGGTGACCCAGCAAGAGTGGGTTTGAACCCTGGACCCAGCGATTGGCAGCCCAGCACGCTAGACCAACTCTCCCCCCTGACTCTTGGCAGAGAGCACTTGTAACTCAGAGCGTAACTCAAATCAGAGACAGAGCTACTCATCTGATGACATACACTTAAAGCACATTTTCAGTAAATTGCAGACTGTGAGTGAGCAATATATGCAGTCTTGACTAAAACAACTAGTCCATTAGACACCTACATAATACATTGTCATTGTCATCATCAACTGCCAACGCAAAGAATAAGAGAGAAACTGAACTCTTAACGCCCAAATAGACCAATAAAATGGTGGCTGATTTAAAAGCGTAACTGCGGTTACACTCCAAATCAATTTCTGATTGGGAGCTGTGTTATCACGAGAGATGGATGGATGATTGGGGCTTTACGTCCTGTACTTTTGCACTTGGTAGGCTAATTACGACAGGCGGAGGACACGGCAATGAGACGAAGGATGATTGAAACAGCCGTCCAACAGTTATGACGAGAGAAGTCTCATGATAAATTTACAAACAAACAATAGTTACCTAAGAGAGAACTGTTGCTGGTTAGCTTGACTAGACAACTCAGAGCTCTTCCGAGCAAATCAGGAGAAGCCGGGGGAGGGTGAGAACCTGAAAATAAAAATATTTATCATTAAGATTTACGAATGATTGGGGCCCTACGTCCTGTATTCTTGCACTATGGAGGGCTAATAAGGACAGGAGGGCAATACAGCTTAAAGCGAAGGATGATTGAGACTGCTGCCCAACATAGGTCAAGGGTTCCAGGCAACTAGTCGGGAGCTGGAATCAAACCTGGGACCAAGCATTCAGCGGCCCAGAGGCCTACCAACTGAGCCAACTGTAACTCACAGTACTTAGCTGCAAATAATTTATTTAGATGATGGATAGATGGAGGGAGGGATGACTGGGGATTTACACCCTGTATTTATGCACTTGGTAGGCTAATTACGAGAGGAAGAGGACATGGCAATTAGGCAAAGCATGATTGCCACAGCCGTCCAATATCATAGGACATAGGCCCAGGTGACCGGACAAGAGCTGGATTCGAACCCAGGACCCTAATAGACGACAGAATTCACTAACAAATGGAGGGATTAGCAAATAAAAATCATACTTCTGGAAATAATGGAGGCCACATTATACTGATTTATATTACCTTTCAGATAACACAGCTTGGCTTGAGGAGGATATATCTTGAGATTCATATCTGGGGTAATCAGAAAACACTCCTTCCATTCTGAAGTGGAAATTATTCCGAAATCCAGGGAAAATAAGCGGGCACGACTGTCCTTAACCTTAATAACCTGAAATTAAGCAAGAGAACTTTATTTATAATGCAACGTAGATGAAATAAGTCACTATTTTGTGGAAGAGTACGGTATACTACAGACTTTGGAGTGTGACCTCATTAAATTTGTCAGTCGTCTGATTGCAAAGATAGATCAAAGTTGAGTCTCAACAGCTTTACGATCATAAGAGTTAATCATCTCTTGGTATGCATCTTTTAGTTGACACAATTTATAACAGGAAAACGGATTTAGTTATATTCTTTTCTTTGAGCTGAAATATGCAACCATTAGGTTATCACGTCCCAAAAGTAGAAGAATATCCGTTGTGCCAACTGGTAGTTGAATGAACTTCAGTAGCCACCAATGACATCTTAGAATAGACAAAAGAGACTCCTCTACATCTGGATCCTTTCAGCGATCTGAAATCCAGATTCTGACTATATAGGATGATTGCACATTGCCAGGACCGTATAAAAAAAACACCAACTTACCTGAGCCCTATGCATGCCTATCTCAGCAGAGGGCGCTGCAACAAACATGCCCACTTTTGGCGCTCCTGTCACCATCTGTCGCGATCTTTCCGGCCAGTTTGTCAAAATTTCTCGGATTTCATCCGTTTCTGTTTTTTCTCCCTCGTACAGATGAGCCCAGAAGTACTTCCCGTTAATCGGACACGTCACTGAAATTCAAGGAAAAGTATAAACTAACTCGAAAAGCCCTCTGGGGGGCACCATATTTCTACTACAGTGAGGAAAATTAGTATTTGACCCCCTACCATATTTTCTGGTTTGGCACATGCGCTTGCTCAAAACTGTGAAATTTCTCAGGTAGATCTGGTTCAAGATTAGAAGACAGGTAATGCACAAAAATTAAGTGAAAGAAGCATTATGTAATATATTTGTATAAGAATCCAAATAGTCTTCGGAATAAGTATTTGACCTCTTCGTTTGCAAGGGTTTATCACCAGACTTTTACAAAACAAACAATTGAAATACTATTATAACTAAAAATTATTGCAATAAAAACCTATTTCAATTGTTTTCCCTAATTTTATTTAGTTTTGAATGCCCTCAATAACACCTCCTACAATTCTTTGGTAATTTCTTCATTTTGAAGTTGCTTGGTCGAAAATACAAGAATCCATGGATTCAAAAACCGACCTATCAAAATTGAAGTTGCGGCGAGTGTTTGCCCTAACCAATGAGCATCTGATGTGAGTGATGTACATGCTGAAGGAACAAAGCTCTACTTTAGTACACTTTAGACTGGAAGTATATTTGCAGGGCACTGTGAGGTGCATGCCATGAAGGGCAATTAATGAGCTATTTCAAAGTGACAGAAGAAAGATGGTACATATTTATTTCAAGAGTTTATTTGAATATCCTAAGTAATGAATCACATGTATGTATGACATCTGTGAGTTTATTGTATTGGAATCACGTAGTTATGGTGTAAAATGACAGTGGCGTGTTAACAACAAGTGTCATAAGAGTTACAGAATCACGAATGACACTGTGCCTGATATGTGAGCAGAAAACAAATTTATTGTCAGGTGCTTGATGAATGTGGATTCTTGAGAGAGCGTAGTTATGCCATGAGTATATGGGCTGCTAAGCTGCGGCGTTGAAATGAAGAATAGGTTGTTGACATGGAAGGCCTTGATGACGAATCACCTGTATGCTGGCTTTTGTGACATAATAGAGAATTGGGAAACCTGAAAGGACAGTATGTGGAAAATCAGCAGAGTGCCTAAATTATTTTATGGGGATTGTAAGTGAATTTTAAAAGTTGTATAGTAGTTTTCAGATAAGCTGAAATTTATTCTTATATTTACATTTCGCCGAAAAGATGCAAATATACAAATTGAGGATCTTTTGAGACTATAATTCATGGCCAAGATCAATTTGAATTTACAGAATTTTTTCCTTCGGTCAATTCAATATAACTGATTTTTAAATGTTGAATTCATTCGAATTTTATTCAATTCATGAATTTAAATCATTAACTGAATTATTCAATTCATGAATTTAATTAATTTAAATCATTAATTGAATTATGACCAGCACTGGTGTAAACTACCATCGAAACTCATTCTATCCTCGCACCTATTCTGATCTATTCGAGCATGTGCTAACAACATAAGTCAGCAATTGTGATGTTTTTTGGAATATCAAGACGATGATAGGCCTAATGATGAGACGTAAAAATTGAAGAAATGTCACTGCAAATTTGTAACCATGTGAAAATCAATCCCACATACCAAGCTTAACAGAATAAGCAAAGAACTTTTTTCATGCACGAAGTACCAACAAACTTTTTTTACAAGGATCATCTGATCAGCTCCTGACCATTAGGCCATGTGGGAACACTATGTCAGGCAAGGGCTGCCTATTACATTTCCATTTGTAACCCCCTCCCCCACCCAGTCCGACATTTTCTGGATCTGCCCCTGAAACTTGGTTTGTGCCAAATGTTGAAATAGGCCTATGTGTGAATTAAAACACCAAAGGCAGAGAAAATTTCAAAAATAACTATATAACTATATATATATATGATAATTTTAAATGACATTACTGTCACTACAAAGTACACAAGTAGGCCTATTTTAGACTCATGCCTTGTACTAGACTCATGCCTTGGTATACCAGGAACTCAGAAAGTTGAACCAGCTGACTGCAATAAAATAAACTAATGTAACGAATGTATCAGTGATGTTCTTGAGAGCAATCCTTGATGCGTCTGAACTGTGTGAAGTCTTGGTAGCGTCTGAGACAGAGTGCTGTGCGCTTGACTGCACAACAGCTCCACCTGCTGTCACACTCTCCCCCTTTTGATGTTTAGAAGTCCTGTTTGCTGTTAATTTATCTTGTTGACTTTGTGGACGATGGCAATTGGTGACTTGATGGCCGTAGAGGAATTCTGGTAGAGTCTTCTGAGAGTAGAACTTGATCTGGGTCATCCGTTTGGTCCATTTCCATTCAGGACATCAGGGATCCTTGGGTCCATCTTCCTTGATTGAAGCTGTAATGTCCTTGATGATGGTACATGGCTTGGGTACCGTAAAGCACCAGGCACAAAACAATTCAAACTTATCAATTATCACTGATTAAAACATATAGTGACCAACAAAAGAGTCCTCATAAAATTGAATTATACTGGCCAAAGATAAAAGGTTAGAGACATGACCATACACAATTTTGAAACAATAGATTAATAATTTACATTAAGTGTAACAAACATGTCCATATAAAACATCACAACACACAATCAATCTCTAATGTAAAAATCAAAACAGCATTTACAACTGACAACATTTAATGAAGTCTTGATTCCTTCATCCAGCTCAGCCACTCCTTCCGGGTTGTGTGTATGGAGAGGTCACCTGGGTCGGTCATTCCGGCATGCTTGATCCAACTGAGCCACTCCTTCTGGGATGCACATTTAGAGAAATAACCTGGATCAGTCATGAAGTCATCAGTTTGGATCTGTCCACGTTGGTCCGAGGTGAAATCAGGTGAACTGTACTGGCCCCCTCCCCCTTCATCAAACTGGGACCATGGCAAGGAGTTCCTTGGATTCTCATCTGGCCAGAAAACTTCAGGGTTCTGTCTCACTTTAAACTCAGGAGGAAGCAGATGCTTCGGAAGTGAGCCTAGTCTAGGATTATCCATGGGAAACTCTGTTGCTTTGGCATCTGTACTACCATCCATCCCGGAATATCCAAACTGCTTTTGAGTAGTTTCTGCCTTTTGACTTCCTGCGGGTGTGTCTGAAAATACAGAATCAAAACATGGCAATACAACAGAGGAGCCGAACAGCTCTGGAGAATTATTAGAACTTATAACACTAATGGGGGACCAGGGGAGCTCCTGAAAAGTCGGAAACTTGTTAATTTCATTCTTCAATTTCGAAGTTTGAAGACCAGGAATTGTAGCATTTCGAATCAATTGATGATAGTTGCGAAGAAATAGCCTCGGGTCTTGCATGGAAGTGTCGTCTTGCAGAAGGAAATCCTCAGATATTGGTCCAGGTCCATAATCCTTTTGAGAAAGGTGTCGCACTTCACCACATTGCTGCACAAGAGTGCAATGTAGGTCTTGTACATGCTCCTTGCTTCCCTTCCTGCTTCTCGTCTTGCTTCTCGTCTTGCTTTTCTTCTTGCTTTTCTTCTTGCTTTTCTTCTTGCTTTTCTTCTTGCTTTTCTTCTTGCTTTTCTTCTTACTTTGCTTCTCACTTTGCTTCGCAGTTGTCTTCTTGCTTCTCTTCTCTGTAGACGTGTAGCACTCATCAGTTGACTCATCACTGGATCCTGAAGATGCGTCACTGGAATCAGATGAGTTGCTGGAGTCAGAGGAGTCACGGGAGTCCGAGGAGTCACTGGAGTCCGAGGAGTCACTGGAGTCAGAGGAGTCACTGGAGTCCGAGGAGTCTTGGGAATCAGATGAGTCGCTTGACTCCGACGAATCACTCGAGTCCAATGAATCACTTGAGTCTGACGAATCACTTGAGTCTGCCGAATCACTCGAATCTGACGAATCACTCGAGCCTGAAGAATCACTCGAGTCTGACGAATCACTCGAGTCTGATGAATCACTCGAGTCTGAAGAATCACTCGAGTCTGAAGAATCACTGGAATCTGATGAGTCACTCGAGTCTGATGAGTCACTGGCACTAGCAGTTGATGAAGTGCTGACATAAGATGAGGTACCGCGAACATCTCCAATGGATTCTCTGAGCTTTGTAGAGTGCTCACTCCAGTAGGCACTCAGTATCGCATCAGGTTTTATCATTACTTCTCTCCTTGCCCCATCTCCCTGAAATTGGTTATGAAAAGTAGCAGGCACATTTTCATGATAATTCAACTTCTTGAGAGTAGCAGGATAATTTTCAGGAGTAACGTGATACTGAAGTTGTTGAGATGATATCAAACCAGGTGTGACTTTTGGAGGTCCGGACGAACTTGAGTAGAAACTTGGCATCTCCGGTGGCACAACAGCAGGAGCAACTTGTTGTCTTGGGTCGTTCACCGGTGACAAATCATTATGAGGAGATGCTGCTTGAGCCTGTTGGTTGTTAAGCACAGAATGATAATTGGCCAAGTCTCCAGGGATTCTGCTGAAGTCCGGAGGACGGCAGTAGTCTTCTTCATGGGGTGACCTTGAGGGTCTTGGAGATTCCATATCCCGATGTTTCACTTCTTTGGAAGATAGTTTCTTCTTCACTGCAGATGAAGTTGGCTGAAGGAAAGGGGGACGCACATCCCCAGCAGATGCAGATTGCTGACAATTTGATGCTGAGGAAAATGTCCCATAATTTTCAATAGGGGACGATCTTGCTGACTCATTCTGCGTCTGTGAGGAGGATGACATGTCATGTTTGTGATCTGGAATCAGAACATTATCAAAAGACACATTTTCAGAACAAACATTTTCACAGCCACAAGTATTTTTCAATTCAAGAGATTCACTTGTTAATTGTTGTTGAGCGGAAACACACTTGGATGGAATATCTTCAACTCCCACATAACTCTTGGCCACTTCTGCCAGCTGGGTATAACGATGAAGACTTTTTAGCGACATAAGTCGACCCCACCAAACTTCCAACTCCTCATACAAATATTCATTGAGGTCTCCTAAGAAGAGATTTTCATCCAGATAAGGGAGTTGTCTCCGCTGTCTTAAGATGCAAGCCTCCAACTCGTCCACAAATTCTTTGGCTATGCTGTACTCAGCTTCAATTTCTTCTCTTGTGTGCAGGGGAGGTGATGGGAACAGTTGCTTCCTCTTTGATGAGCTTCCACTCTTCTCTTCAGCTACTCCACTTCCTGTGAACAGCTCCTCAGTCAAGGAATGGCAGCTTCCAAAGATGCAACTTGGACTCGCATAACCAATGACAGAGTCATCATCAAGGTGTAGGCCACTATTGAAGGTTGGAGACTTCAATGAAGAGGAGTCCAGCTGAGTTGCAGGATAGTTCGGAATTAGCCTTGGATAGTTCGGAATTAGCCTTGGGTAGTATTCGAATGATATACAACCATATTTAATCATATGGTCCCAATACCAGTATCCAATTCCAGTAATAAATGGCATGACATCACGTTCAAGTAAATAAACATAACGACTCATCATGATGATCTTGGCTGTTGTCTTCTTAAGCCCAGGCAGTGAACAGATGTCTTCGAAGGAGGCTTTGTTTAAGTTCACCGGATCCATGGTGAATAATCCAATTGGCCTCAACAATGACGACAGTACATTAAATACATTGGCAATTTGGCAATACAATTTACACACTTCAAACTATGTATGCACCAAGACAATGAATATTTACAAAATATCAAATTGAAATTTCCAAAGGCCTGTATCAAAATATTTACAAAGGCCCAATTATACAACCTCACTCCCTCTTTTTCTTTTTCTTTTTTTTTCTTCTTTTTTTTCGTGGGTGGGTGTATGTAAACGAAACTGCAAGTCCAAAATACGAATCAGAATGTCAACAACTGTCGAATTCACACAATAATATTTACAGGTTGACAGTTAGCAGAATCAGCAGAACAAAACAAATGCTTGTCAGTTTTGACAGCTTCCTAATCCGCTGGTTAGATAGGTGACAATGAGTGTCTAAAGTTCACATAAGTAGAAATCCGAAATGGGGAACAAAAATTCCCAACACAATTAAAACAGTGCTTAATAATTTCGAAATGTAGATCCAAACAGGCCTAAAAATAAGCAGTCTCTCTCAAATCACGCAAATCAAACTGCAGTTTTTAGTAGCTGTCAGCCTTGTATGCAACTGATTTCGTATATAAAGTTGCAAAAAGATATATCAATAGAAACAGGAATATATTTACAAGAACATAACGAAAATTAATAATGTTCTGATGATTTGGGCAGTGCCCAGAAGACGTCCAGCATCAACTGAATCAATGCACTGTCAGTGCAATACACACTTCACATACGTGTGCTGTCTTCCAAGTCTAGGAAACCAACTGAGTGGATGCCGAAAAGCATCAACTCTAAACAACAAATTATGTACAATAAAATATAAAATAATTCAGCAAATAGGCCGAAATCAAGTCCTATAGTTACCAGTAAAAATATGTGGCTAATTGACCACGAAAAAATCGGCAAATGGACTCGAAAAAACGGCAATTTTCACCGAAAATAACGGTAAAAACTGGCTCAAAAAGCTGCCGAAAAGCAGCAGAAATACTGCCAATAACCAACAGTAATTGGAGGCACCTTGGTTTACCGCTGTCACCACTGTAACGAATGTATCAGTGATGTTCTTGAGAGCAATCCTTGATGCGTCTGAACTGTGTGAAGTCTTGGTAGCGTCTGAGACAGAGTGCTGTGCGCTTGACTGCACAACAGCTCCACCTGCTGTCACACTAATATAAACTTGTTTTTCTTCAAGACAGGCTGCACAAAAATGTGCAGACAACAATGCTGTCTCAAGAAATATTGATGCTGTCTCAAGAATTATGTGCCCAACCAAAATAGGTGGCGCCGCCTAGCGTAAATTAACTTTCCAGACATTTTCTTCACAAAACCTTTGCAGTCTAAAATCACGGAAAACGAGGATATAAAGACACAATCACCTGTCACTGTTATGGCGGAAGTTTCCTTTTGTCAGTTATATACTGGTTCTTCCTCTTGGACGTTTTCCTTGCATGAATAGCGCAGTTTAAGCGAAAATATTCAAGCGAAAATGAGCGATAATATACCAAAATGCAGGTATTATCGTTATGACGTCCATCTCCATTTGACATGAACCAACTGGATTAAACCCACCTCGTAAGAGGTCGGTTTAAAAAGTATCCCAAGACACTAGAGACCAATTTTTCCTGATTCTCAAGGGAAACCCTAATCAAAATAACAACTTCAACAGGATAACTCACCAGTAACATCCTTCCAAATGTCTTCCTCAGTTGCACTTTCTGTTTCATTTGAAGGCGGACTAGTCACAGCAGCATCACCATCATTATCAACCCCATCATCGCCAGCTTCGTTTACAAGTTTTTGAGATTCCATAACTTGCGGCCATACCACGCCTTTGTCTTGCAGTTCTAATAATATGTCCCAATCCTTCTCCGGGTCGGTCGTATCGTACAGACTGACTTCGTACAATTTCTTTGGTAAAACGATATATTGCAAGTTACTAACACGGAAATAGGAATGGCAAACACTTTTGTCCGTGAAGTTGACTTCCTTGATCAAGCCGATCAGATCTTTGTCAGTCGTACTGAAAAGAGAAAAGAATTCTATAAGAGAATTAGAAAGATATCCTCAATTCTCAATATATTGACAGACAGACAAATTCTTTTTTGACCTGCGTAAAAATAAACACCCAGCCCTATATGGGCTTACAAGTCATCAAAACAATTCAAAAGTAACTTAAAAACAAATTTTCTAGAAACTACAATATTAAAACATTTATAATCACATAAAAGCACTTCCGGACAAGGTGAACTAAATTATAGCTAGTGTTATAAAGGATGGATGATTAGGGTGTTATGTCATGTATATATGCACTTGGTAGACTATAGGACAGGAGGACACGGCAATAAGACAATGGATTAATGATTGGGGCTTTACGTCCTGTATTCATGCACTTGGTAGGCTAATTAGGACAGGAGGAGGACTTGGCAATGAGGTGAAGGATGATAGAATCAGCCGTCCAACATAGGCCCAGGTGACCCGGCAAGAGCAGATTTCGAACCCAACAATTGAATTTGTTCGGACCAGCCCTGGACCAGCTTTTTTTTTGGCGGACCAGTATTTTAGCGGTCCAAGACTGGACCAAGGACCGTACCGGTCCAAGGCGGTCCGGTCTGCATCACTACTACCATTGAGCCAACCATTCAAGAGCTAGCGTTATGAAAATTAACCATATATATTAAAAACTGACAAGAATCCGCGGATTCAAAGCTAGCCATTTGCTATTTCATTAAAGGGGCAGTGATTAAAGTTGAATCCCACAGAGTACAGCTACTCCACCTATTAGCTACTCCATGTAACTAAACTGTTCAACAAAAGTACCCCAGCTGGTGGCTCCCCCGCTTGGTTAAATTGTTCATATGCATTGGAAAAGCCACATATTTTTGAAAACAGGGTTAGGCTCACTCGAAGGCTGCTGGCTCAGCCAGGAATAATGGCACTAAACTATAAATACACACATTTTGGGTCAATATACAGGCCTATAATTCAATTCAACTTTCATAAAAATCGGAGAAGGAATCTTTGAGATATTCAAGTTTATTTTACAGGGGACTTATTTTTGTTGAACTGTTTTTCATAATTTTATCATATTGTACACCACGTAACTCTCAAAAAACATCGGTGATCCCCCTTCAAAAACTTGTTTTTCAATAAAGTGTATTTTCAGTTATATTCCTTTAATTTTTTATAAGTATCTCATGGATATTGTTCGAGTGACACTGCTTTTCATTATAAATGCCACACTATTTTAGTATGTTCCTGAATGTTTTAATGTAATGAAATAAGATTTTGAAAAGATCATAGTTCGAAAATTATGTTGGATAGCCCGTCTATTTTTTTTTACGTTGGAAAGCTTTGGTTTTGAAGAACTTTTTGACAAAGTTTCATAAACATTTCTTGGATTTTAGATTTCTTGCCACGTGTGGGATTCAACTTTAACATGGAATGGGTTGATAGCAATTTTGACCTAATCTATAGTATATCCATACTGAAGACATGTAAATAACAATTTGAAGAATGGAATAATATCATGAAATCCTCGAAATAAAAGGCAACTAGCAAGCTGCTTGTAAATTGGAGGCAAAAAAATAGAATACAATGAAATAAGACAGATACATAAATAAATAAGATAGATAGGTGGATGGACTTGAAAGGGGGAGCTTCCGTCTTAATAGGAAGGAATGTACATGACAAATCGGAAGATCCGGCATTAATTATAAGTTGAGATGATATGAACTCTTATCATTTTATTGCAAGTGAAGTATAAATTTAAGGAATAAACCCATTTCACCGAGTGGCTTGAACATTGGCCCCGAACAACTTTTTGTTAAAACAGTAAACAGTGAGGCTTAATTTGCTTTCCATATGAAGCAGACATAGCACTTTAATTCCAAAAACACAACTTTCAAAATTTTACCTAAAGGAGTGACCAAGTTGTGAAGCCTTAAAGTTACATTGAATTCACCTAACATACTCCAGATTGTCTCTTGGCTGGACCAACAGAGGCAAGGTCGGGAAATCTATCAGCCAATGGGATTGGAGGATTCAAGCACCACTTTTCCCCTGGTGTTAACTGATAGAATTTCCATGAAGTTAAAACTATGGGGCACTTCTTTTTAAACTTGTAAATTAGCCACAAAATCAATTTTTGCTGTCGTAAAATAGGAAACAAAATGCATGAAAGCAAGCACCTCTAAAAAAGGATTGATAGGAAATCAAAGAAAAGAAAGAAATCTCTCTATACCACCAAGGTTCTCTACCATATCACAAGAGACCAGCAACCTAAGTGAAGAGGCCCAGCTGGTATAGGTCTGATCCACTCAGCTGATAGTGCCTTGTCGGTAGACGGCACACACATGGCATATGAGAAACTATGCTAAATCATGAGAATCCAAATCAGGAATTTGTTTCATATTATGAAGGGACACCACCTACCTGGCTCTACCAGTTATGCATATATCTGTTTGTCTACATCTGGTGTCTCACAGTCACATAGGTCTCTCAGCTATACATGTACCTATGTATACTTGCACTCATTCATGAACAGTTTTGGGTGGCATTTAAAAACTAACTGACAATAATTTAATTTCATACAAATCATATTGAATTAGGCCCAACTTTGTCTACCTTGAGACTATTATCTCTCTGACTTTCCTGATATTGTTTTATGAAGCTGGCTATTGGGTGATTCAATGCACCACTGGGGTGTCCTAACTTGATATTAAACAGGTAGCTAATTATCATTTTCAAAACCACTGCATTGTGATAAGTATGCCTAATATCCATTACACCTGTATGCCTATGTTACATTTGACTAACTTATCAATTCAGCCATTCAGTGTGTCTATATTCAGAATTGTTAAATTTGAGTACAAGTATTTATATTCAATCATCACACAAAGTTCTACATTTTTCTCACCGAGGCACTCTTTGTGTGATGATTGACTATAAATATAACCTTCCATAGGTCAGGATTAAGTTTACACAGTTGAATACAAGTGTTTTAAATTGGCATTGTGTGCTATGCCCAGTTTTAGCCAAGTTAAAACTGACATTGGCATCAAACCATATTGACACAGGAAATCCAATGCATTGTATTGTATCTATATAATTACACTCCTGAAAGGTAATTGCTGTTAGACCTGTCAGGGAATGAACTCAAGATACTGCAAGGCTTATCCACCAGAGGGCTATTTTCATACATACAGTGGACCTGCTGCCACCTAGCCTGTTCTTGGTTCACATGGTTTCATGGTTACATGGTTACATGGTTACATGGTTTGTTTATGGTTTCAGAATCCCATATACACATCACCCATTCCAATAGCTACGCCTTTGGCTAGCTAAAAATCAGTAGTGTAAATCAAAGGACATGGAACAACTTTCTTTTGTTTAAATTTACCATTCTGTGTCCATAATAAACTAGCAAGTGAAAGTACATTCACACTTCAGAGTCTTCACACAAATTTCTTAACAGTGCAACAAGTGGTCAACAAAAGTGACAAAATAATTAATTGGCTGTCTCTGAGAAAACCATGCGGGGGGTGAAACGTGGCCCGAGCCGGATCTTAACGAAATTTTCACCAAACGCCCTTTAGACACAATAATGAAGGTTGGTGAAGTCCGTTTTTCTGTGATTTCAATTCTTCCTTGATTTTACCCCACTTGAAAATAGGGTGTCAAGTGTGGTGCAAAATTCCTTTAACATGGGTTTCAATGGGAAAACATGCCAACTTTAGCACCATAGGAACCAGAGCGCAGCGCATGGTTTGAAAATTTTATGATGGAGGATGATTACACATGACTTGAATTTTCTAAATTCACTTTTTTTAGCGTGGAACACTCCTTCATAAGCCAGATATAAGCATTTTTAGATAGCAGAGGGTGACAAATTTCTTTGCGTTTCACAAAAAATGAAAAAATACTAAAAATGTCATAATTCTGCTAAGATTTGTCCAAATTTGACAATTTTAGTGTCTAACTATATGTTTTGGGCAATTCCGCACCTCTTGGAATGATTTTTATTTTGATTGGAGGTCAAGGTCACTGCCTAAGGTCAAGGTCAAAGTCAATTTTTTCTGTAATTTTGTGATACAAGTTTTAGTCCCCAATATCTATCAAAAGTCCCATAATATCAATGCTTATTCAGCATAAACTGATTTAATAAATTTCTAGCTATATGTTAGTATCCTACACTGTATCAAAAGCCTGTTTTTTTAACCATAGGGGGCACTTTCAAATTTTTGAAATTTCATAATTTTTTCAAATTGCACGTTAGATATTTTGAAGATGTCCATCGATCATTGTGCATTAATAATTCAGAGTTCAATTGATTGCTGCTATTGCATGAGAGTCAAATAAAGGATTCTGGGCCAGAAAACAGACGTTAGAATATGATACGAATGTTTTCGGCGGCCATTATTGAAAATGTTGTCACCTCAGTTAATGTCAAAACTAATAGAGATAACAGAAAAGTTTTTGTTTCTATACCTATGTTTTCAGGGTCAAGGAATAACACAAAAACATTTTTATCATTGTATGTTATGTAATATATGTGTAATTTGGCTGCCACAACAACAACAAAAAGTATCTTTGCTGATATCTGTGGAATATCGGAATAATATTAGGGCTATACCTATTTTTACATGGTCAGGGAATATGATACAGTAATTTTCCATTCTATAGATATGCTTTCAAGTAGGGGAGACCGGGGCACGTTGGTCCGATTTTTTATTTTATGGCTCTCAATCAAAAAGATCTCTAAATATTTGAAAAATCTCTTTACTGACTGAAATAGATCTGAACATCTACACTACAGTTTGTCACATCAAGCAGAGGACAGATGTTTGGCCGGATATCTCAGCAACCAGAAGCCCCACAGGAGAAATATACACCTATGTATAGCTTAGCTCTGTTGTAATATGAATATCACATTTCTGTGATGTTTTGGGGCTGTTTTTGTCCGATATTTGCCAATTTATGATAATTTTAGTCCAATTTCACACAATGTTTGACATTTGTGACGCTACCAATCTGACACACAATGGGCAGATACGTCACAAAAGTGCACTGCAGCGCCACCTCAGGCTTAGTTATAGTCAAGTTGGTATCAGCAGAACAACCAATCTCATGGTGTTGATTTTTATGGACTGTACAAACAATGCTAAATTTCTGTTACAATGTGGGATGTGACAAACTGTCGCCTTATGCCAAACCAAGTCAATCTACATCCGAGTTTACTACAATGGTCCAACATGCCCCGGCCATGCTCGTCCAACCTGCTCCATCCCAACCTCTTACAAAAATGTGCATGCCTCGCTAACAAGTTTGAATTTAAACTTGGGAAACTAATATCAAACTTTACTTAAGTAGTGACAGTTTCAATTTACGAGACTTGTCTGACTTGATCCCCCACATTTTAAGAAGGGTAACCCAGCCATTGAGACTTGGAAAAAGTCACTTTTTATGCTGAAAATCAGGAAACCTGAAATAGAATTTACACTTTTCCTCCAATGCTCATGAAACATTTTGGCCAAAAGGCATACCACTAAAGGTCACTATTAAGGATTTGGATAACTGCCCATGTTTAAAAATAATAATATTGGGGATGGTCCAACGTGCTCTGAGGTCCAATGTGCCCCAAGGTCCAATGTGCCCCGAGGTCCAACGTGCCCTGAGGTCCAACGTGCCCCGGTCTCCCCTACACATGCAGTCGTCCTTCAAATGCAAACAGTATCAAAACTTTTGCTTTCTACTGTGCTAGTATAAAGGTGTACAGAATTTATTAGCATAGGGGAGAGCGAGGCATAGTGAGACGCAGGCACAGTGAGACAAAGCCCGTAGCGTCTAGCTGGTACTGTTTACAGATCAACCCTCTCTTGTACAGAGCAAAAAGTAGGTAAGTGAAAGATTGTCCTATATCCTGAATGCCTACACAGCATATCGAGAGTGGAATTTCATTATTTTGGTTTTTAGCCAGAAAAATTAAATAATTTTGCTAAACGGCCTTTTGTTATAATTCCCAAGAAAAATGGTATAATGCAAATCAATTGCCAGGGATTCAAACCGTCATTATTTGTCTTAGTTTAGTGAGATGATGAACCACAATACAGGCATTCAGTCCGCAGGATTCAAAAATCTTATAAAGAGAGCTGCGTAGGGCACAGTGAGACAGTTTCAGGCGGGGCACAGTGAGACATCACAAAATACACTTGAAACGACCTGAATATAATGCATAGCTCACAATTCACTATTAAAAACAAAATTTCTGCTGTAAACTACTGATTATAGTGAGTCACATCCAAAGGGAAGCATCAGAAAGAATTTTGATCAGTATGTAACAGGTGCGGCAGGTTAAATAAGTCGTGCATGTGTCCTGTGGGATGTGGTTTCGAAACATGCTCCTGAGGATCGGCGGTTATGGCAGCAGGTTCCCTGTCTCACTGTGCCCCGCCCACGGGACACAGTGAGACACTTAACGAGCATGGATGTTACTCAAAATTACTCCAAACCTGTGAAAGGTAGGAACCTGAAACTACTGGACCATATACCCAACGTCATTATCTATAAAAAGTAAAGTAAAATACTGAACGCAGGCTTCTGCAGAAGCCTCTATGTTCAGATCTATGTAAAAGTTTGTGCTGCGGTAATAACTAGGTATTGTTCTTGAATAGTTGAGTATCTGGACTAGGTAATATACTTGAAAAATGGACTAGGTAATGTACTTGAATAATGGACGAACTAGATATAACAGTCTAAAAATAATAATAATGGACGAACTAGATATTAGTCTCTGAACATATATACAGTAACTACAGTAATATAAAAAACAAGTCTGTGAGCATCTCTTTCATATAATAAACAAATCCAATAGATGAGCATCTTAGGTATGGTATCCTTTGACAGGTAAATACACAGCTGATCAGAGGAAAGCTGAAAGTTAAGGCCTCTCACGATGCCTCCACCGTATTTAGCAATCCCTTAAAAAGTCATTGTAGTACGTAGATCATTTGGCATGTTATCGATCCTTTGGCATGTTAATCCACAGGGTCTGGGTTACATTTAATAGTCCCTAGCACCATCCAATTATTAAATAGTAATTCCTAAGGTGAGCTAAGGCCTCTCACGATGCCTCCGCCCCCCTTCCCACTAGCTCAAGCTATATTTGCTTCCGGATCATAAAACACTGGGTGATTTACACAGAACTTATCTAAACGAGCTTTGAATGAATCCAAGCTCGGGGCACATACCACATGTTCTGGCAGACTGTTCCATAAACTCGGTATCCTATTTCTGAATGAATGTTTACGAATATCCAGCCGGTGGGTCCTTTCAAGGAATAACTTCAGTCGGTGACCTCTCGTTTGTTGATTTGCTCGTTGTAAGTCAAGTGAGACCTCAGCATCGTATATATTGTGAATAATTTTATATGCCTCAATTGCATCCCCACGCATTCTTCTAAATCGAAGAGTTGAAAGTTTGAGAGTTTTCAGTCGCTCTGGGTACGACAAATGTTGGAGGCCGTTAACTTTTTTAGTTGCAACTCTTTGGACTGATTCAATTTTCCTGATGGTACCTTTTTTATACGGACTCCATACAGCTTGTCCGTACTCCAAAATTGACCTTACCAGTGTCACGAAAAATTGGCTTGAATATCTCCGGCTCCAATTTGTCAAATATCCTCCTGATAATACCCATCATTCTGTTTTCTTTGTTAACTATGTTGGAAATGTGGCTCTCAAAGCTCAATTTACTATCAATTGTTATTCCTAGATCCTTTTCCTCTTCAATTCTCTCCAAATATGAAACATTTCCTGTTGCTGTCTTGAGGAAGAGACTTGACGGCCGTGGGTCATCTTCATTTCTTGACATTACCATGCGTTTACATTTATCGGGATGAAATTTGAGAAGCCACTTGCCAGTCCATTGCTCTAATTTGTTCAATTCATCCTGTAGTTTGTCTTGATCTGCCGTTCCCAGGGTCCATTTTGAGAAAATCTTTGTGTTGTCAGCAAATAGATAAATGCTTGAAGAAATATCGTCAGGAAGGTCATTTATAAATATGACAAATAATATGGGCCCCAGCACTGACCCTTGTGGGATTCCACTTTCAATCACCGAAGGGGCGGATTTTACTCCTTTAACCACAACTCTTTGCGTTCTGTTTGTGAAAAAGTCTCTTAACCAATCACTCAATAGTCCATCTATACCATAGCTTCGGATTTTGGCTAAAAGCCTCTGGTGTGGTACAGTGTCATATATATAATGTGGACCTGATCTCATTTAACTCGTTACTGCCGATATTTTGGAACACTTGAAAATAAAAAAGTTTCTCACTGTGCCCCCGCTCTCCCCTACCCTTCACTATCATGTCTATCAATGACTGATATTTTAGCCATGGCATTTATGCCTTTGTGTCTGTGCTATTGCCTATCATCAGAAATAAATAGATTGTGTTTTGTGTCAATAAATATGCAAAACCAAAAGTACATGTTTGTTCAGTTTTAAAGCTATGATCAGGCGAACAATTCAAGACAAAATGGAAAATATTATGTTGGGAAATTTTTTACGGATGTCAAACTCATTAAAATGTTGCATAGAAACTATTTGATTAGAGGCCTTTGCTGATCAGCGTCCCAACTTTTAGCTGAAATCATTTTCAAACTGTTCATGTGACGTAGGCTGGCCACTTTGCAGCGGGCCTTAACTGAGCCATTAGGAAGGTTGTTGATCACAGAACTGGATTGCAAGAATAAGGAGCGACCCTTTGACCCTTGCCGGATAAGACTCAGCTGATTTTGACAAAAAGCTCCTGTAGGGAGCAGGTCAACAATGACATTAAAATTGTATTAATTTCATCATCTTTAATTGTGGTGAGGTCAAATATCACTTTTTTCCATTCCATCAAGCAAGCAAAATGGTAATCAAAAGATATTGTGTGAAGAACAACAAGGTTAATCAGCTTTGTGACTTGCATTTTTGACAATAGCCACAGTGATGTTATTTGACACAAAAGCTTTGACTTGGCATTACTTGTCCAGGCGCAGATGGCACCCTTACCCCAAAATTATAGTTTAAGAGAAAAGCTGATGTAAAAAAACACCCCTAAATCTCACACTACAAAATACTTTGTGCGTCCCATTTTCTATTGTGAAATTGTCCAATTATCAATGCATGAATGTGTGTACTTGAAAGCATATAGAGCATGGAATATTACTGTATCATATTCCCTGACCATGTAAAAATAGGTATAGCCCTAAGAATTCTATTTCGTTTACCTTCGCAAACGGATTCATACGAGATTGCGCACTGCGCATGCCCGTGAACGGCGCATGCGCCACTCCTCACAGCGCTTTTTGCACTCGAGAGGAGCGGACGTGTCTTGCCCTCTCTCGTGGATATTTCATAGTTACAGCACTTTTTGGTGCTAGTTGTTCATGGAAATGATTAATGCGGAATATACTACGTCTTCTACGAATGGCACACGGTGTCAAAATAAAGAAATAATGATTTTCTGCCGCACGGCGGGCGATAAAAGAGAAGACAAAATATGGTCAATGGGACCTGTCAAAAATGGCGACGCGCCAAACTATTGCATACGATTTGGTGTGCCGGCAATTTCCAAGGTATGGAAACGATATTATTGCCATTTATTGGTGTTTATCTGCAAGGCAGGTTGTGATTGACATTCACCGAGGGCTATTAGCCTATAATTGCCAAACGTTGGCAAAAATGAAAACCTGATAATGATCACTTTGAGATGACCATCAATGATCATAGTAGTGTCTTTGATGACCGATTACAGTGGGGAAAAAACTGCCTCAAGTCCAACAGAACACATGTTTCGGCAGAAATAATGCTGGCATTTAATTCTGGTCAAATCCATCTTTCGGATTTTGGGTTTGCCAAGAGTTCTGTTTATGTTCATGGAACAGAAACACAGTTGCCATAGTTTGTGAAGACCGTGGGTCTTTCTTCTTCTTCTTAACACAGGCTTCTCCTGTAGGGAGCACCTCTGTTCACAGGTTGTGCATGCCCATGGTTCAACATGAGGTTTATAACAAAATTTTAACCTTATGATAGGTCATATAATATTATAGTCTAGGGCAAAGATTATGAGTTAATAAGCCCATGGAGTTGAACACAGTGAAGACAGCCTAAATGACAAGTTGCTGTCACAAATGACTGAGAGCCTTATGGAGGCCGAACGTGTCCTTGGCTAGACCGCAATAATGGAAATGAGAGCCAGGCTAACCAGCTGAAAATTGTCAGTCTTAGGTCAAACGATTCACTGACAAAGCCTTGGCAAAGGCTGATGCGCTCAAATGCCAAAAAATGGTGGAAACACCTAGTATGCCACACCTATGTGGGAAATACACCAGATAATGACAATCTGCAAAACTTTCATAGAAAGTTTGCCAAGTTGTGTATTAAGTTGCTATTGTCAGGCCTCAAGCCCAAGAGGGTACGAATCATAAGAGCTATATTGACTAGTAGGACACGCAAATATTGAAAATACTGCACAGTATTGACCAGGAGTCTGACACACGACATTGGTCATTGAGGTCTACTAGTTTAAATTTAAATGAAATAGGCCTATATACTGTGACCGATGGAAACTTGAATGTTTCATTGTGGATGATTGACAGACAATTTCACTAACGAGTTCAGTGGGTTCTGTTGCTTTCCAAATTATTTATGTGCTTGCACATGAAATAGGTTATGAGACTTATTGTGCCCAGGAATTATGGGCACCCAGGTCGGCCATTTGTGGCATGTGTACAATCACTTTTACTGTCAAGTTATTTGTGGTGATCGGTGATCTCACCGGTTATGAGAGACATCGGAAATATCATGACTGCAATAAAATCAATCCCATCAGAGGGGAACATGAAAGAGATGTCTGTCACGGACCAGGCTGGAGCAAGTGCATCCCACGATAAGTGCCCTTTATGAAAGAGGCATTAACAAGGATGACAGAAATCCAGGATGGTGTAACCATCTACTGTGTACTCTAAATGATGAAGGTTAAGAGTAGATGTGGATAATTAAATAAATGTGCCAAGTTTGCTATTATGGTGTCAGAGCAAGTGAATACCTTACCACCTGCTGTTACTAGCAGAGCTGTTGTTAATTTTATCTCTGAACGAGAATGGTGGTCATAGATGTGGGTATTCTGGAAAGACCAGAAACTACTGGCGGTGTGACATTGAGGTGAAGAGCTTAGACAATGTTGTGCTGAGTCTGGCTATGAGAACTCCAGTTCAGTTGCACTCGATACACCGAAAGGGAATGTAATACGTACCCTAAGATTAGTAAATTATGGAAGGACAACAGGAATCTGGCGATTTGTTAATCGTTATATTTGAAAGGCCACAAAAGATGGTGCCAGATGTATAATGTTCAATATGACATTGCTGAATGAATGTTGTGTGTCGTAAATTATTAAATGTAATAACTCAAAACCACATTGATGGTGGTTAATAATAGATGTTACATGAAAAGTGTTGCCATGGAGGCGGCCTATTCCAGGATGAATGGCCGACTTAATGACAGCGAAAGTATTTAAATGTCCGTGCTGATATTGCTTGGCCGTAGTGTACAATAGCCAAAGTAGCCAATGAGTGCGAGTCAGCATCAAGCTGAGTTGAATAGCCCAAGTGGAGGCGGCATAAACACTGACAGACACTTATCAATTTGGTTTTTTAAGTCCTGAATGCACCAAAGACAATTGATAGAATAGTACGACACTATCATGCATGGCTATGGGTCCATTGACAAAATGCATGGTGTGGGAAAGTCCACATTCATTCTGAACCGCGGCATTACCTGCTGTGGGCTCATTATTAGCTCAGGATATGAAAAGAGTTGACCAGTCTAAGAGCAAGGGGCCCGAAGAACGGCATAATGTGGGAGAAACGATTCGGGATACCGCCACACAGTCACTAATTGGAGACCAGTGGTATGATTCCCAGAACTGCCGTTGGGGCCATTAATTGTGTCATGGATATATGCCTGAATAAAAGATATAAGCACGTAGTGCAAGGGATGACAATTATGTTTATGATGAACATAAGAAAAGTTAAACTCATTTCAGGGAAAACATCTGCGACAAGGGTCTAAAAACATTCATTGAATAAGAGACCATACGTGAGTTCACACGTTTAAATTAAATAGGATTGCATTGGATGTCCCTGCTTGTGCAATGTGCATACACTGCCACACAGTGCTGGCGATATACCTGATGACAGTGGATCCGGTTTTGAACCGCTCACAAGTGGAAGCTTATAACCTTATTCCTCCCATGGGAAGAAAAATGAGTTCACCCCATCTGTTATGATATGATGCATGGGAATTTGTTATACACATGTGAATCCAAGTTGGCTTAGTGCGGACTACAAGTCCTTGCTTGTTTTAAAACACAGATGCAGATGGAGAGGTTTGGAATGTCAATGACCTAACAGAGTTGGAGCACGTCATTACAAATATTACCACACCCTAAAGGGTCTGGCTGCTTCCCAGATTACCATGTTTATAACGTGATGGCCGAAGTTGGCAGTTTATTCTGAAATGGTTATAAACTGTTATAGACAAAAAGTTATGGTCAATGTTTAATACCTGCAATTAATTGACAGTGACAGTTTTTGATTAATAACGTAAGTTTATATAATATAAATAAAGCAACATATTTAGGTAATGTACTAAATGTTATTGATAGAGACAGCATGCTGAAAGCTGCTGAAGGGAAGTTTTGGAAATCCTTTAATATTTTTATGGCTGACTTTGGTAAACTTAGCACTGTGGTTAAACAAAAGTTGTTTAAACAGTATTGCTGTGACTACTACGGTTCTGTTTTATGGTCTCATAAGAGTAGAGAATTCTCTAAATTATGTGTTGCATGGCGCAAAGCTGTGAGAATTATTTCTAATGTACCATACACAACGCATTGTTATCTATTACCTTTTATTATGGACACAGTGCCTCTAGATATATCACTAGAAATTCGATTTATTAGGTTTATAAAAGGAATTGTTAATGAGAGATGTAACTCTGTGGTCAAACATGTGTATGATCATTGTCTCAATTGTCCTTTCTCTGTCACAGGACAGAAAGTTAGAGATTTTTGTCACAAGTATAATATAGAAGAAGTTTCATTATTTAACTTCAATGAGAAGGCTTGGTTTGCCAGGAATATCACTGTTGTTGGCCACACGGTCAAGGAGTTAATTCTTGTGAGAGATGGTGTGTTAGACAGTGTGTTAAATTATGAAGAGAGTAAGGATTTGTTGTTCACGTTATGTACTGAATGAGGTTTTACCTACCTGGTGCCAACTTAAAATTTAAAGCTTAACATTTTCTGTTATTTTATATATGCTCTTTTTTTTTTTTAAATCATTTTTATTTGTCTTTTTATCTCTGTACTTGTAAATATTTATTATGCCACTTTTTACGAATAAAGATATTGAATATGAATATTGAATAAACAAGAAGTCTTTCACAAAAGGGCTGTCCACATCAAGCAAGATAGCACATGTTTCCAGAAATGAAAGGGTGTTTATAGAACACTAATTCCTTACGGACAAATTAGTTGGATGTGCTTGATTTCCAGTTAGTGGGTTACTCTACTTAAATTACATGTTGTGTTGTGTCTTCATTCCTTGTGGCTGACCCACCTTGGTAACATGTTGGCGATTGGTCCTTTGGTGTCAAAGGGATGTCTTTAATCAAAAGAGGACTGCAAATCCTGTGAGATGCATGGGCTGTGTCCGTTATACTTGCACTGTGGTAATGTATGACATTGTCGCTCAACGGCATTTGCCGAATATTTGTCATTGGAACGTCTGCTGTTAAAACTAACAATGCAGATGGGAGCTTTTCCCTTTATAAACCTGGAGCGTTTGTAATTCACAAAGGTGTGTGGATTATTTGGCCTATTTGACTGTACGAACAGTCCAACTGGCAAAAGTTGCCACTGATAATAAAGTTTTTTAAGTTCATCTACTCACTGTTGAGAGAATTTATGTATCATCACCTGAAGGCTACATATTTAAACAGTGCAATAAGACCACATGCCTTTTTGATTATCAGTTCTTGAAATCTACGGACAGGTGGGCATAGCCATGATAGCCTGATCGGCTAAGAAGTTCAGTTTGCAAACTATGGCTCAATTCGTCGACTCTGCCAAGAGGTTCCAAACACACTGTACAAGAGTGGGAACAAAATCAGCTATGTGCCAAACAGGCTTAAGTGCCTAGTGCTGGGCTCATACAGACTGTCGCCCAAACTGGAAGCACCACAGTCGATTGATCCTAAGACGAGCATTCATAAGGGAAATAATTTGTCTCAGCTCTGTAACAATAGGAGACAGTAGTGTATTGTCATTCGCAGCCAGTAAGCTACAAACTGTGAGGAGTGGCGCATGCGCCGTTCACGGGCATGCGCAGTGCGCAATCTCGTATGAATCCGTTTGCGAAGGTAAACGAAATAGAATCCCCAAATTAAACGAACGTAGCGAAGTTTGATGGGGATTCTGTTGAGTTTGCCGAAGCAAACTAGGATTTATACGCCCACCCACCTCCCCGAATCATACGAAATAATGGCAAGAAAGGTGGAATATATGGGCGTGTTACCATTCAGACAAAAATAAAGCGTACGATGATTGCTGTGCCTATGCCGCCATAAAGCTATCACAAATAGGCAGGCAGGCCTGTTAATACTGGCCACTCATGACGTGAGGAGTGGCTCCTTAACCGTCCACGTGCATGTGCAGTGCGCAATCTCGTATAAATCCTAGTTTGCTTCGGCAAACTCAACAGAATCCCCATCAAACTTCGCTACGTTCGTTTAATTTGGGGATTATTCCGATATTCCACAGATATCAGCAAAGATACTTTTTGTTGTTGTTGTGGCAGCCAAATTACACATATATTACATAACATACAATGATAAAAATGTTTTTGTGTTATTCCTTGACCCTGAAAACATAGATATAGAAACAAAAACTTTTCTGTTATCTCTATTAGTTTTGACATAAACTGAGGTGACAACATTTTCAATAATGGCCGCCGAAAACATTCATATCATATTCTAAGGTGTGTTTTCTGGTCTAGAATCCTTTATTTAACTCTCATGCAATAGCAGCAATCCACTGAACACTGAATTATTAATGCACAATGATCGATGGACATCTTCAAAATATCTAACGTGCAATTTGAAAAAATTATGAAATTTCGTAAATTTGAAAGTGCCCCCTATGGTTAAAAAAACAGGCTTTTGATACAGTGTAGGATACTAACAAATAGCTAGAAATTTATTAAATCAGTTTATGCTGAATAAGCACTGATATTATGGGACTTTCTGATAGATATCGGGGACTAAAACTTGAAATATCATAAAATTACAGAAAAAATTGACTTTGACCTTGACCTTAGGCAGTGACCTTGACCTCCAATCAAAATAAAAATCATCCCAAGAGGTGCAGAATTGCCAGAAACATATAGTTAGACACTAAAATTGTCAAATTTGGACAAATCTTAGCAGAATTATGACATTTTTAGTATTTTTTAATTTTTTGTGAAACGCAAAGAAATTTGTCACCCTCTGCTATCTAAAAATGCTTATATCTGGCTTATGAAGGAGTGTTCCACGCTAGAAAAAGTGAATTTAGAATATTCAAGTCATGTGTAATCATCCTCCATCATAAAATTTTCAAACCATGCGCTGCGCTCTGGTTCCTATGGTGCTAAAGTTGGCATGTTTTCCCATTGAAACCCATGTTAAAGGAATTTTGCGCCACACTTGACACCCTATTTTCAAGTGGGGTAAAATCAAGGAAGAATTGAATTCATAGAAAAACGGACTTAACCAACCTTCATTATTGTGTTTAAAGGGCGTTTGGTGAAAATTTCGTTAAGATCCGGCTCGGGCCACGTTTCACTTTACTGTACAGCCTGCATGGTTTTCTCAGAGACAGCCAATTAAGGTTTAAACTGATACCAAAACTTGAAATTTGGCCCATTTTGGATACAGTCATACAAGTTTAGCAAAGTTCTTCCATGTATATGTATACTAACCTTCTGAAAGCTTCCACGCAATCCGCACTGTATCGGAAGACATTCCCGTCATTTTGGTCGAGTAACATAACGAGTCCCTGGTGCATTCTGCATTTCAGAATTAAGCTCAAGTTTTTCTCACTGATTTGCAAAATAAAGTTAATGACTTCGCACAAAAGATGGTACTTCATTTTTCCACCAGGGGAAGAGTCTAGAGGGGTGTCAATCTTGAATAAACTCTTAACGGTGTCCAGTAAGCCATTTTTAGCCAGCATCGTGACAATAGGAGGCTCCAGCCAACAGATTATTCGTAGTATCAGAATTTTAACTTCATCCGAGTGATCATCGCGGAGGAGTTTCAATATCGTCTGAAAATCAAGTTTTAAAATTAGCGTTTTAAAATATTTACACCAACTAGATTAACATGATTAAGTTTGTTGGATATCCTACATATAAGTTCAGTGGCATCCCTATTTACACCCTGTGTTTATGTGGGTCTACTCTGCACATGTACAAGAGGGCGACACAACAAAACTTCATCAATTTCATTTCACTTTCGACACTACTTGGGGACCTTTCAGAAATTATGACTAGAGGAGGGGGGTAAGAGTTTTTTCCGAAGAGGGTGTACTTATTTTTCACATGCCTTTCAAGGATGGGGTTCAAATTTTTCACAACATATTCAAGGGGAGGGTAGGACATTTTAACAAAAGAAAAAAGTCACATATAAAACATACATACATTCTATAAAAGTCTGCGGATCTGGAGGGGGGGGGGGGAAATCTGCATGGAACCTGGGGGTATCAATTTTTAACAGAAAGGTCCAACAAAACTCTCCCCCTCCCCCAGTCATAAATTCCAAACGGCCCCTTAGACAGAAACTAGTGAATAAAAGCAGAGAAAGTTCGGAGGAACATTTGAGCAACTTACTTGCATATATTCCGGAGTAATTAGGTGAGAGCTCGTGGACTTAGTCTTGCCGAGAATAACTTGGAGCAATGGATATCTCTGGGCATCATTTGATGTGTAGCAAAGCTTCTTCCAATAATAACCTAAACTGTAATTGCTATGTTGACCAATTGCGTTTAGGTTCTGGTGACCACTGCCAGCCTGCAATCACAAACATTAAAGGCTATAGCTTATATTCACTTATCAAAACCATAAAAAATGCCACAATGAGCAAAAAACATTTATTAACCAGGTGGTAATTTTTTTTATAAGTTCTAGAATTTGCCCGAAAGATGAATAAATGTTTTTAGTAGGGTTTTCGGACGTTCATAGAGTTAACTTAATGAAAATAATCCACATAATATGATCCAGTCAATAAATACACCTCTTCTAAGTCCAGCAAAATTTGATTCTCAGCATTTTTTCACCAAAACTGGCAATTGTATGACGATAGGCTACTGGCCCCTCAGATTTTTTTTTTTTACTTTTCAGTGTTGTCAACTGTTGACAGTCTCAATTCAATTTCAATTTCTTGAAATCCAATGCATGCCATGATTATGAATGATGATTGTGAACAGTGAATGATGTCCATTGTTTGCAGCTTACCATGACTTTTTCACAGCTCTAAATCAAATTCAGAGAGGTGTCATTTCATAAATTGTTGATATCTTCACTCATTGCAATATCTTACACCTGTTTTGAAACTTTTGACACACGTTAACACCTTGTTTTTCTCAAATTAAAGACAAATTTGCAGAACTTTCTGCAAAACACGTTTCCAAGCCAAGGTGAAGGTCGACTTTTTGTGCGGTCTTAATTTGCTTAATTGCCAATCGATTATACATTTTTCTTTAATTTTATGGCAGCAAAAATAATCTAGTGATTTTTAGAAATGTAATAGATAGAAAAAATAGAGAGAAACCCAATTTTTGAATAAAATCCAACTTTAAATTTGTCGCAGAACTCAATTTCTCATTTCAACATGGCGGCTTTGTGCACAGAACCGGCAGCTCCCGGATTTTCTTTTGATAATTGCCGACGGTATGTACTCCCAATTTACTTCATAATTGTGCAGAATATTAGAGTAACATTTGTGCTTTCAAAATTGTAAGTTTGAAATTTATGAGTGGTGTACTTTCTTCTGTGAAACTCCACAAACTTGCAGTCATTCCTGTGACTCAGCATGATCAGTGAACATTGAAAAACTTTTTTGACAGGTGACAGTGACAGTTCAACTGAAGTCTGAACTGTCGTTGTCAAATTGACAAGGATGTAGGTGAAATGGCATTGCCTTTGAACACCAGAAGATGTCCAAGAATGACTGCATTTTCCAATTGATTCAACAATGTTTTGTTTTCAATGAAATTTCAACCTAAAAAATTCAAGCAACACAGTCACACTCAGTGTCACTGGCCTGCAGCTGACGACAGATCTAGTATTTGTAAATCAACTGTTAAAAACTCTTGGTTGTGGTAATGGGCTAATTGCGTTCCAATATGGCAAGGGGGCACATGCCCAATGCCCCCACATATTGGACTGGTGCTTCCAGGTTACCTCATAGAATAGCGTGCCTCCCTGGTGGCTCGAGACTGCCTAAGGGAGCCACTGGGGGTGTGAAATGTGTGGTCCAGTTTGAAAAAGGTTCATACAAGTAAGTCTTGTTCATAGTAATCATCCTGGCTCTCGAACGATCCCTCTCTTTTCGGTCTCAATTACAGCTCGAATGTTTGTGTTGTTACTCTTGTGAAACATAGCATATTATATACCTGGTAATTTGATAAATTTTCTATTTTCAGAAATGGACTCCTTGCCAACAAAGGATTCAAGGCCCCAACAGCCTACAAGACTGGAACAACCATTGCTGGAATTGTCTACAAGGTAAATGGAGCATGCAGTAGTAGAAATCGACTTTAAATCGAGTTCCCTGGACTTCCAAGAATGAGTCAACAACGTTATTTAAAAAACAATTATTTTGATGTTAAATTTTATTTTTTGCAGGATGGTGTTGTCCTAGGAGCAGATACCAGAGCCACTGAAGACACAATAGTAGCAGACAAGAATTGCGCCAAGATCCATTTCATTGCTCCCAATATTTAGTGAGTTGTCAATGTTTTAAAGCTGTTGGATCCGCTGATTCTATGTTAAAATTCAACTTACAGTTAACATGATTAAATCTGTAAATTGATACGTTTTAAGGATAACAATTATGATTCCAAAAACAAAATTTCACGTTCTGAAGAAGTGAGCTTACTTTGTTCTATTTCATCACAAGTTTAGACAATAAAATATCATGGAGGTTGAAGTTCCAGGGTAGATGGAGTAGGTTAGCAATCTGGAGTACCAGGTCGATCAGGTAGGAGCTCCGGAATTGGGAATAGGTTATAACTCTTGAGTAGATGGAGCATGTCGCAGCTCTGAATATATATGTAGTAGATGGTGCTGGTTGGAGCTCCAGAGCAGGTTGGAGCTCCTCATTAGATGGAGCAGGTTGGAGCTCTGGGATAGAAGTGAGCTTACTTTGTTCTATTTCATCACAAGTTTAGACAATAAAATACCATGGAGGTTGAAGTTCCAGGGTAGATGGAGTAGGTTAGCAATCTGGAGTACCAGGTCGATCAGGTAGGAGCTCCGGAATTGGGAATAGGTTATAACTCTTGAGTAGATGGAGCATGTCGCAGCTCTGAATATATATGTAGTAGATGGTGCTGGTTGGAGCTCCAGAGCAGGTTGGAGCTCCTCATTAGATGGAGCAGGTTGGAGCTCTGGGATAGATGGGAGCAGGTTTGAGCTTGAAGCTTCGGAGTAGATGGAGCTCCAAAGTAGATAAAGTAGGTTGTCAACTGTTGGAGCTCTGGATTAGGTGGGAGCTCCAGAGTAGATAGGCAGGTTGGTACTCCAGAGTAGATAGGAGTGGGTTGGAGCTTTGGAGTAGCTGCTCCGGAGTAGATGGAGCAGGTTGGAGCTCCGGAGTAGATGGAGCAGGTTGGAGCTCCGGAGTAGATGGAGCTCCAGAGTAGGTGGAGCTCCAGAGAAGATGAAGCAGGTTTGAGCTCCGGAGTCGATGGAGCAGGTTTGAGCTCCGGAGTAGATGGAGCAGGTTGGAGCTCCGGAGTAGATGGAGTTCCGGAGTAGATGGAGCAGGTTGGAGCTCTGGAGTAGATGGAGCTCCGGAGTAGATGGAGCAGGTTGGAGCTCCGGAGTAGATGGGGGAGGTTGGAGCTCGGGTGTAGATGGGGGAGGTTGGAGCTCTGGTGTAGATGACTAGATTGAGCTCCGGATAGATGGAGCAGGTATGAGCTCCGCAGTAGATTGAGCAAGTTGGAGCTCTGGAGTAGATGGAGCAGGTTGGAGCTCCAGAGTAGATGGGGCAGGTTAGAGCTCTGGTGTAGATGGAGCTGTGGAGAGAATGGAGCATGGTGGAGCTCTTGTGAAGATGGAGCAGGTTGGAGCTCCGGAGCAGATAGAGCAGGTTGGAGCTCCGGATAGATGGAGCAGGTTGGACCTCTAGAATAGATGGTGCAGGAATGAGCTCCGTAGCAGATAGAGCAGGTTGGAGCTCCAGAGTAGATGGAGCAGGTATGAGCTCCAGAGTAGATGGAGCAGGTTGGACTTCTAGAGTAGATGGAGCAGGTTGGAGCTCCGGAGTAGATGGAGCTCCGGAGTAGATGGAGCAGGTTGGAGCTCCGGAGTAGATTGAGCAGGTTGGAGCTATGGAGTAGATTATAATTATGGTTCCGGAACAGTTGCAGATGGGAGTTCAAGAGAAGGTTGAGCAAGTTGAAACCTTCAAGTAAGTCCAGCTAGTTGGAGCTCCACTGTCACCGTTGAAGAATCTTTGGTGGCAGTCAATCTGTTTTTAGGGGCTTGAATTTCCATGAGCATGTATCTTTTGATTCTAGCTTTGTGTTTTCTCGGACCTGGTTGTTAATTTTGCCCATTTAAAATACAAGCTGTTCCAGAATGCTCATTTTCCTCCTACTGTGGATGTTACCAGTTCTGTTGCTCTCCTATCCTATTTTAAAAACATTCCACAGTGCATAAATACAGTCATATTTACACAGAATGTAAAATCCCTGTCATCCATAAACCTTGTTTTTAAAATGTTTTGTAATCTTTCTCTTCTTCTAGTTGCTGTGGAGCTGGTACAGCAGCCGACACAGAGATGACAACTCAGATGATTTCATCTCAACTCGAACTTCACCGCCTCAACACAGGACGAGTCCCCAGGGTGTGCACAGCCAACCGCATGTTGAAACAGATGCTCTTTAGGTAATTATTACTAGGGCTGTGCAATCGAAACATTTTCTGAAATCGATTAATCGACTTGTATTTCGATTCGATTATCGATTTTAAATCGATTTTTACTTAGAATATCAGGGTCAGCATAATTGTATGAATTCCTTGACTCTCGACGAATATCCATGGTGCTAAAATTACATATATATATAAACTTTTATTTGACAAACTAGATATCAAAGGAGATACATGTGTCATCCAAATTATTACAATGAGCAGGACCAACAGACTTTTTGCAGGAAGGAAAAAGGAAATAAAGTATATGAATTAATTTGATTAACTTAATATTATTCATAATCATAATGTATTGATTCAATGTAACTGCTGATAAAGCTGTCTTCTTTAAAACCATGCATCTCATTCTCCTGCATGCAGAGCAGTACAGTTGTAAATAGATAACAGATGTGTATTTACTCTATTGGATACAGTTCTGTCTCCAAAATCCATAAATTCAACATGGATGCAGACTTGTAGCAGTAAAACTTAATTTCTAATTTGTGAAATATCTTTCATGGCTAGCAGTGTGGCATATGCACAGATAAGAACACCACAGATAGCACGGTGGTGTTCAGCTCCTCAAAAGCTTCAAAACGATACCAAATACAGCCATCTATCATGAATTCTTCATTCAGCTGAAAATCGATTTTTCCTTATTTTGTGGAGATGATCGAAATCGAAACTTTTGGCGACGATTGTCGTCGATAATCGTCGCATCGGCACAGCCCTACCTAATACCAGGTGCATAATTACAGGACGTAAAGCCCCAGTCATCCTTCAATCCATTGTGGATTTTGTGATTTAGTTAATAAAAATCTGAAAGAAAAAAAGCTTGACCTAAACATGCTGAATCTTTCGTAGTTAGATTCCTAGATTCCCGATGTTCAACAGACTTTGACAAGGACGACCTGATTTTTTCAGTATTTTAAAAAGATTTTGCGACCATGAGTCCAGAATCTGACGTTGAGTCTTGGACCTTACAAAGAGAATTAGTGTCCATAGTCCTAACCACCTACCCCCTCCCCCATTACATCAATACTAATGGCATAATTACGGGACGTAAAGCCCCAATCATCCATCAGTGTTTCAAAAAGCAAATAAGTAGGGCCTCCTTGAAGCAGGTCCTGTCTCTTTATAGAGAGGATTGGGAATCAGGGAATCTTTGAAAACTAACAAGGTGTTAATCCATCTCTGTTGTCTTCAGGTACCAAGGCTACATCAGCGCAGCTTTAGTCCTTGGAGGAGTGGATGTGACTGGCCCTCATTTGTACAGCGTCTACCCTCACGGATCAACTGACAAACTACCTTACGTAACTATGGGTAAGTCATGTGCGAAATTAACTTTATGGTTAATTTATCGGATATATACATGTTGGACAGCAGTTTCAATCACCCCCATTGCTGTGTTCTCTTGTCCCAATTAGCCTGCCAGAGTTCAGAAATACAGGACGTAAAGCCCCATCCACCTGAAATCTACGACATCAGAAGTTTAAATCATATCCAGTCGTTTGATGAGTTTTGAATTTTTACTCGTTCTTGATTTCTGTTGATAGTGGAAATTTCCATGTCTCATGAATCAAGACATCTACTATTGTGATAAATCTTGAATTCTGAGCCCATGAATGACTTGTTTTAAGCCATAATACCTTATTGGTGTTTTTTTGGAAATCAAAACATACATAATAAATTTTCTTTATTTCATTTCAGGATCTGGTAGCTTGGCTGCGATGTCAGTCTTTGAGAGCAGATACAAGCCAAATATGGAGGTAAATATTTTTTAAATTATCACACTAACAGATTGAAAATGTAGCTTTAGATCTTGACTTGTGGCTTCAGAATTTATTTATGGTAATCTTAAAAGTTTGAAGTTTGTATACCAACAATGTTGATATAAACATTTTATTAAACATCGAATTGTTTAATAAAATGTTTTTAAAAAATTGCAAAAAGAAAAAAAAATTGGAAATTGGAAAAAGGTAGCCCTGTGGCCTAAGTATGACAATGTAAGTTCACTGTGCGAATTTGGTGGTCATGGGTAAAAAAATATAGTGAGGGGAACTAAATTATAAAAGTTGCCCTTTATATTGTAAGATATGGATTGCACAGTAAACCAATCAATCAATGAATCATAAATTTAAATCTTTCAGCTGGAAGAAGCCAAGAAATTGGTCCGTGATGGAATCGCAGCTGGTATCTTCAACGATTTGGGCTCAGGAACAAACGTGGATTTGTGTGTCATCACCAAGGACAAGGTGGACTATTTGAGACCATATGACGAGGCCAATCTCAAGGGACAAAGGTATTGGAGAATTTTGAATAATTTTATTCCTACACTCTAATGCTCTTCTATTAAGATGTGGATGTCTTCGATTTCTAGGTCTGTGTATTCCTTCTATGTATTTCTCAATTCACCACTTTTTCCTGAATGCCCAAATGGTCTCCTCATTTTTGTTTAATTTATCAAAAAAATAAAGCTTGTAGTCTTCATACATTTGATAAACTACAGGGCTCAATTATTCAAAAGAATATTCAGCCGGCATTCCATAAACGAAATTGCAGCATCTGAGTCTACAGAAGAGCTGCAGAGGAAGGGGCTTGTTACTTGTCAAAGGGAAAGCTCTTAAATATTTATTGATTATAAGTTTATAACCTATAACATAAACTCTCCTTTTAATTTTCAGACAAGGCTCATACCGCTACAAGCCTGGCACAACAGCAATCCTGTCCGAAAAAATTAAGAAGATCGATTTTGAGGTAGTCAGCGAAGGGGTTACTCCAATGGAAACATAATTGAAACTTTTGATTGTAATAATTCCACTACATTCTGTTGATTGCAAGTACAGTTTAGTACGCATATATATTTTGGAATGCAATTCCTGTATGACTCGTGTATCGCTGATTTAATATGTATTGAAATTGATTTGTATTGTATTAAATCTATTTCGTAACTGACATACTATACTTGTAAAATTCATTCAATTTTTACCCCGCTGGCTATGTAATAGCCTACGGGGTACTGCAGTCCTCAATGCCTCAATGTGCTGGGGATTTCGTCAAGCATAACTTACTTTGTGTTGCTCATATTTCATTCAAATTTTGCCTGTTATCTTATTTTGTCATGCAGATGAGAATGACAAGTCCGTGCGTCCGTACGGACGTACGGACACACGGACGTACGGACACACGGATGTACAGACACACGGACGGACGGACGCACGGACACACGGACGGACGGACACACAGACACACGGACAGAAGGATGGACGCACGGACGGACGGGCGGACGCACGGACGTACGGACACACGGACGTTGTGTTGCTCATATTTCATTCAAATTTTGCCTGTTATCTTATTTTGTCATGCAGATGGGAATGACAAGTCCGTACGGACACACGGGCGTACAGACGTACAGACACACGGACGGACACTATCACACGGACAGAAGGATGGACGCACGGACCGATGGACGGACGTACGGACACACGGACGTACGGACACACGTACGGACGTACGGACACACGGACGGACGTACGGACACACGGACGGACGTACGGACGGACGGACGGACGGACACATGGACACACGGACAGAAGGATGGACGTACGGACGTACGGACGTACGGACACACGGACGTTGTGTTGCTCATATTTCATTCAAATTTTGCCTGTTATCTTATTTTGTCATGCAGATGGGAATGACAAGTCCGTGCTTCCGTACGGACACACGGGCGTACGGACGTACGGACACACGGACGGACACTATCACACGGACAGAAGGATGGACGCACGGACCGATGGACGGACGTACGGACGGACGGACACACGGACAGAATGATGGACCGACGGACGCACGGACACACGGACGGACGGACGGACACACGGACGGACGGACGGACACACGGACGGACGTACGGACACACGGACGGACACATGGACGGACGGACACACGGACGGACGGACACACGGACACACAGACACACGGACGGACGCATGGACGGACAAACACACGGACGGGCGAACGGACACACGGACGGACACATGGACGCACGGACACACGGACGGACACATGGACACACAGACGGACGGACGTACGGGCACACGGACGGGCACACGGACGGACGGACACACGGACACACGGACAAACACATGGACGCACGGACGGACAGACACACGCACACACGGACGGACACATGGATCCGAATGGTCTCAATGGCTTCACATAGAGCCAGCGGGGTTTACGTGCTTGCACGGTATTTTTTAATTTATAATGAGCATTTTAATAGGTAATTCCTCGACATTCGAACAATGGGGTTTAGTTATAAGGGCCACAGACCAAAACGGCCACACTGGTTTTGCAAAAAAGGCCACACAGAACGGCCACCCAAAACGGCCATACTAGTTTTTTAGTGGTATTTTTGTTACTAATTGTATTTTATCACATGACAATATACTCAGGGCAGTCAGTATATATTGTTAAAATATACACTGACTGTCCTGAGTATATGGTCATGTAATAATGCACAATAAGCAACAAAAATACCACTAAGAAACTAGTACGGCCGTCCTGAGTGACAGTTCTGTGTGGCAATATAGAACCTTATAATTATTATATGCTTATGACACACTTACCTTTAAGAAATTAAGATAATATGAACACTCTCTTGACTATTTCGGAAATGTCTATGACTATGTATACATGTAGCATGTACACGTGTGCTTTCATAGGCCGAAATATTAGTTAGCTATTGCCCCAAAATTAAGGTATCAAAAATTAAATATAAGTCTGATCTAATAATTTTAGATAGGATATTGGATAATCATATTAAGAAAATTAATTTTAGAAAGGTTAAATATATATAAATTTAAATATATACATATCTAATTTATCTTATCTTTATCCAGTTTGACAAATAACTATGTTCCCAACAGCAGACAAGTCCAATTTCTCTGAGCTCTGTAGTTACTAAATTATCCACCTTGTACCATTCTACTATTCCTGATACCTGTTTTACCATCTTAATAAAATACAGTTATTACAAAAATGTTATTTATGTATATATCTCTCTAAGTGTATGCTAAAATTACAATTTCCAGAATTACTATCATGTAGTAGTTTAATAAAGTCTATGAATTTTTGAATTACTGCATATGCAAAAAATATAATATTTCTTCCACATAATTCTTGTAACAATATTTTGTGCATACAGAATTATGTGGAGAGGTCTTTCCATGTTGATAGCCCACATGAAAATGACATCTATGTCCAGTCTCACAATTTGAGATTAACTATTTTGTTTGTTTGTTTAACTGTGTGTTCTATTGTACCCCAATGCATGCTTAAATAGCAATTAACCCAAGTATGCATTTATAAACAAGCAGGTAAACCCTCTTTAAACAAACAGCAACACTTTAGAACACTGCTAAAACAAACAAACACATATGTCATTTAAAATATATGTAAACATGTTTAATATTTTGTTAATGTTAATTATTTTATGAAAAACAAGATTTGATCCAGTTTTCTTTAAAAACAGGTGGCGCCGGCGTTCATGGCTGCCGCGGTTTTGTTTAAAACATCCAGCAATTGTATAAGAAAGGTATTCAAAGAGTGAGGTATCTGAGAGATCTTGCTAATTTAAAGGTTGATCACAATATCCTTTCTTTATTTTATAGATCAATAATAGAATCTGTTTTATCGTTTTGTATTGTATCATGGTATGGGCCAAGCAGTAAGAAAGACCAGAAGAAACTATGTAAAATTTTTAGAATTGTTAAAAGATTAGGAATCAGTGCCGACAACCTGCATCACATTAATAAGAGTGCAAGCCATAGGCTAGGCAAAAAGATCATTGGTGATAAGGAACATCCATTAAATCACAAATATGTATATCTAAGATCAGGGAGAAGACTTCTGTCTGTTAAACATAGAACTAGCCGTTATGGCAATACATTTGTGCCCAGTAACATCAGATTGTTAAATCACATGTCTGTATCTTGATTATGTTTTATTGCCTATTTAACTTAAATACTATTATTTATGCACTGTCTTGCAACACTGAACGTATAACCATGTAAAGTTTCACTCTGTGACTGAATAAAGTATATCGTATCGTATCGTATCGTAAAAACAAGATTTGATCCAGTTTTCTTTAAAAACAGAAAAAAGCAATAAAAGTTACTTCTTTTTTAAACTAATAACACACATATTCCTATTATATATTTTCATAGACTTAAGGGCACATGCTGGTCGAAAAATGGTGAAAATATTTTAGAAAATGGAAATTCTGATTTTGACAGTTTCAATAAATACAGATGTCCAGACAACAAATGCAACTGAAATCACGCAAAAATTCCTATTATAACCCTGTAAACAACCTTGCCGATCTAACCTTTACAGTTAAAATTATTAAGAGTTTATTTCCTTTTTTTTCCATTTTCCGAAAACTGCGAATTTTAGTGACTTTGAGTGCTTACAAAAACTTCATCTCAAAAACCGCTGAAGACATCATAATGAATTTTGACATACTGCTTGCTGACAAGTTCGCTTCCGCAATAAGGCTATTTTCAGAACTGTATTTGGATTAAAGGCCGAGGGACAGCGATTCAAACCTGAAAGATTGTGAATTAGCTCCATAGTCCCATGTTCGCGAACCCAGAAAAACCCTATAAAAACATATTTTTAGTCTGAAAATAGTCTTATTGCGGATCCGTATACCTCAAATTATGAAAATAAATGAGTTCTGATTATTCTGATAGCTCAGTCTTGAGATGAATTTTTTGTAAGGCAGAATACTTAAAAATATGTAAAATTCTTTGTTTCCATGGCAACCGTAACCATGGCAACTTAAAATTTCACGGAGGGTCATAATTTGGTGCCCTGAAGACCTGTGTAAAATTTCATAGCTCTAGCTGCAACAGTTTCTTCTGGACAGCATACACACATTTTTCGACCAGCATGTGCCCTTTACAGGAAATATATTTTTTTTAATATGGATATTTCAAAGAACTTATTTATTCTTGATATATGATTGGTTAATAATGTTTTGGTCATAAATAAAGTAGGCCTACTTCATATTACAATCATAGGCCTAGGTACCACTTGAAAAAATTAATAATTAACAAGAGATATGAATTATGCTTCACATAAATTATACTAGACCAAATTGACACATTTGCTGTGATTATCATGATATTGCAATTATCTTTCTTTTCACAACTTGTTATTAAGGCAATTGTAGAATTCACATAAAATTTTCCTTGTTTTATGGTAATTAAGGCAATTACAATCATATAATGCAAATAATTGGTAAAGCAAAGATAACTTCACTTTAAATATCAATAAAAAAATAAAAATAGGCCTATAAGTGAATCATTATTATGCTTATTATTTACAAGTTGTACTGATATGTTTTGACAGGGCCAATATCAAAAAGTAGTCCATTTGCAATATATTTGAAATTCCTTTATAACATAAGCATCGATAAGAGTCACATCATCATTGGTTATAAAAGAATAAATTTGAAAATGTAAGTAGATGATTTTCTGCTTACAAGTACATAAATATATCTATTTTGGCATTTTGGTATTAATTATTCTATCTAAATTATTATAAATGATGGAGAACAAGTTTAAGATGTGTTTTGGACTTCTTGGATGAGGCTTGATAGGCTGATAAATGGGCCATATTATTAAACTGTTCAAGGGCTTTGCCAGCTCAAATCTCAATAACTGACAAAATTGATAACACTCTTCAAAATTGCATGATCCATAACAATATAATCATGATAATATTAATTTATATCTGACTGATAACTGAAATAATAAGGTTTGTCTATTAAAACACATTTAGAATTGAGTATACATATAATTAACAAATTTGTCAGTTTTATCAAATGGAAGGACATTTTAAGAAAATTATGATTTCTTTTCATGACATTTACAATGAACAATGTTTTGGTTTAAATTAGTACCAAAAAATGTTTTATGATTTTTTTTATCCCATCTTATACTTAGAATACAAGTCAAGTCGTAGACATGCCAAGTCGTAGACATACCAAGTCGTAGACATATTTCAGAGCTATCTCCCAAGTCGTAGATACATTATTTTTAGTTTAAAATTCACTACCCACTCGTAGACACACAATAAAATTAACTAACCAAGTCGTAGACAGCTGCATCATCCAACCCGTAGACAACATTCTTTTGTTTTCTATTAATTGCAATTAGAAGAATCTTTTGTGAGCTACTTGTTGATTTAATTATCAGGTTTGTATATTGTCATCCTGAAGTGCAATTTAAGATTAAAAGGTTCATGTATAAAAAATACTTCATTCACACTAGTAAAACATTTGTGTGCTCATTTAAAGGAAATAAATGTAAGCTAATTAAAACATTTAAAAGTATATATTATATAAACAATTTTGGCTTTACACTCAAATTAATTTTTTTCACAATGATAATTAGATTTAAATCTGGAATAAAGCAACTGTGCCCTGCAGGCAGATAAGACTCCCATTTATAACTGGAAATCATAAAACCTACTGTGTCTACGACTTGGTAATATTGAACTGACCAAAAAGTCTTGTGTCTACGACTTGGTGATCCCTGCAAATTTGATGTCTACCAGTTGGTAGTACCTTGTGTCTACGAGTTGGTTGTCTACTAGTTGGTTGTCTACCAGTTGGTTTGTCTACGAGTTGGTGTGTCTACGAAATGACTTGATACCCTATACTTAATATCCCATCTTAGGCCTACACTTAAATCAGATTATGGGATAATTCTCACACCTGTAAGTAGTTATGGACCAGAAGTCTATTGTGTATTGACCTAATTGGATTGTGTAAGACAATAGATCCTTGGCAGGAAGATCAGCATTCAGCACCCAAATAATTTGCATCAAATGTTACCTTATAGTAGGCCAACTTCAGGACACTCAATACATATATCCAAATTAATATATTTTTTAGAGGCGATGCATCAGCCCTCCGCTGATATAGTCTTAGTAACTCTATATATAGCCACTCGCCTCTGTATAGATGGCCACAGGCCTCCCGATAGGAGGCTTTTTCTAAGATTCAAGAATCAGCATGTGAATCTACGTCAGCAAAACGGGGACTAGCGTCGTAGTAAAATGCGGACCGGCCAAATTTGCGGACCGGCGGGCCGCGGGATTTCGTAATAAAACGCGGATGGGCAGGTGCGGAACGGGACGCTTTTGCGGGATCGGCGTTTAAAACATGGGGATGGGGCCAAATTGGATGAACAAGCTGAATTAGCTCTAAAATCGCCGGGTATACTTCACTTTAGCGGGCCGTGAAAATGACCATATTTGGAAAACAATGCATTTGTGACGTCACCTCATTGTAGCCAGGCAAGAAATGTTGACATGGCGCAATCAACGCATGACGACGATCTTGTTTCGGTGACACAACGAAGTACAAGTAAGTTTTAAGCAAAATTTAGTTATGAATTGTTGAAATATGTCAAGGTAAGCAATCGGCGGGGGTGTGGGGGCGGCAGCCCCCACGTTAACCACTAAAAGACGATCGTTTTTCACATGCCATATATGGGCATTTTCACGGCCCGCTATAGTGAATTTTTTCCAAATCGCCTCTATTTTTTTTTTGAAAAAATTTTCTTGTTATATAATAGGCCCCTTTATAAGAAATTTATATATACGTGGCCGTTTTGGGTGGCCGTTCTGGATGGCCGTTTTGGGTGGCCTATTTGGGTGGCCCTTCTGGTCTGTGGCCGTTATAACCATACTCCCGAACAATTACATGTACCATCTTTTGCTTGCCTGTAGTCCGACTAAGGCTGACCGAGCAGCGGCACACATAGAAAATAATGGGTGATAATAGATCGCGTGAAAGGTCATGAATTTCACTTACACCAAAAAATCAGAAAAAAAATTAGAACAATTCTGGTACCAAGCAAAATCATGACCTTTCACGCGAACATACAGAAAAGGCACACTTCCTGTCTATGGACCAATCAGATCGCTGGATTAGAGCTATTTTACTCTCAAGAAAACCACAACATCCATTGCAACGCAGGAAATGGAACCATTGAGTTTTCTATGTGCGGCAGTGGGTACATTCGATTCCATCTACTCCAACTACTCCGGAAGTTATGCATCTACTCCAGGAAGTGACGTTTCTACTCCGGGAGTAACTACTCCAAAGTGCCCCCAAATCGAATGAAAGGGAGTACTTTAGAACGTCATTATTTCGGGGTTCCCTTGCTATGGGATTCCCTTGCTAATAGCAATTCACGTCGTCATTTGACATCGTCGATCGATTGCCTTAATTGTGTCAATTGAATTCCTGTAATCCACATCAAAACAAAGCAATCAGTCACGAAATCAAAGCTTCTGAAGCGTCATTTATTTATGTAAACAATCATACGTCATGGATATCCCAATTGAAGGAGTACTTCCGATCTACTCCAATCTACTCTGATCTACTCCCGGAAATGCCAAACGAATGATCTGGAGTAAACTACTCCACTCCAAGAGCACTTTGGAGCAGGTGAATCGAATGTACCCAGTGGCACGCTGTCGGTCAGCCGTCATTGCATTGGCAGAATTCCAAGTTTTGGGGGTGTGCCAGAAAATCGTAACCTGTGCAGTAGATATGGCATTCCGCTATGTTACGTAGATAGGAAATGGTTCACAACAACCTAATGTATCATCGTACCTACTTTTTGAGTCATGTCAACGCACAAAAACGTCACTTTGCCATGATTTTCATCATTTTGTTGTTGTTTGGCCTGCCATTTTCATAGGTGGCGCGCCGTCATGGCAGACGCTGTAAAATGCGGGCCGTGCAACAGGTGCGGAACGGGACGCAAAACTAACCTGAAAGCACTGTAATGGCTGTTGTCATGACTCTATAGCTGTTCTAATTGCAATCAACCAATTTGATGACCAAAGAGGAGCCTAGAAAAGGCCATAGAAGTGATAATTGCCTTTAAGAGCAAAGCCATTCACTGATGTTGGATAATAGCAATTAAGAAAAAAGCCATTCACTCATGTTGGCTAGTAGCAATTGAGTGTCAGTGTAGGTCACACAATTAAATTTCTTGAAGTAAGCAGCAATCTGTAGATTTGTGAAGTTTACTTATATTCCTGTATCGGCCTTTTGTGCATAAATGAATAACTAATACAAATTAAATTTAATAAAATATATGATTGACTTGCCTTACAAATTTATACATGTAAATGTTTCAAGGCCAACAAATAATTGATTGACTGACATGTCATGATTATTATATTTTAGCTTTTTTGATAAATTTATGTAAAAGTAAACAATCCTGAAGGCTGAGAAATTTAAAAGCAATTAATCCCAGAGGCTTAGGGAAAAAGTAAAACAAATTGGAGAAACAATTTGATGATTCTGAATCATTATTACTGTTTAGATCTATTAAACTCACTTTTATAATTCTGACCATTTCCTTTCAAAGTAAAGCTAGTTCACTGTTGTTGGAGTTCTGAGAGACACATAGACACTCAAATAATGAAAAACTTTGTTTCCCTAGGAAATTCTTGTGTGAACCTGAATTCTCTTATGTCCATCTCCCATTTTCTGAATGCTCTTACATCTCCTCACTTCCTTAATTTCCACATACATTTCCATTTCCTCAGTTCCTTCATCTCCCCATGTTATTTCATTCCCCAGTTTTTTTACCGCCCTCAGTTTCTTCTAGCTGCAAAATTCAGACCTCTTTAAGCAAGGAATTGCCACTGTCCGGGGGGGGTGGTGGTCAAGGGCTTTGGTGGTCCTTTGTCGCTTCTGCAGTTCTGAAATTTGCTGTATGACGTACTCCTGCAGGTTTTCGACACTTCTGTTGTTTTCTGCAGCTTTCTGCAATATAGCTGCAAAGTTTAGACCTCTTCGACCAAGGTTTTGCCACTCAGGAAACCTTGGTTTAGGGGTGTGATGGTAAGGTGGACAAGGATTTTTGGTGGTACTGTCACTGCCATGTTTTAAATATTTTGTGGATCAATATCTGTACTTCTGGAGGAATTGTGCAGTTCTGGAGGAATTATGCAGTTCTGTCCAAATTGGCAGAATTCTGTTGGAATCCACGGTTCGTCCTACTGTTCTCCATCAATTCTCGATCAATTCTCTAGCAGTTCTCCATCAGTTCTCCGCCAGTTCTCAATTAGTCATCCAACAGTTCTCCAACAGTTCTCCAACAGTTTTCCAACAGTTTTCCATCAAATCTCCATCAGTTTTCCAACAGTTCTCCAACAATTCTCCATCAGTTCTCCAACAGTTCTCCATCAGTTCTTCAGCAGTTCTCCAACAGCTCTCCACCAGTTCTCCACCAGCATTTCTGCAAAAGTTCTTCAGCAGTTCTCCACCAGTTCGCCATCAGTACTCCAACAGTTCTGCACCATTTTTCTTCATCAGTCTACAGCAGATCTCCAACACTTCTTCAGCAGTTCTCCAGCAGTTCTCCATCAGTTCTGCACCAATTGTCCAGCATATCTGCAGAAGTTCTTCAGCAGTTCTCCATCAGTACTCCAACACTTCTCAAACAGTTCTCCATCAGTTCTCCATCAGTTCTTCAGCAGTTCTCCATCAGTTCTCCAACAGTTCTTCAGCAGTTCTCCACCAGTTCTTCAGCAGTTCTCCGTCAGTTCTTCAGCAGTTCTCCAGCAGATCTCCAACAGTTCTTTAGCAGTTCTCAATCAGTTCTCAACCAGTTATCCACCAGTTCTTCACCAGTTCTGCAACAGTTCTCTTACAGTTCACAAACAGCTCACCAGTTCTCCATCAGTTCTCCAACAGTTCTCCAACAGTTCACCAACAGTTCTCCATCAGTTCTCCAACAGTTCTCCAACAGTTCACCAGTTCTCCATCAGTTCTCCAACAGTTCTCCGACAGTTCTCCAACAGTTCTCCAACAGTTCACCAACAGTTCACCAGTTCTTCTCAACCAGTTCTCCACCAGTTCTCTATCAGTTCTCTATCAGTTCTCTATCAGTTCTCCATCAGTGCTCCATCAGTTCTCCATCGGTTCTCCATCTAACAGTTCTCCACCAGTTCTCCACTCGTTCTCCATCAATTCTCCACCAGGCATCCACCAGTTCTCCACCAGTTCAACATCAGTTCTCCATCAGTTCTCTGACAGTTCTCCACCAGTTCTCTATCAGTTATCTGACAGTTTTTGACCAGTTATCCAACAGTTCTCCACCAGTTACCCACCAGTTCTCCAACCACTCTCCACCAGTTCTCCAACAGTTCTCCACTAGTTCTCCATCAGTTCTGCAACAGTTCTCCACCAGTTCTCCAGCAGATCTACAACAGTTCTCCATCAGTTCTCCAACAGTTCTCCAGCAGTTCTCCAACAGTTTTCCACCAGTTCTCCAGCAGATCTCCAACAGTTCTTCAGCAGTTGTGCATCAGTTCTCCATCAGTACTCCAGCATTTCTGCAAAAGTTCTTTAGCAGTTCTCCACCAGTTCGCCAAGAGTACTCCAACAGTTCTGCACCATTTTTTTCATCAGTTCTACAGCAGATCTCCAACACTTCTTCAGCAGTTCTCCAGCAGTTCTCCATCAGTTCTGCACCAGTTGTCCAGCATATCTGCAGAAGTTCTTCAGCACACTCCATCAGTACTCCAACACTTCTCAAACAGTTCTCCATCAGTTCTCCATCAGTTCTTCAGCAGTTCTCCAACAGTTCTCCAACAGTTCTCCATCAGTTCTCCTTCAGTTCTCAACCAGTTATCCACCAATTCTTCATCAGTTCTGCAACAGTTCTCTTACAGTTCACCACCAGTTCTCCATCAGTTCTCCAACAGTTCTCCAACAGTTCATCAACAGTTCACCAGTTCTCCATCAGTTCATCAACAGTTCTCTATCTGTTCTTCAGCAGTTCTCCCTCAGTTCTCCTCCAGAACCTGATTGAGAACTGCTGGAGAACTGGTTGAGCATAGCTGAAGAACTGATGGATGACTCCTGGAGAACTGGTTGAGAACTGGTGGAGAACTAATGAAGAACACAACTGATGGAGAACTGGTTGAGAACTGGTTGAGAACTGGTTGAGAAGAACTGATCGAGAACTGCTGGGGAATTGATGGAGAAACTGATCGAGAACTGCTGGGGAATTGATGGAGAACTGGTGGAGAACTGGTGGAGAACTGTTGGAGAACATAACTGATGGAGAACTGGTTGAGAACTGGTTGAGAAGAACTGTTGGAGATCTGCTGGAGAACTGATGGTGGACTTGGAGACGACTGCTGGAGAACTGTTGGAGTACTGATGGAGAACTGTTGGAGAACTGATTGAGAACTGGTGGAACTGATTGAGAACTGGTGGAGGGCTGATGGATAACTACTGAAGAACTGTTGGAGAACTGATGGAGAACTGATGAAGAACTGATGTAGAACAGGTGGAGAACTGCCGGAGAACTGCTGGAGAATAGCTGAAGAACTGATGGGAACTGCTGGGGAACTGCTTGGGAACTGATGGAGAACTGATGGAGAACATGACTGGTGGAGAACTGGTTGAGAACTGGTTGAGAAGAACTGTTTGAGATCTGCTGGAGAACTGATGGCGGACTGTGGAGGACTGGTGGAGAACTCTTGGAGAACAGATGGAGAACTGATGGAGAACTGATTGAGAACTGGTGGAACTGATTGAGAACTGGTGGAGAACTAATGGAGAACTGATGAAGAACTGATGTAGAACAGTTGGAGAGCTGGTGGAGAACTGGGTGAGAACTGGTTGAGAACTGGTTGAGAAAAGCTGGGGAACTGATGGAGAACTGCTTGGGAACTGCTGGAGAACTGATGGAGAACTGATGGAGAACATAACTGGTGGAGAACATAACTGGTGGAGAACTGGGGGAACTGGTTGAGAACCGGTTGAGAAGAACTGTTGGAGATCTGCTGGAGAACTGATGGCGGACTGGGTACGACTGGTGGAGAACTCTTGGAGAACAGATGGAGAACTGTTGGAGAACTGATTGAGAACTGATGGAGAACTGATGGAGAACTGATGGGGAACTGCTGGAACTGATGGAGAACTGGTGGAGAACTGATAGAGAACTACTGAAGAACTGTTGGAGAACTGATGGAGAACTGATGGAGAACTGATGAAGAACTGATGTAGAACAGGTGGAGAACTGGTGGAGAACTGGTTGAGAACTGGTTGAGAATAGCTGAAGAACTGAGAACTGCTGGGGAACTGATGGAGAACTGCTTGGGAACTGCTGGAGAACTGCTGGAGAACTGATGGAGAACTGTTGGAGAACTGCTGGAGAACTGCTGGAGAACTGATGGAGAACTGCTGGAGGCTTGTAGCATGGGAATATGTACATCCACCTTCGGTGTGCTTCTAGAGCTTATTTGTTTTTCACTATATATCTTTATTTCTTGGAAATTGTATCAGATGATAGCTTGTTTGATGGCGGTCAATGATATTAGTTTGTTGAGGATCCTATTGTTCTTTGGATCCAACTTAATTGGCAATTTAGAGTAAAAAACGGGAAATTTTACATCTTTCTGAGCATCTTTCCTTTGGTCTTTCTCTTCATCTTTCTTGGCATCTTTCCTTAGGTCTTTCAAGAACCCAGGGGTTCAAAATTGAGGTGATGTAGTGTCCTGAGCTCATATCCCCTGAAAATGACTATTTCCCCAAGTGCTCAGAACCAGCTGATGTTAATATATTGTATGCTAAATTTCAGAATTTTACAAATAATCGATTTTCAAGCCACACAATGGCCATTGGCATAGGCGATATGGAAAAAATACATTTCATTAAAGAACTTGGAAAGAGGTTTAAAAAGTTTGCATGGAAATGAACTTGCAATTACCGCAGAATTTTCAAAAATTCTTCGGAGGTACAGTAGACATCTAGGAAATCGTAGAATTCTGTACATTTTTTCGAGCATTTTGCAGAAGTGCCTGACTTATGTAGGAGCTTGCAGAATTTCAGAATTTCAGCAGAATCGCAGGAACTTTAAGAACTGCATATTTGAACCTTCACAAGATGTCGCATATTTGTTTTTTTGCTGAAATTTCCCTGAAACAAGCTCAGAGTGCCCTGACTTATCACAAGTTTACAGATTTCCATGACTTAATTCACAATTCACTGACTTTTCCCTCCAAAGCTCTTCTGCAACAATTCCCTCAAGTTCTGCTGCAGTTCAGCAACAAAATAACAGCAGTTCTGCAGCTCTTCTGCAGCAATGTTGCAGTTCTACTTCAGCAATTCTCCCAGTTCCATAGTAGTTCTGCAGCATTCCCCCAAATTTTGCAGCATTACTACTTTTGCAGCGGTACTGCAGACATTCTGTGGTAATTCTGAAGCAATTTGCAGCCATTCCGCAGGAATTCTTCAGCAGTTCAGCAGTATTTCTGCAGCAATGCTGAAGCAATTCCACAGTCATTTGACAGCCATTCTGCTACCATGCAGTAGTTCTGCAGTAAATCTGCAGCAATTGTGCTGCTATTCTGCAGCAGTGCTGCAGCCATTCTGCTGCTCCTCTGCAGCACTCCCCCGAAGTTCTGCAGCAGGTCTGTAACAGTACTACAACAAATCTGCAGTTGTTCTTTAATGTGCAGTAGTTCTGCAGCAACCATTCAGTAGTTCTGCTGCAGGTGACAGGTCGGCAACCGTACAACAATTCTGCAGTTGTTCTGCAGCAACCATGCAGTAGTTCTGCAGCAACCATACAGTAATCTGCAGCAACCATGCAGTAGTTCTGCAGAGATTCAGCAATTCTGCACTTACTCTGCACCATTCTGTTGCAATTCTGTAGCAATTCCGCAGCCATTCTGCTGCTCTTCTGCAACACTACCTGATTAGAGCAGTTCAGCAATTGTGCAGCAATTGGGCTGCAACTGGGCAGCAATTGGGCAGCAATTGTGCGGCAATATTGCAGCAATTACGTAGTGATTACGCAGCAATTATGCAGCAATTATGCTGCTCTTCTGCAGCAGTTCTGCCACAGTGCTACAGCAATTCTGCCACACCCTCTCCACCCCAGTTCTGTAGTAGTTCTGCAGTAGTTCTGCAGCAGTTCTGCAGCAGTTCTGCTGTCATTTTGCGGCCATTCTGCAAATCTGCAGCAAATCTGCAGCAAATCTGCAGCAAAACTGCAGCAAAACTGCAGCAAAACTGCAGCAAACTGCAGCAAACCTCAGTTTTACAGTGCTACAGTAGTTCTGCAGTAATTCTGCAGCAATTCTTCAGCAGCCATGTTATACTTCTTCTGCAGTTATCCCCCCCCCAGTTCTGTAGTAGTCCTGCACTTCTCCCAAGTTTTGCTACACTTCTAAAACCATTCAGCAGTAATTCAGAAGCAGTTCTGCAGTCATTTGGCAGCCATTCTACAACAATGCAGTAGTTCTGCAGCAATCATACAGTAATTCTGCAGTAATTCTGTAGTGCAGCAACAATTCTGCAGTCATTTTGCAGCAAATCTCCTGCACTTCTGCAGCAGCTCTTCTGCAGCCATTCTGCAGCACTTCAAGCCACGCTTTGCAGCAGTACTGCCATGGAGACCCCAATCGTTTTTTTATTCATGTTTAGTAAGTACTATAGAGTACACCAAGTAAGTACGATTGGAGTCTTCATGAGTACTGCAGCCATTCTGCAATAATTCTGAAGCAACTCTGTAGCCATTCTGCAGCAATTCTGCAAAAATTCGGCAGTAGAATATTCAGGAACAAAAAAGTGGGATATCCCCTAATCAATGGGATACCCCCCCCCCCCACCAAGTTCTGCGGCAGTGTGGCCGAAGCTATGCAGTTCTGCATCACTTCTGCAGCAGTTCAGCAACAGCTTTGCAGCCATTCTGCTGCAACTTTGCAGCAATTCTGCAGTGATTATGCAGCAACCACGTACTAACCATGCAGCAACCATGCAGCAGTTTTACAGTAATTCTAGAGTAATTTGGCAATGATTCTGCAGTGCTGCAGCAGTTCTGCAGCCATTCTGCAAAATTCTCCAACCATTCTGCAGTTCTTCTGAACCACTTCCATCCAGTTCTGTAATAGTTCTGCACCACCAAAGCTTTGCAGCAGTACTACAGCCATTCTGCAGCAGTTCTGCAGCCATTCTTTAGCGTTTCTGTAGTAATTATTCAACAATTCTGCAGTAATTATGCAGTCTTTCAGCAGCCATTCAGCAGCTGTTCTGTAATTATGTAGTAATTTTTCAGTGTTGCAGCAGTTCTGCAGTCAATCTGCAGCAATTCTGCAGCAATTCCGCAGCAGTTCTTCAGCAGGTCTGCAACAGTTCTACAGCAATTCTGCAGCATATCTTCAATTGGTCTGCAACAGTTCCGTAGCAGTACAACAGCAGTACAACAGCAATACTACACCAGTTCTGCAGCAATTCCGCATTTGTTCCACAGCAGTTCTGCAGCAGTTCTACAGCAATTCTGCAGTATTTCCATAGCAGCAATGCAACAGTACTACTGCAGTTCTGCAGCAATTCTGTAGCAGTTCTGCAGCAATTCTGCAGTCATTCTGTAGCAGCTCGGTAAAAGTACCACAACAGTACTGCAACAGGACCACAGAAATTCTGCAGAAATTCCGCAGCAATTCTGCATCATGACTTATATTTAGTGCTGCAATTCTGGAGCCATTGTGTTGCAATTCTGCAGTTGTGTAGCAGCCATTGCTGCAGTTCTGCAGCAGTCCTGTAACAGCCATGCGGTGTTCTGTAGCAGCTATTCAATGCCGTTATTCAGCAGTAATTCTGCTACAGAACTGATGCAGAACCATAGAAGTGCTGCATCAGTTCTGCAGCACAATTACTGCAGAATAAATGCAATGAATAAATGCATTGAAAATCTGCATCTGCCAGCAGTTCTTTAGTAATTCTGCAGGTAGTTGCAGAATTCAATGGGAAGCTACAGAATTTATGCAGCTACCATTTTGCAGCTTCCTAAAAAAGCTGCACAATCCTGCAGTTCTGCGGGCAGATGCAGATTTTTTTTGGTGGTCCTCTCTCACTGCAGCATTTCTGAAAAGTTTATGCAGTAAAATCTGTAATTCTGCAGGGGTTATGCAGCTTAGGTATTGGCAAGACCCTTGTCAAAAGGTCTGAACTTTGCAGATGCATTGCAATATGCTGGAGGAAGTAACAGAGAATCAGAATTCGTCAGCTTCCTTCACAATTCTGCATCTAGCCGCAGAAGTGCATAAAAACTCCCAAGCTGCGTAATTCTACAGAACTACAGATTCTGCTGCAGAAACTTTTCAGATGCTGCAGTGACAGAGGACAATCAATTCTGAAGTTCTGCAGGCAGCTGCAGAATTCTGCAGCTTCTTGCAGAAGTGCATAAAACCTCCCATGCTGCATAACTCCTCAAGAAATAAAGATTTTGTTGCAGAATTGAAACGTTTCAGAAATACTGCAGTGACAGAGGACCAAAATTGCAGAACTGCAGAATTCTACAGCATCCGGCAGAACTGCAGAATTTTGTGCAGAATACTACAGGTTCAGGAGGTAATTTAAATGTACTGGAATGGCGCAAAATTGGCGCACAATTGCTGCACAATTGCTGCACAACTGCAGCAAAATTGCTGCATAATGGCTGCACAATTGCTGCAGAACTGCTGCAGAAATTCTACAGAAGTGCTACAGAATTGGTGGGAAGTGCGGTAGAACCACAGCAGAACCCCAGAAGAATATCTGCAGAAGGGCTTAACTTAAGCCGCTTAAGAACAGCTGCAGCACTGCAGAATTGCTGCAGAACTGCTGCATGGTGAATACAGAATGCCGCAGAAGCACAGCAGAACTGCAGCAGAACTATCCGCAGAACTGCTGTAGATCTGATTCAGAATTGCTGCAGAATTAACGCATAACAAGAATCCGCGGATTCAAAACCGACCTAGCACAATGAAATTGAAGGTGCCATTGCTTAAACCACTGAGCAACTGATATTGGAAGATAGGAGAAATAGTTGATTGGAAGATGCTAGACTAGTAGTATATAGAATCAATGCAGTTTGAACTTATTTCTAAAAAAAAAGGAAATATATGGCTGCCAAAATGGCCGCCATCTTGGATTTCTCAACATGTTCCTCATCCATACCCACAGGCCAATACCTGTACCAAATTTCATAACTGTAAGTGAAATATTAAGGTCACAATGGTCAGTTCAAGAATGACGAAAGATGGCTGCCACAAAGTGGCTGCCATCTTGGATTTCTCAACATGTTCCCGTCTGATACCCACAGCCCCATACCTGTACCAAATTTCATAACTCTTTAAGTGAAATATTGAGGTCACAGTGGCAGTTCAAGAAATGAAGAAAGATGGCTGCCAAAATGGCCACCATCTTGGATTTCTCAGCATGTCCCTGATCCATACCCACAGGCCCATACCTGTAACAAATTTTATAACTTTAAGCGAAATATTGAGGTCACTATGAGCAGTTCAATAAATGAAAAAAGATGGCTGCCAACATGGCCACCACAAAATGGCCGCCATCTTGGATTTCTCGACATGTTCCTAATCCATACCCAGAGTACTATACCTATACCAAATTTCAAACAGTAGGTGAAATATTAAGGTCACAATGGGCAGTTCAAGAATGAAGAAAGATGGCTGCCAAAATGGCCACCACAAAATGGCCACCACAAAATGGCCACCACAAAATGGCCACCACAAAATGGCCACCACAAAATGGCCACCACAAAATGGCCACCACAAAATGGCCACCACAAAATGGCCACCACAAAATGGCCACCACAAAATGGCCACCATCTTGGATTGATTGACATGTTCCCAATCCATACCCAGAGTACTATACCTTTACCAAATTTCATAACTGCGAGTGAAATATTAAGGTCACAATGGGCAGTTCAAGAATGAAGAAAGATTGCTGTCAAAATGGCCACCACAAAATTGCCGCCATCTTGGATTTCTCGACATTTTCCCAATCCATACCCCGAGTCCCATACCTGTACCAAATTTCATAACTGTAAGTGAAATATTAAGGTCACAATGGGGAGTTCAAGAATGAAGAAAGATCAGGGTTCCCACAGGCATGGAAAGTCAGGGAAAGTCATGGAAAAAATAGTGGTCATGGAAAGTCATGGGAATCAAAATATTTTGAAAAGTTATGGAAAATTCAAATTTTGACTTCGATCCGCGCTAAAATTTAACAAATTTGGGACTTATGGTAGTTGGATGGTGGATCGGATGGCCGAACAGTGAACGATGGTCATCGTGTGAATTTGTTTTGGGGTGAATCTCGTCCTCAATGAGTGAAACATTGGTCAAGGAAAATCCGAAAATCGTTCATGGAAAGTCATGGAAAAGTCATGGAATTCCTGTCGTAAGATTTTGTGGGAACCCTGAAAGATGGCTGCCATAATGGCCACCACAAAATGGCCGCCATCTTGGATTTCTCGACATGTTCCCAATCCATACCCACAGGCCCATACCTGTACCAAATTTCATAACTGTAAGTGAAATATTAAGGTCACAATAGGCAGTTCAAGAATGAAGAAAGATGGCCACCACAGAATGGCCGCCATCTTGGATTTATCGACATGTTCCCAATCCATACCCAGAGGCCCATACCTGTACCAAATTTCATAACTGCAAGTGAAATATTAAGGTCACAATGGGCAGTTCAAGAATGAAGAAAGATGGCTGCCAAAATGGCCGCCACAAAACGGCAGCCATCTTGGGTTTCTCGACATTTTCCCAATCCATACCCAGAGTCCCATACCTGTACCAAATTTCATAACTGTAAGTGAAATATTAAGGTCACAATGGGGAAAAACCAAATGTGGTTTACATCTGGTTTGTGGTTGCAGTTTATGCCTACTGTTTATGGTTTCACCTGATCCATTCACAGCTCCTGTATTAACCGGCCTCCGCTGTTAGGCCGGTTAAAAATTGCAGAATTGTCGCAAAATTGCTGCAGCAGAACTGTGCAAATTTCCAGCTAAACTGTATAGTGCCTGCACTCTGCATAAAATTGAATTTATTTATTTTTTGCAGAATTCAAATGCATAATTTTGAAACCTGCCGATCGAATGCCTGCAGTAGAGTAATGTAGAAATGCAGAATTCCTGCAGAACTATAGGATTCCAAATGGAACTTGCATAACCTCAGGGAGGGGGGGAGGTTTTGTCTAGTGGTAGTGTGCTGGGCTGCCAATCAATGGGTCAAGGTTTCAAATCCAGCTCTTGCTGGGTCACCTGGGCCTAAGTTGGATGGCTGATTCAATTATCCTTCCCCTCATTGCTGTGTCCTCCCCCTGTCCTAATTAGCCTTTCAAGTGCATAAATACAGGACGTAAAGCCCCAATCATCCATCCATCCATGCATAACCACAGAATTTCCAGAACAGATGTACAATATTTATGTAGGAATTTGTAGAATTCTTTCATATATATTTCTGTTGTGCCTGTCTGCAGGAACTTGCAGAATTTCAAAATTCCAGCAGAATACCAGGAACTTTCAAAAGTAAATAATGTCTGCAGAAGTAAACAATGCTTATAGTCCCTGTAGAAACTTTGCACAAGACAGACACTTTAGATTTATCTGTAGAATTGCATAATTTGATCCCAGTAGTACCCTGGTACTAACTGCATATTTAATGAGTGCAGAAGTACGGGATACCTACAGGAAAGTGCAGAATACACTGTAAGAAATGACCGTGTTTTTCTGGCTAAAATAACCGTAAATTTATTGTTATTTTATCAGTATATTTTTAAAACAGACTTTGTCTGTGAATTTACAGTTCTTTGTCAGTTACAAAATGGCTCCAAGATAAATTTACTGCAACATGTCATTTAACATTCAGTTCACGTTAATGAACAATTACTTCAACCGTTAATTTACTGGCAACTTGTAATATGCAGACAAAACATTTGAATTGGCCAAACAATCAATACACATGGTCAGATTAGGAACTTTTAACAAGAGATTGCATGGACTTCAACCACGGAACATGTGGTGCCATCTATAACATATGCTTTACACAGCTGTTAATCAAACTTAATTTATAACTTATCTGAAGGTAAGGGAACATCCTCATTCATATGATCTTAAAGATGCTGGCATTATGCAAAAGTTGTTATATTTATATATGACATTGACATTTGTGTGAGTCTTATGATGTGATCTAAAGAATGACACTATTAAAACCAAAATAACCCAAACACAGTCTGCATCAATACAACATACTTCGATAAACTTGACACCTGGTTCTCTTGGAAAATATCCATCAATTTTATGGTTTGTGAGCAAACGTGTGCGAATTAATTGCTGGGTATTTTTGATGGACTTACTTCCCTGCTGTCAAGCAAGAGATGAGCAAGGCCGAGCCTGGAGTCAGTGGCTCTCTCACTCTCTCAGCTGATTCCAGCTTCGGTACATCCCTACAGCTATGCGACAGTTAAATCACATGCTTAGTCTGTTGTTTCACACTTGAGCAATAAGTAAGAATAACAAATACTATCCGTATTTTTACAGTAGATTATACAGCTCCTTGCATTCTCTACATTCTATGATTGACAGTTGATATAACTGTAAAATATACTTTAAATAAACTGTTTTATATATGTACATTATACCGTAATATCACTTTGTTGAATCTGCAAAATTACAGTTCAAAGTACCAATCTGCATTTTACGGTTCATTGTCCTGTTTAGGTTTATTAGTACTTTTACAGTACTTAGACCTGGAACAAAGTTGCCAGTTAATTTAACTGTAAAATTTAACGGGAATTTTTTGCAGTGTACTGGAGATTTGTGAAGAATTCCCTGCACAATCACAAGATTCATCCAGAAACTTGCTGAATGGCAGAATTCCAACAGGATGGCAGAATGTCTACAAGAACTATCAGAGATGCACAATTCCTCCAGGAGCAGAATCATATATAATGACATCTTTTGATTATGCACAATACTGGAATTTAATTGCCTGAATTGCACTAATTTGCAGATTGCTTACATCAAGTAATTTAATTGTGTGTCTTGCCTAGACCATGTAGACAGACACTCAATTGCAATTTGCCAACAATGGCCCAACATCAATAAGTGGCTTTGTTCTTAAGGGCAATTATCACTTCTATGGGGCTACAAGTGATTGTCTTTTATATATATCAATGTGATAGATTGCTATTAGCTGCTATTGGAACAGCCAGATAATGACAAGAGCACTCCTGCAAGCTGCTACAAGCTTCTTCAGGGCTGGTCCGCCGGGTCTGCATGACCCGCATTTTACGACGCACCGTGTGACGTCACGTGCTTATTTTCGCATATTTAATGAGCTGGAATGGCTCGCTCGAGAATTTCGGACGTGGATTAATGTTGTTTCCACTTGATGGATGATTACTAAACTGAGGTAACTTGTTTATTGAGTTGTTTAGCTTTGATTAGAGCCATCGCTTGCCCCTGAAAGTGCCTGTAAACCCCCGCGACACTAAATGCTGTTCTTGTTCTCCTTAATTGTATAATCAATTTATGTATTGTAATTGGGCAAAATATGTCCACCGGACATCTGCCCCCAGATGTAACTGTTATTTTTATCGTTTCAATACATACATGTATCCTGTTTACATTTGGAATAAATTGAATTGAATTGAAAAAATTGAATTGAAATTGAGATTCAGAAGACGTTGTTATTCTTTCAATACAATGAACACTGACTTCGCGCGTGCCCCGCTCAGCAAGAAGTCAGTGCGCACGGACTAGCTTGCCTGGTCAGGTTTGAGCCTTTCTCAACTTTGTCTAATCTATAGTTCACCACGGATTAAACAGAATGCTGTTGGTTAAGCATTGGAGACTAGATATTTTACTTCGGAGTGAAATTGTTCGGATCAAGTATGAGCATGGAGATTATTCATAATCGTTATGAGGTTAAAAAGTTTTTGCATGTTTCAAATCAACAGTGCTTCCAAGTTCTATCAGTCTGGTATTTTAGATAGATAGATACATAATTTATTTGACCAACATCACACGTACGTGTACGTTATTTCTGAATTAGACTGGGTGATGACATGATGTTGGAGGGATGCCCAGAGAAACTCGAAAGTTTGTTTTTTGCAGTCAGAGGGTGGACTATTTGAGTGGTGTCGTATGCCTGTCGCTTATTGCAACATTTCGACTGCCTCTGCGCTCAGTGCGCTGTGACTGGTCTGCTATTGGTAGGCCTACTATATATTTGAGATTTTGCGCGTCTAAAATCCTTCAAAAGTCTGCTAATCCCTCACACAGGGTCTGCAGGGCAAATGTTGTAGTTGAAATTATTTATTGTAGGGGCTCTGTTGTTGGAAATCGATTGTAATGCCCTCTCGTGTTAATTCTAATAACTAAAATTTAGCCTGCGCATGCGCATCTCAGATATTGATTTCTGAGGATCGATTTTGTGAAGTTGACTGCAAATGAAGTTGTTTTTCTCCACAATTAGAGGGATCTAAATGATTTCACTTGGCAGATAACTTCAAAATAGGCCAGGCAATCAGGAAGAACAGATATCAAGTGCCTCAGAGGAGCTACAGGGTAGATCTAGGGAGGCAAAATCCGTTGTCACAGACGCCAGGTATGCCAAAATCTAAATCTGATGATTATAGGACTGCCAGTCAAAACGGCGACAAACCAGAACGGCTATTCATATATTTACAGACATTACCTAAACGGCGATGATCAAAGTCCAAAACGGCGATGACAATTTTAGTTAAAAAATCAACTTAGAAAAGCTTCTTTCAACAAAAAAAACGTCTGATATTTGTTACTTTGCAGCAAAAAAGTACACATCCAAGATATTTGTTACTTTGTAGCATAGGCGTACGGGACGCGCGATTTTTGGGGGGGCGAGCGACATTTGCCCGAATTTCAAGATCTAAATTTAATACCATTTCAAATGAAATTGCCTGGAAATCATTAATTTTTAATAGTTATTATTGAATCATTTGCCCAAATTTTTTAGCCTTTTTGCCCGAATCTTACAGTTTCCCAAACTTTTGGGGGGGCGACCGCCCCCCCTGCCCCCCCCTCCCATACGCCTATGCTTTGTAGCAATATAACGTCACATTTTTGTTGTCTAATTTGACATGTTATAATGTAGCTAAAACTTTGTAAGTGCTTAAAACATGATAAAATGTAACAAAAAACGTAACTAAATTATCTTTTTGATTACGGAAATAATATTGGATAACAAAATGTATTGTATTAAAGTAAAATTACCAAGTTTTCACGCTATTTCTACCGAAAATTAGTGCAATAGCCGTTCTTGTTTTCTAGTAAAATTTATCATCGCTGTTATGGTAAATATATGAATAGCCGTTCTGGTTTATCGCCGTTTTGGCTGCACACCGATTATAGGACGTTTCACCGCTGGGACGTTTCACCGTCGGCAGCAGTGAGACGTTTCACCGCTAGTTTGTAACAATGTTTGTCAAGTAATAATTGTCTTGTATAAGTCTGATAAGCCATAAAATAGGCAAAATTCAACAATAACACGCAAAATATTGTCCGTGTTGCTACTTTATCTATGATCATCTATTTTCTGTTACTTTGTAACAAAAAGACACAACATTTGTTGTGTTTCGATTCACAAGTCAAAATGTAGCTAAAAGTATACAAACTAACAACGAAACATAACTAAATGGACAATGTGATTACCAGAATGAAGAAGGATAACAAAATTCACTAAAACAATCAACTAAGTCATCATTTCCAAGTACTTTAATACCAAATAGTGAAATTAACTGGCGGTGAAACGTCTCACACTGCCGACGGTGAAACGTCCCAGCGGTGAAACGTCCTGCTACTGTAAATACTGAGCAGCTGAGCTGGCCAACTTTACAAGCTTGAATCTTTTGAGTGTTGACTCAAGTCAAAGATTGAGTCTTTTAATTTGAGAATTCAGACGAGTTGTCTTCGGCCTGGATGAATATTATGTGCTTAAATAAAAGTTCAATTACTGGGTAATAAACAAGGCCAGTTTCCATGATCAGCTGATTTATCATATATCAACTCTACCATATAGATCTGAGCATAGAGGCTTTACAACCTGCGCTCAGTATGTACATTACATTACATTACATTACATAATTGCCATTCACGCGCTGTCTGCAGCAGGGGCAGAGGATCTTGGTTTGCGGAGGTCTACATCAGGGTCCCAGATTCTGGGTCGTCCCATCACCCGAGACGCCGATTTTGGAAAGACGACCAACAATTGGCAAGATTTGTTGTATTTAACAATGAATAAACTGGGTTCCCTGCATGTGATGAAGGACACCCAACATCTGACAACAAATCCGGGACCCTGGGAGACATGCTTATAATTAAGGGATACATTTGCAAGACTCTCAAAAATTGTGTGTATACTTTTAAAACTCAAGACCCAAGCTTCATCAGCTGAGATACGACCCCTCAACTTTTTATTGTGGCAGAGCCTAGTGTTCACTTACCATGCTTACATGAGCGGTCTCTCTATGAATAGATATCTCTTCGAAGTGAAATGAGTGATGCATGATGCGTTGGTTGAATGTTTGTTGATTTAATGAATTTTTCCTGTTGTTCTATTTGTGGATTAAAGAAAGTTAGATTTGTCGTGTTAAAATAATTCCTTTCCAAATGAAAATATAAAGTCTTTTCCAATAAGATTTCCATGATGTTCTGATTTCAAAAATTACATGGGATTATTTGTTGACACATTGTTTTTGTCTATTCAACTATTGGTTTTCCAAATTCCAATATTCTTTGATTTTTTTCTTGCCTTGACTAAACCTACTCTGTTTCTATTTGTTACTCTTTTTTTTTTTCATTTATCTCTATCACAATTTGATTATTTTCCTTTTACTTTTGACATTTTAATGATGTAGCCTCCACGCCAGATTCCTGTATTGTAATCATGGATTGCGACCAAACGGGGGTCACGAGTGTGAAATCCGACCAAATGCAGTCTGCAAAGCAACAGCCAGGTGGCGCTGCAAGCACTGAACTCGTTCCTATTCAAGTGTCTTCCGTGCAATTTGCCCAACTATTGACGGCCACTCAACTGGATCAATTGGCGACCCTCGGCCACGTACAACTGACATCAAATCAGCTGGGGCAGCTGGCTCAACAGCAGAACATCACGATTAACCCAGACCAGCTGGCTCAGTTGGCGCAACAGCACATTCAGCCGAGCCCAGCTGAATTACAGCACATTCTACAGCAATATCAGCAGATGCAACAGCAATTACATCAACAGCAAGAGGTGCAGCAAGCTTCCATCGCTGCGGAAAATTTGTACGGACGTCTCCCGAACTTCGAAATCGAAAGGAAAATTGGAAAAGGCCAGTTCAGTGTTGTTTACAGAGCGCGGTGCAAAATGGATGGCACTATTGTCGCTCTGAAGAAAGTGCAGGTAAAGTCAAGAGTATTTCACCCCACTATGATAGTTGATTCGTACATGATGTACTAATATTATTTCTTTATTCTTTAGGTCTTGGGGCAAATTACGTTCTAGTAGTACTACCTGTCCAATCAGGCAGTGCGTTCACACTTCCCAAAAGAACATCATGTGGCGTCTCCTTTCTAGCTGTACCTTTAAATTTTAGAGTGTCTACTTGACGAAGTCTTGGCTACATGAGGCAAGGGATTCGATGGAGAACTGGACCTGCATTGCATGCCACTTTTTCTCAAGTTATCCCGGTCTCCTCTATTTATATTGGAACCTCAGAAGAAGAGTTTTATCGATCAAATCAGTCATCGGAAATCGGCTGGACAGAAAGATGCCTGTAGTCCTGGATCGCAGGGGAAAACTAGCAACTTTGTCTTGTTATCTAACATTCCCCCCTGTTTTGTTTAAATTTCAGAGGGCCGAATGCTAATTACCTGTATATTGACTTTTCTGCGTAATTAGGCTAACGAAAGTCTCAGCGATATAATCTGTCATCAGAAATCGGCTGCACTCAGAAAGATGCTTAAACGGCAGGGGAAAACTAGCAACTTTGTCTTATTATGTAACTTTCCTCCTTTTTCTGTTTAAATTTCAGTGGGCTGAATGCTAATTGCCTGTATATTGGCTTTTGTGTGTAATTAGGCTAATAAAAGTCTCATCGATCCAATCAGTCGTCAAAAATCTGCTGCACAGAAAGATGCCTAGACGGCAGGGACAACTAGCAACTTTGTCTTATTATCTAACTTTCCTACTTTTCTGTTTAAATTTCAGTGGGCCGAATGCTAATTGCCTGTATAGCGGCTTTAGTGCGCAATTAGGCTTCAATGGCAACCTCAGTATCCGTGATGGACTGCGAGCTGCCCATCAACAACGACCCAGACAATCAGTTTGTCGGTCTGTCTAATTTTGAAGTCGAGAAAAAGATCGGCAAGGGTCAGTTCTCGGAGGTGTTTAGGGCGAAAGCTAAAGCTGGCGAAGAATTGGTTGTAGCTCTAAAGAAAGTCCAGGTACTCGATGATGTTGTGATGTAGTTCCGTTGGTTGTTTCCCTGATGTTCGTTTGTCTGTAGTTTTCTTTTAATTTGGTCTTTGCCTTTTATGAAGCCTTTTGTCAATTTATGTTCTGTGCACTGGTTCGGAAGTTTTTGCATTGATGATGAATTTTGTTGTGTTTGAGATTTGGTTTTATTGTTTCAAAGAATTCCCGATTTCCCCAGTATTGTATATAACTTGTCCAGCCCTTTCAGCAATGTTGAATGTGAATTCATTTTATTTTGCATGAATGTTGTCATTTGAGAGTTTAAAGTATGTCATTGCATTCAATATTATTGCTTTTTCGATGTGTTGTATTACTCACTCTTCGCACTGATAGTAATTGTTCTATGTTTCGAGGGCACTTGCCTTATCATTTTGATTCCTCGTATATTTCCTTGCTCTTAGATTTTCTATAGAATATCCCTAAGAATATCATAGCATTCTACGGTAGTTTGATGAATTTCGGCTGGAGTCCCGGCTGATGAAGTGTGAAACTTCATTGGTGCAAAAAATGTAAAAAAATACAGGATGTAGAGCACTTTCATCCACTCTCATTGAGTCAATTGCTTTTTGGAATTGAATATTTTTATGCAACGTAGTCTCTAGTCAGTCAGCCTTCTCTATGGAAAACTTCGTTGATTTAATACATGGTAATAATTATCATTAATTATGGAAAAATGACTTTGCCGATTTCTAGACCGAAAAATGCTGTCGGGATTCAAGATTTTGTCTGACTAGCCGATTTCCTTTCTTTTGTCAAGTGGTGAAAAGTGCACAAAAGCTCCAGATAATTTGAATTCCTAGTACTTTATTGTTTTTATTTCTTGAATTGCCCGTTGGACTGTTTTATTTCATTTCCATACATTTTGCGGCATTTTTTTATGCATGTTTTATGTTGTCTGTACCTTTGTGCCTGTTTTTAATACTTTTTATCTACAAATATTCCAGCGTTTGTTACTTGTCAGTTTTTGTGCTTTAACTTTTAATACATTACTTTGAAAGAAGCTTGGTTTCTATCAGTTAACATCTACATTGATTTCATGCATGGAGAAAATTTTTTTTTTAATTTTAGATCATATATATGATAAATTCTTTATGGCATGTGATCTTTTTGCCCAATTTTAAAGACTGAAAACCAGGCTTCTTCCAAAGCCGATTAGGTTACTTTGGCCTTGTTTATTTGATGGCCAACTGAATCGAATTATCTTATAATTGATGAAAGTACTTAATAAATATTGAAAGATGCAAGATTTTCAACAGAAAATATATGAAAACATGTTTTTTGCATTACCATATGTGGATTACTGCCGTTTGAAGTGATATTTAAAATCTTGGAATAATTTGAATTTAATTCGTAGAATTATGTAAGATAGAGAAGTGATTTTCGAGTAGAATTTAAGCAATACTGTGCTAAGTAAATCATGAGTACACATGTCACATAACATTGGTGAATTAGCTGATTGATGTGAATTAATGTAGCTGGAAGTGCTTTCCGATCTGTGTTATGAAATTTTTAAGAATTCAAAATAATTTTTACAGATATTCGAGATGATGGACGCAAAAGCAAGACAAGACTGCATTAAGGAAATTGATCTTTTAAAGGTGAGGAATTTAGAGTTGAAATGTTCACATGTAGGTCTATATATTTATACCGTATAGACCTATCTTATGACAAATTCAATTAATAGATTAGATTATTCAATAATTGATTAAATAGTCATGTCATGCAATATTGCTATTCATTGATGTAATCTTATTAAATCACGAAAGATGTACAGATTAGAAGATATTATTGATATAATGTTACAAATTTTTGCTAAGTCTTCGGGAGGAGGGTTAGCTAAGTAAGTGGTAGCATTGCTGGGTTGCCATTCACTGGGTCTAGGGTTCGAATCCTGCCGGGTCATCTTGGTCTATGTTGGATGGTAGTTTCAATCATTATTCGCCTCATTGCTGTGTCCTCTTTCTGTCCTAATAGCGTACCAAGTGTAAAAATATAGGATGTTGAGCCCCAATCATCCAGCCATCCATCTCTTCTATCTCATCATCAATTAACCCAAGCAGACAAATTCTCAGTATAAGTATTAAAATGTTTGTTTTTCCTTTTAGCAACTGAACCACCCGAACGTGATCAAGTACTTGGCTTCCTTCATTGAAGACAACGAGTTGAACATCGTTCTTGAACTGGCTGACGCGGGCGACCTCTCCAGAATGATCAAGGTATATTTATTACTGTGTTGTGGGGCAATGACAATCATAAATTTTATTTAAAAGCCATGTAGCGTATATATAGAGGGATTAGCTTAACTGAATCAGTGATAGTAATAAATAAATAATATGTTTATTTCTATAGCGCCCTATATAAATAAATAGCTCTAGGCGCTTTACAATGTATGCACATATCAAAATATTACAGATAAAATGGACATCTAATATCAAATACTATTAATAAATAGTAAATATATAATAGCTTATCTAACAACAATAGTACTTGTGATAGTGCTCTTGGCTTCCAGTTGCTGGGTCCCTGGTTTGATTTCAGCTCTAGCCAGGTCACCTCGACCTTTTGTTGAACAGCAGTTTCAAAACTTCCTATCATCATTTCCCTCATTGCTGTGTCCTCCTCCATTCCTTATTAGCCTCCCAAAGTGCATAAATACAGGACATAAAGCCCGAATCATCCATCTATCAAGTAGTGATGCAAGGATAATGAAAATAGCCGGATACCGGATAATCCAGCAACACCAACTGCCGGATACCGGAAAGAAAACAGATAGTTGTAACCGGATAGTAACGTGCGAAAAAGGACGTTTTTCAGCATTCGAAGTTGATGATAAACTTTTTTTTCTGAGAGCCGCGAGATAATCATTTCCAGCGGGGGGGACTGTTACTCTAGTAGCTCATGGTAGTGGTGTATGCAATCATATGTCCAGAGCTAAACTCTTCAGAATTCCATTATTTATAGGTCTAGGTATGAAATTAGGTTGGTGTCACATTTCTCATAGGGGCCAAACTTTCCAAAATGGCCGCCACCATTTTTACGTTGTTTTAACATAAACGGGCCATATCTCGAGAACCGTTGGAGATAGGAGGTTGTGTGACCACTCAAAATTTGCAGCATGGCAATGTTATAGGGAGTAGTTAATACATCTTTATATCAAAATATCAATAGTTTTTAAGAAAATTGCAAAATACTGATTTTATTAATTTTTCATAATTAATAATGTCCGTAAAAGCTGATAAATTAACTGTTGACATGACAAACATTGATTCAGCACCAGTACAATACAAAGATAAGTCATTGTGAATTCTATAAACATACATTTGACATCTCTAATTTATTATTAGGCATCAAAATAACCTTAAAATTACAGTAAAAATGGAATAACACATGTTTTCTATGAATATATCTAACATTCAAAGCTAGCAGACAAATCTAGTTGTACAGTGTTTTAATTTATCTTTTTTGCAGCATAGTCTACAATTCAACAAATTTAATGTTTCTTTTGTTTGCATGTGCAGGATTTGGCTCTGCAACATAGTGTGGGGCATTTGCATGGTGGGGGCAGGTCATTGGGTCTGCATGATACTGGCTGTATCACTGGTCTTAGACCAAACAGTTTTTCTGCATTAACCATAGGCCTATTGCAGTGGATCTGGGTTAGTGGTGGGAGGACTGGTAGCTTACTGCCATATCTTGCACTGCAGATATGACCTCTTTATTGGTGGGATGCAAAAAGAGTAATTAAATCTGCACAGATATTATTCTATCACATTTTGGTACATTTCCATCTAGGAATTATACTTCTAATTTGAGAAATTGTTTCTGCCTGAAAGGCTTACCATTAAATGATGCCACAAAGATCCCTCAACCATGGGATTCCCCAACCAGGGAACCCCCAATGTAAATTACTAAATATAGACACACAAGTGGATACATTGACTTCGATTAGATTGGATCGCATTGCTTAGATAAACCTGGACTGGATTGCATAGAATAAATTGGATTAGTTTGGGTTGCATGAGTCGAGCTTGGATTCGATTCGATGGGTTTGAAGGGATTGGATCAGATTGGATTGTGCAGATTGAATATTACTACATTTGACTGGACTGGATAGGATTGGATTAGATTGAACTTGCTTAGATTAGATTGGCTTAGATTAGCTTTTATTGGACTAAACTGAATTAGATTCGATTGAAGTGGATTACATGTAGCTTAGATTGAGTTATATTGAGTTAGATTAGATTGGCTTAGATTGGATAAAATAAAATTGGATTGATTGGATTACTTTGGATTCGATCACCTTATAAAAAAAAGACCTTATCACATTTGTTGAGAATGGCCCTGCCCTAGACCAATCAGATGCAAGTTAGTTTTGAGAGTCTGTGACTGCCCAATTGTGTCCCCTAAGCAAATAGGTTTTTTTTCAGAGATAACTCCTCCCGTGGGAATGTCTCAAAAGTGACTGATGACTGGCCATCCAAACAAAATGTTTTGATTTCAAATTTTCCCATGGATTATGAAAATATGTTATTCTTTACAGTCTGGCCTGAGTCTATTTCCCTGAGTGGATTCGATTGGACTTGATCAGATTGGATTCACTTGGATTGGATTGGACTAGATTGGAATGCCAATGGAATGGATGAGACTGATTGTGATTGAATTAAATTTAATTGGATGGAATTAGATTGGGTGGGATTTGATTCAATGGGATTGGATTGGACTAGCAGGAATTGGCTTGGATGGGATTGGATTTGGCTAGGTTGGACTATGTTAGGTTGGGCTAGGTTAGATTGGATTCAGCAAGAGTTGCTTTATTAAACCCCGCCATTGGCAGTCTAGCGCGCTACCACTAGACAAATCCTTCCCCTAGATAGATAGATATTTAGATAGATAGTGATGTTTATAAACAGATACACAGAAAAACAAACTAGGGGAGTCCTGCTTGAAAGTGCCTTGGGCATGTACTGTTATGCTCTTCTTGAAGTTGAGCAGCATACCAAATGGTTGAAATGGAGCTCTACCTTCAAGTAGTGGTACTGCTCTCAACTGTACTCATCAAGTGTGATGCAGACTGTTTTCTTTATGGCCTACAAAAGAAACATTTCTTCTTTGGTGACCAGTGCAGGAAGTAGCTCACATTCCGCAAAGCCCTGGGGTAAGGAAAGATCCAAGGTTGCATTCAAGCCTGATAGCTTTTGACCAACTTTGCTGGTCATGTCACAACTGCTTAGTGCATAAATTGCTGGGAGGTACATGTAAGACACCAAGTCACTGTCCAGTTGATCAACCAGAATGTAAAGTGAACAGTTTTCTTTTTTGGGGGTAACCTCCAGCTTCACATAAAACTTCTGTAAGTTACAGGATTTGCTTGAGTGGTCAATGAGTTTGATCAAGACATCAGTATAAGGTGAAACCACTAAAACTGATTGAAGCCCGTTTCACAACATGATTGTCTATCAGCATTGCACTGGATTAGTACCAGTGAGAGCAGTATCAAAAATCGAAGGTTGAGCTTGATTTTAAACTGTGTGTATGCTGTTCAACATCAATGGAAGAGCATATATAAATAGGGCACATCCACAGTGCAAGATATGGCACCAACCTGCCAGTCCTCTAGGCACTAACACATATCCACTGCAAAAGGGTTAATTAGGAAACACTGTTTGGTCAAAGACCAGTGATACTGCCGGTATCATGCTGGCCCGATGACCTGCCCCCACCATGCAGATAAAAAAAAACATCAAATTTGTAGCATTCTGTAACAAGGATAAGAGTAAACATCCAAATAGATAACCAAAATGGTCTGTGAGGTTCAAATATTAGATATATTCACGGAAAAGATGTCTTATTCTAATTTTACCTGACCTTTAAGGTTATTTTTAGGCCTGACAACAAATCACAGGTGGCCAATGTATAATTTGTATATAGAATTAATAATGACTTATCTTTGTATTGTACTGGTGGTGTAGCAGTGTTTGTTATGAAAACAATTAATTTTTCAGCTTTTACTGACATTTTTGATTACAAAAAATTAATAGTATAAGTTTTTTTGCAATTTTCTTAAAAACTATTGATATTTTGATATAAAGATGTATTAACTACTCCCTATAACATTGCCATGCTGCAAATTTTGAGTGGTCACACAACCTCCTATCTCCAACGGTTCTCGAGATATGGCCCGTTTATCGAGAGAAAAAATGTTAAAACAACGTAAAAATGGTGGCGGCCATTTTGGAAAGTTCGGCCCCTATGAGAAATGTGACACCAACCTAATTTCATACCTAGACCTATAAATAATGGAATTCTGAAGAGTTTAGCTCTGGACATATGATTGCATACACCACTACCATGAGCTACTCTAGTATGTTCCTCCGATTTAATGTTTTTCATTATGCTCCATAACAGAATTTAAATTTGAAGATGGTTACTACATGTTTTTGACTCTCTTCTTGTAACATTCTTTCATTTATTGTCAACATTTTTCAAACTTTTCCCTTATTTTTGAGCATCCCAGATATCCGGTTCTGACACCCTAATTCTGCCGGATATCCTACAAATTCCAATATACGGCCGGATACCGGATACCTTGCCGGATATCCGTGCATCCCTACTATCAAGTCAAGTGATAGCATTCTGCTCAGTGGTAGCTTAGTGGGTGCCAATTGGTTTGGGTCTAGGGTTCGAATCCAGCTCTTGCCGAGTCACCAGGTCTCCTGGTCCTATGTTAGACGGTAGTTTCAATCATCCTTTACCTCATTGCCGTGTCCTCCTCCTGTCCAAGTGCATAAATACAGGAAGTAGAGCCCCAATCATTCATCCATCCAACCTCATGAAATGCATCTGACTAAACTCCCTCTAGCAAATAATTATGGTGCTGAAGAGATTTTTTGAATATCAGTAAATGTCTTCAATCTTCAACGGAAACAAAATTGTCATGATAAAAACTCACGATGATATGTCGAAAGAATAAAAATATGTATATTTTTGCAGCATTTTAAGAGGCAGAATAGACTCATCCCTGAACGGACCATTTGGAAATACTTCATCCAGATTTGTTCTGCCCTGGAACACATGCATTCAAGGCGTATAATGCACAGGGGTAAGTAGCCACACCAAACATAATCCTAACTTTAGTTCTAAGGGAGAAGAGTTAGCTAGGTGGTAGCATGCTTGGTTGGTAATCGCTGGGTCTAGGGTTCGTATCTAGCTCTTGCTGGGTTGACTGGGCCCATGTTAGACGGCTGTTTCAATCATCCTTTGCCTCATTGCCATGTGATTGTCCTCCTCCTGTCCTAATTAGCCTACCAAGTGCAATTAGTGCATAAATACAGGAAGTAAAGACCCATATCATTCATCATTCCATTGTGCAGCGCAGTGGCATATTTGATTTTGAAAGCTCTGCAGATTTGGAATGAATAAATCTTCTATGTGTAGAAATCAGAGGGGTAACAGATATATAAGACATTCAAGTCCTTACAAAATGTGTGCTTTTCCTTTCAGACATAAAACCAGCGAATGTATTTATCACGGCCGAGGGTGTCGTGAAATTGGGAGACCTGGGGCTAGGCCGTTTCTTCAGCTCCAAGACTACAGCAGCCCATTCTCTTGGTAAGTACCTGGCTTGGTAAGGATAAGGACCTGACTTGGAGGGCTGCACGGGTCAAATATATGTGCTTATCTAAGGATCAAATGAGATGTAACCTTGATTTGTTTGTATATTTTCAGTTGGAACTCCATACTACATGTCTCCGGAGAGAATTCACGAAAATGGCTACAATTTCAAGTCAGATATCTGGTCCCTCGGCTGTCTGCTCTATGAGGTGAATATAAATTTTTTTCACAGGCATCTGAATTGTTTACAACATTTCTGCACTAGACCTTGCCACTGGTGCTCACTACTACAGACATACCTTGTTCTGTTTAAGGAGGTCTGCATCATGTACCCCAGAGAGCAGGAGGACTTGCAAGTGATTGAAATGCCTGTGATTTTTTTGCACTTTTAAGTTATTAATGTTGGCGTGTAAAAAGGGAATTGCTAGAATCTGGTTCCACTTGATAAATCCATGAAAGGGATTTCCTAAACAGGCTGACCAATCAGAGATGTAGGATTACTCCGTGGTTCATGATAGCAGAGCGAGATGGTATAAGCTACTTCAGAGTCACCAAGCTTAAGAATCGAGAACTACATGACACTGTACTTTGGGGCGTTTTCCAAAAGGTTGCACGGATAAGTGAGTGACAAACACATCAGACTCTACCCTTGTGTTCCCAGAAGGTGCCAACGTCGATTCTCGCAGGTAGTGTTTCCAGCTTCTCCCTGGTATTGGGGAGTATAAGTGTCGTGAGGTTTTTGTACTATTCGACGATTCTGACTAACTGGTCATTGCTTGAGTGAAGCTCTTCCTCCTCTGGTTCGGGGCTACCCTCATATATGTTCGGAAACAAACGTGTTCCCCGAGTTACCTGTTATGCGTGAAAGTCTTTCCGAAAACGCCCCTTGACGGTTGTCCGCAGCCATATCAAAATTAATCTTTTACTCTTTCCCACAGATGGCAGCACTGCAGTCTCCGTTCTACGGCGATAAGATGAACCTGTACTCCCTCTGCAAGAAAATCGAGCAGTGCGACTACCCCCCTCTGCCTTCTGAACACTACTCGGAAGATGTAAGTATTCTTTATTATTTGCATTTCTTTCTGACGATAAAGAAAATTGTATTTATGTAGCGACAGATTCAGAAAGTGGAATTCTACAGTTCGATTCCTCTTGTCTAAGCCATTTTCTAATATAATGAGCAATATCGAAGTGGATTAAGATCAAGGATTTTAATTTTCTGTCCTTTTACAATGTAGTTATTTATCAATGTCTATGGTGGACATGCTGAACCAATAAAAAAGGCTGCTGTATCGGTATCTATAGAGGAGGCGAAGTCAGCTCAGTAGTAACGTGCTGGGCTGCCAATAACGGCAGTAGTTCGAGGTTTGAATCCAGCTCTTGCTGGGCCTATATTGGACAGCAATTTCAATCATCCTTGGCTTTATTGCTGTGTCCTGTTGTTCTTACTAGCTGACCAAGTGCATAATTACAGGATGTTAAGCTCCAATCATCCCTCAGTCCATGGTGCCCAAAAACCTCTTTGACTCGAACCCTCTTGTGTTTTCTTATAATATTTCACAGCGGTAATGAATAACCAAAACACGTTTTTCATTCATATTTTGTTGAATTTTAGTTGCGCCGCCTGGTGGACCACTGCATCAACCCTGACCCCACACAACGACCGGACATCGCCCACATTTACGAAACCTCGAAAAGAATGTACTCTCAAAGTGCGCAAAATCAAAGCCCTGTACCTCCTCAATAGTACAAAAAATGCTGCTAAAGTAGTATAAAGTAAATTGTTATTATGTTATATCTATTATTATCGAGATCCGTCCGCTCTATGCACTAATTGTATTGTACTATGATAAATATGTTAAAAGATTTTACTTTAAATACTAAAAAATAGCAACGAGATATGAGGAGGTACATGTATTACCTTAATACTTAAGGTATTGAAATGTGTCCAGAGGATAAACCGGGTCCTACAGTTCCACACTATTAGACAAAGGACCAATTCTTGTCATCTTAGACTTTAGGGCAGCTAATTCATGCAAGGTTCTTACTGTTCTTGAAAATTCTTGAAAGTCCTCAGAAAATAAGTGGATCTGACAATAATGTTGAAAAGTTCTTAAAAACTACAAAAATAGGGTGGTCCTTTTACTCCTCATTATCTGCTGCAAAATTCCTTGAAAATTAGTTTTTGTATGGATGTCAGGTCATCCCAAATGTGCAGCGGATGTTCTTAAAACATACAGCGTAAGGTTTCTGTGAGATTTTTTTTTTAAGATGCCGCTAATAGTCCTTAAGGACTAAGCTTCATGGAAAAGTTCTAAAGATAATCTACCAAACCAATGTTGCCTCTAAATAACCCACACCAGTGCTGATGGGGCATAAAACACAAAATCACTCACTTCATAGAAAAGTTAGACGCCAATCTCAAATTACGATTATTTTGGACTGAACGTATCTGAACTTCATGAATATTTCTGGACACCCAGAATTTTGAACCCCTCATCCAAGGAGTAGGCCTACCAAGTTGGGTCGATAAATAGAATTATTGCAAGATTATGTTAGGAGGAGGGTTGATCAGACTCCAAAAGAAATTCTGGACTAATAGTGAAAAGAATATTACAAATAGAACGAGCATTGCACTTATAATACTGTAGAATGGTGTAAAGTTGACAATCCGGGGAAAAGTTGGCTGGCTATTTTAACCCACTTAATGGATGAAATGCCTACTTTTCTCACTGACGCAGGTTTCTTCTGCAAATTTGCCACCTGTGTCAGTGAGGAAAGTTGGCATTTTTGCCATTAAGTGGGTTAAAATAGCTGGCCAACTTTCCTCCGGATTGCCAACTTTACCCCATTTTACGGTATTTATGTATCTTTATCCTGTTGGATTCTACTTGAAGTTAACCGCAAATCCGTCCATTTTGTAAGAAATTTTCTCCTGATTTCTGCCATGTACAATAGTGTACATTTCATTATACATGTAATATATACACATGCCTTATGTATATTTTGTAATGTGTAAAAACTTAATGGACAATTTGATGTATTCAATATCATGGGGACCAACCAGTAATATATTTGTGAAATTGTTTTAAGATTTTAATATTGACAATCACTAAAATGTTATATTTGCCTTGAGCATTTTGCCAATATCATTGTATTTTTTTTTTTGCTGTGTTTCCCAAGAGTATTTGTAATTATTTTGTATTCTGTTCGACTAATTGTACACTACATTCCTTATTTGATAATTTTGTAATAATCGTAGTGATGTAGTAGTCTATTTCTGGTCTATTTAAAGTTTGATATGATTTTATAATATGCACAATTGTCCTATCTTGTCGACATAGTATTTCTAGTGATAATCAGGGGACGATTTGTTGATTGTGTGGAATTTGCCTTTTTGCTTGAAATCTCTAACTGCTGTAAAAACTATCACTGCTGTACAATTTTGTTGGCATTTGCAGAAAGTTAATGCAATTCTTTGTCATTTGATACTGTGATTATTACTAAATACCCATTTCTATACATTGTATCTCTGTTTGGGCAATTGGAAGTTTGGACTCGTACATATTGAACATTTACGAACTTGGGTGTTCTTAAACTTAAAGGTAGGCCAGACATAACTGATCTTTAGCTTCTCGGATATTTTTCGAGGCACTTCTTGTGGGTTCTGTCAGTAAGATGAAAAAAATGTGTAATCTCAATTTTGTATTGTATTAATTTGATGAAAATTGTGAGTAAATGAATTTTGTTTTTTCCATATGCAGAAAATTTATTGGGTCAGTCGATCAAGAATCTAAAAATTAAGTACACCTGGCCTTATGTCAGTTGATATACATTGATATTCAGATAATTTATTATATTCAGAGGTTCTAAGAAATCATGAAATCCAGAAATCGAAAATGTTTAAGAAAATTGCATTAATATCAAGTAAAGAAGGGTGTCACCAATTCTGAAAAATATGGTGATACTGGAAAATTAGAATTTAGGCGGATTAGAAGTCAGATATTGTATAAGGCCTCACATAATTGATCTTTAGCTTCTCGGATCTTCTCAAGGCACTTTTTCTGTGGTCGGTCTGACAAAAAAAAAAAGTGAAAAAATGTTTTTGTATGATGTTAAAAAAAACTTCTTTTTTTTTTCCCTCGGCAGAAAATCTATTTTGTCGGTGGGTCCGAGAAGCTGAGAATAAATTATGTGTGGCCTAATGTATATATTTGTTAATTGCAAGAAGTTGTGTAATTTATTGTGCACCATCCTATGCAATGTTGTAGAAAAGGAGCTGTCCTAAAACATAAAATTCAGCTTGCCATCCTTTAGCCGAGAGCTTCTTTTTTGCATTATCAGTGCATATGGTGGAGTTTGACAGCTATGTGGATGTACAGAATCTATTGAAGATTTAGATATAACTCTATCTCTTATGGACACACCTGATTTTAGCGGAATGATCGTGAATGGTTAATGTGCATGCTGTTGATACGCTGTTGAACTGTTGTTGTTTCTGGAGTATAATACTGTTATTGTTGACGAGGCATCTTGTTAGCCTTTAGCTGTTAACTATCTGTGATTTTATGCAGTTGGACCAAATGAGAGATTTTTGTGATGTTGTTTGGCGAAGAATTATTTTGGCGTGATTATTTCAGGTCTCAATATTGAAATTTTTATGATCCATCATAGGTACAATTTAACTAGATTCATGTAAACTCAATTTATAACCATTAAGAAATTATCAGACAAGTTTGATTTAACTATATTTTTTAAGCAGCTTGAGAATTTAATTGTTAAACAAAAGATTTTATATACTTCAAACTTTCGATGTAGTATACCACTCCTTAAAGTATAGTTTTACTTGTGTAAATGGTAAATGCATTTAAATTATTCTTATGGTTCAACTGCAACATGCACTTTTTCTGCGTAAATCTTTAATTTCTTTGCTGAAGTTATTCAAGTGAAAGAACTTCAAAGAAGTAAGAGAAAGTTGGAAATTGATGCATGAAAAATTGATATTGGTCCTCTGCATATTTCTATGCAATTTGATGTTGCACCTGCAAAATGCAGAGCTTGTTATAAATATTTTAATTGGCCAGAAAAGAGTCTTGTCTCTAATTGTTGTATTAAAGTTTTTGAGAAAAATTTGTTTCGGCAAATTTAAACTTTTCTATGTGATCAGAAAGTGACTTTTTCTTGGCCATAATCGCACGTATATGATTGTATTAGCAAGAGACTGTAGATAGTTATAGTGATCAGTGTAAAGGATATGAAATTTTACTTTGGTATTATTGATATGCTTGAGATGTATTTTACAAGAGCCGTGTAGAGTTGTAGACTGGTTAAATTAATTACTTGATTTTAATTATGATTTGATTTTATAGATTTCAGGTTTTCAGTTCAGTTTAAATTATGAAAGGAAATTTGTTATATATTAATATGTTTAAATTGTAGATGTGTTATTTTTATTTTGTGTAAAGTTGCTATAATAAATCTCAGTCTTGTGATCACCTGTCTCATCTTACAATTGTGTTTTGTGGTTTTTCTTGCAAAATAAGGAATAAGAAATACCTGCAGTAAGAAAATATGTTTTTATAATTTAAAGAAAATTAAAAAAAAAAAAAACTTCCGACCTGGAATGGATGCCTGTTAATTGGGAGAATTTTTCTCAAAATCTAATAGGGCCTTGTAATTGATTGCAGGGAAAAAGCTGAGCTAGGTGTATGGTAACCCTGCAGATTTAAATGAACCAATCTTATCTGGCTTTTCATTTTCATGGTAGAGTCCTTTAAAAAAAAATCTGACAACCTAACTTCTTGCTGAGAAGGGCATGATGTTTAGTCAGCCAGTCTATTGCATGCTTGCATTTTTCTGGGATCAAAAGCAGCTGCTCGGACCCCGCCAGTCGGACTACTAGCACAAGTATTTAATCGATTCTAAGGTGGTGTTTTAAATGTGGAACATATTGCTGTGCACAAATCTGGAACTATAGGGTTGTACAGGGGTTGGAAATTTGTAAGCCAGGTTGGTTAGGTCAAGTTATAACTTTTCTGCAGGCCTGCAATAGTCGATAGTGAGACAGCATAGCATGGCTAATTTTTTGGCCATGCCTCAGCTCTGAGGTTGCATCAGCTCTGGTGTTTGAAGGTTCCTCATAGCACGCTCATAGAGCCTTATAGCTGAACCAGCTACCTCATAGAGCATCCTGCAGCTGATTTCACTCATGGCGGGAAAATATTGATCCTTCCCGACTGCAGCGCCGATCAAAATGCGCATGCGTCGTGACCTGAGCACTGAAGCGTGACCTCAAGCGTCGACTGTAAACAGCAACGAGTGAAACCACATGGCTGGCTTAATTTAGCTCAAACTTATGGCTATTTCGCCGTTTCTGGTTGATTGTGGAGTGTCCTAAACTGCCAAGGTATTTTCCTCTCCTTCCTAGACGTTTTTGCTGCGTAATTCAACGTGAAATTGTTCTTTTCTTTGTGTTTTTGCTCTGGGAAATGTGCCAAATCTTGGAAGATCATGATCCAAGAGTGTGACAAATCAGTCAAAATGTGCACGCCTTGCCATTTATGGTGTTGCAAACAATTGATAACAAGAATTTGTAAAGGTCTGTATCTTTTCTGGAAATTAAGCCTTAAAATAAGCTGCTCCTTTTGTGGCACTGTTCCAGGAACATTACAATTAGAGTGCCAAAATACATCAAAACATGAAAATAAGCTGGCTTGAAATTTATCCTTGACATGTTAAAACCTGTCACTCCATGGTCACATTCCAGTGATAATTGGCAATATCAAATAGACCTCCAAGCATAGAGTCAACACAGCATTAGCATTTGAATTAGTCTAGTCATTGATCCAATAGCCCAGCTAATCCTAAACTGGAATAACCCAAAATAGTGCCCCCCCCCCCATAAATATTCTAGTTTGCTGGCTGTGTCAAGTTTGGTTTTGTCATTGTATTGACTTTTAAAGCAGCTTACTAGGGAAGTTCAGTCCTATATCTGCTGTCACAAACATTGAATTTATTTGAAATTAATGCATGGATATCATTATAATTTTTATGTGGGTTTACTGGAATATTTGTTAAATTGACATAAATTATGATTAAATCTAAATTGACTTCGATAGTAATGCTGACTGATTAATCACATGAGATTTGAATACATTTACCTGGGTATGTTCTTTTCTGTATGAATACAACAACTTTGATAGAATTGATACTTTTGTGTTTATGTTTTTAAAATGAGTGCATCACCATTGGCTTGGTGAGGAACTTCATGATAAAGTTTTAAGATTTTTACCACTTGTTGTCTATATTTAATACTGCTATGAATTAGCATTGCTTTGTTCATGAATCGTTGATTTAGAATATATATATATATGGATTCAATTAAATATTTCTCTGAAAGAATAATTGTAACTATAAATGTCTGTGTAGTGTTAAATATTTATTGATGGACCTAAATTATCTAATTAATTAATAATATTTCACTTTGCACACTTTGCACAGATGTGCTGAGTTAGAAGAGAAGTATGGCTGACCTGGGCCAGGACGGCTATGACTTTGACGAAGATGGAATTTACAGAGAAAAGTCGCTCACGGGCATCTTCATCGACAACGACGGCATATGGTGCGAGGAGGGAGAGAGAATCGGCCATTTTACGGGACGAGACTCGGGCCTCGGAACGAATGATCGGAAGTCTTCATCGTCCACCTTGAACCGGCTGCCCATCGATGCCGACCAGGATTACAATGACCCTGACGAAGAGGTGAGTTTTTAATTTCAAATTTTGTCTTTTAAAACTGGTTTGTTTGTTTCTAAGCAATACACTGGAGTATAGTTTTGGGAAGGTCATCATGAATGGGCATTTAGAATTAAACATTTTCAAGTTTGCAGAACTGAGCACGGCTTTTTCTTGGCTCGCTGCATTATTTGATTATGATAATGTAAATTTTAAACATTTAATACTTTGTTCATGTTGTTAGGATGATATTTTTTTGGACTGCAAATTCGGGCCTTTCCCTAGCAATTTACGGAGCTCTAAACCCTCTGTGCGCTATATGCCTTTGCCCTGCCAATGATGTAGAGCACTCTTGTAAGGCATACGTAAAGTATATCTATAGCTCTCTTTTCCTTCAATTTCAAAATTTATCCTTGCACTGAAGTGGCAGATAAAGTACAAATAACAAAGCTCAGTATCCCCGCTCTAATCTTTGATCCTCTCTCTCACTCTCTCTTCAACCAAAACACGCAGCGATTCAAAGCAAGCTTTTGGCGAGTCTCCCCTACCTATGTTACACATGAGTTTCAATCATCCTTTAACACGTTGTTGTGTCCTCCGCCTGTCCTTATTAATATTAGCCTGCCAAAGGCATGAATACAGGACATAAAGCCCCAATCATTCATCCTCCATCCCCTTATTACAAGAAATGTATCCTTACATTAAATAGCAGCTGCAGTGCAGCCAAAGTTTAATATCTCTCTCTAAAATAAAACTCTTTTTGCCCCTTTGTTTTCTTTAGTTGAGACACGCAGCACTCCGTCGCAAGAGACTCCAAGACCATCGACAAGAAAGAAGCCTCAACATCAGCGAATATGAAGAATCAGAATCTGACTCTTACGACCAAGAAGTTGTCCGCTCACGGGAAGATTTGAATTTTCCCGAATTAAACGAGGATTACAGCGACCTAGGTTCAGAAAATGGCCACAAGAGGTCACCAAGGAACTTTGAGTACGAGTACGAAAGTGTTCATAGTCAGGAATTCGATGAGGTACTCATTTATGTCTTTCAATTCTTTATTGTTAAATTAAAAATGTTTTAGTCCTGTTTGCGATACTGTGATCAGATAATCATGTGATAATTGATGATGTAAGTCCAGCATTTCTGATTTAATTGGCCTCAAAACGTAGCCTTGGAATAATTTTGGATTCCCTTGAATTTGTGTCAATTTATATAAAATGTTGAAAGAGTAAAAGATGTAAATTGTAAGTTATGAAAATCAACAAAATTGATTAACTTTAGAACTCTCTATCAATCATAGACTCTTTTGTCTATATTATCATAAAATGACGTCACAAGTATCTTAGCCAATCAGGGAACAGGATTCGTCTCCACTGGAACCACTTCTAATCTTCACTGGCAATTTGCGTGGCAACCAATGAGTTCTCAGGACATAATACCCATGATTTTAAAGCTCTGGAAGACGTCTATCCACCATAGGCAGAATTATAGCTCTGAAATATATGGAAGTGTGTATTATCAAAATCAGTGAAGTTGGCCTAATTTGCATGATATGTGTGAAGGCTTGTTCATTGGCAGCTATTGGCCAGATTTACCGGTGTGTATGTCAGATTTACTCACTGATTTTACTCACTGAATGCTTCAATGCTGAATGTATAATCTGTACTTCTGGGTCGAAAATTAAATTTAGTGTTCTTCTCCTTTAGGTATTTTCAAGTGGAGGAGACCAAGGTGCCGCCAAATCGCACCTCCCGGAACCTGACGATTTCTCCATTTACTTAACGACCTCTCATGGCCCCAATACGCTTCGTTCGGAGTTACAACACGAGCCGTCTATTCCTGCGGGAGAGTCTTTATTCACTCAAGATGAGAATGAGGATCAAGTGCAGTCGTTACGAGAGTTTGAGCAATTAGAGCAATTAGCCCTCGGGACTAACAGAGAACAGCAGGTGAATTTAATTGGGGCGTACTTAAAGGGCATGGAGAACCAAGAAATGATGGAGGACCCAGGGATACAAGGTATTTTACATTTCAGTATCTCAAAATTGTATGACATTGATTGTTTACCAGCATAATATTGCACAGATTTTGTCTACCAACTCAAATTGTCTGTAGCTAATAAACAATCTTATGTCTTATCGCTTATGTCTTATTATATCCTTGATATGTGGGAAATTTTGAACATAAAAGCCAGCCTATGTCCTTCAAGTGATTGAGAAAAGGATGCATGCACGTTTTAGTGGATGGGCAGCCTATAGTACACTGCCTGAGAAAGACAAAGGGGTCCATGAATTTATAGTAGGATAAGCATTTTGGCATTTTGTTGCATGCACTTAGGGTACTTAGTTCTCAATATATTCAGACTTTAAAAAAATATTGACCAATTTGAAACTGGTAGGAGAACTGTTTGACACAACAATTCTGTATCAGCAATTCCAATAGCTGTACAAAACTGAAATTTGACTCATTGCCATGCTATTCCTTGATGCTAGTCCAAATTTTTAAAAAATTAATGTATGTATCAATAAATTATTCGATGTTCTCTTGAATTACAAACTTCAAAGGGATTTTGTACCTCTTTTGTTAGTCCCCTATTTCAATTAATCCGAGTGAGGGAGGGTTGGTCTAGTGGTAGCGTGCTGAGCTGCCAATCGCTGGGTCCAGGGTTCGAATCCAGCTCTTGCCGGGTCACTTGCGGGGTCACCTGGGCCTATGTTAGACGGCTGTTTCAATCATCCGTATGCTTTTGCTTTCTTAATTCACTTACCTTTACCAAGTTCATAAATACAGGATGTAAAGCTCCAATCATCCATCCCAATTAATTCAACGTCTTATGCCTGTTTCAGAATTTCGAAAAGGAAGATACGATGATTACTTGGATGAAGTAGATGGCGCCATAAGGAGTACCGTTCGATCAAAGGGCCGCAGAAAATTGAAGGATCCAAACTATTACCATGGCGACCATCAACTTGATGACTCGGTGATCGAAAACGAGCCGCCTCCTTTTGGTTTTGGAGAGTCGATAAACTTCAGCTCGTTAGATATCTCGGGACATAATGAGATGCTGAAAGCCTCGGGACATAGTGATTTGGTAGAGGATGATGAACAACCTACTAGGATTCCTATGTTGCGTGGAAGGTATTTTGATTTTTGGGTGCAACTTTGAATTTTAGGTTTTTTACATTTTAGTGTGTGTTTGAGTGAAAGCAATTTTACTCGGCTACATCTTGCCTTGTCCCTCTGTCTGGCAAAGTTAATTTGTATTGCTAATATGATATATGGTATTGTAGCAAATTTATATGTTTACTCACAACATAGTCAGGTTTCCCACAGTCATGGAAAGTCAGGGAAAGTCATGGAAAAAATAGTGGTCATGGAAAGTCATGGAAAATAAATTTTTTTTAAAAAGTCATGGAAAATTCAAATTTTGACTATGATTCGCGCTAAATTTAAACACATTCGGGAGCTTATGGTAGTCGGATGGTTAATCGGATGGCCGGACTGTGAACGAAGGTCATCACTTGAATTAGTTTCTGGGTAAATCTCGACCTCAATGAGTACAACATTGGTCATAGAAAATCCGAAATTTGGTCATGGAAAGTCATGGAAAAGTCATGGGATTTCCATCGTAAGATTTTGTGGGAACCCTGATAGTTTCACTTAAAGAGCTTTCAGAGACCATCCATTCTCCTTCATCTGTGTGTATATTGGTGCATCCAGTGACGATGATATTATGATGTGGATTTATTCATTGCATTAGATTTGTGGGAAAGGCTGTAGATACCTAATTGTATTCACAGAGATTTTAATATGTTAGTCAAAAGTATTTTTAGAAATATGGGTCCATGTCTGTTAAGTAGTTGATGCCTTAACTACTTTTTTCACGGCTGAATTTCATTTTCTTTCCTGTAATGTATATAAACTTTTACAACCAATCAAATTCCAGGTCTCCCTCAATGTCGCGACCCGGAAGCAGTTCCAGTAGGCCAAGGTCAAGGCCAAGTTCACGACCTTCTTCAAGAACTGGGTCAAGGTCAGAGGTCAAAGGTCACAACCTTCAAGGTCAAGGTCAAAAGGAGAAGCAGCCCCAACGAAAATCACCGGAAAGAAGATCTCTCCCGGCTACTCCGCAAATGTCCGATTCTAGTCGATCAAACAGCCAAGATAGGGGGAGCAGAAATAGTAGTATAGTGAGGGTCGATCGATCGCCTGATGGGTCTTATAGGAGGTCGCCTAGTACGTCCCCCAATCGTGTGCTATCGAGTACAATTAGAGGTGGTAGGGGTGAAAATCAACAATTATTATCGTACCGACGCCGCGATCGGAATGATGATTATGATGAAGGCACAAGAACTGATGATGTCATTCACCAAGCTGCGGAACTATTATTAAACGGTGGAGGTAGCCAGTACAGTCAGTATTCCGAAACTGCTGATCACAATGAAACTGCTGTTATTTCTGAAAACTCGAGACATAAATCAGGTCACAAAACTCCTGAAAATGCTAATTCTATTGCTATTACTGCCAGTTTGCACACTTCCAAGACCCCAATTGCCAAAAGCACACCTCAGAATAAACCCCGTCAGCGCCCCTTTTCTGCAGAAGTGGTTCGACCAATCAGCAAGAGGCCTCCGTTAAGCAACAGTCGCCCTGCTACTCCTAATAGCTTCAGAATCAGAAGCGCCAGCACCTCTGGAACAACCATGAAACCTGTCAAGGCTTTACATATCAATGATAATTCTATTGATGCTACCAGGTAAATATTTTGTTTGGCTGTAAGTATTGATTGAATTTCCCTGAGATTCGCATGTCAAGAAAAGTGTACAAAAATTAATAAGTTATTTTAATGAATTTTGTGAACTACAATATCAACACAAACATTATTGGATTGGTGTTATGAATTGTGTAAGGCTTAAACAATTCATAAACTTTAAACCTTTTCAGAAGAACAGCTGAGATTTAACAAATGTTTAACTCTTTATTTTGACAAAGATTTGGTTTGTCGATATTTTCTGAATTACCTGTTGAATTCTTGTTGTCAATACAACAAATTCCCGTTTGAAACTTCCAGCCGTACCTTTTAAAAACATTCTCATCATATTCCCCAACCTAGTATGTGTTATGGTAAAAAATTAATTTCTTGCTTTTCTTCCCAATTTGTTCCATTTAGAAGTTCAACGGACATGGAAGAAGGGGAAGAGACGAGTGGAACAAAGTCGAAGAACGAACTGAAAGAAAAATTCCTCTGCGAAAAGAACGAACGCAAAATGAAAGAACAGACTTTGAAACAACTACAACAAGAGTACCACAGCTTGCTACAGAAGTACGCTGAAGCTGAGAATACAATTGATTCGCTAAGAATCGGAGCTAAAATACCAATAGCCATTGAGTTGACCTCTGTTGGGGGTCAAGGTCAAGGTCAAGAGCAAACGGACAGGAAGACGTCGGTCGTGTCATTGCCGGCCAACAATTTTGGCAGTGTGGTTTCCCTCGCGTCAGCTTCAGGATTGGGTAGGTTCCTATTTATAGATCCATTTAGAATAGAACAGAATAGAATAGAATAGAATATGCTGTAGAATAGAATGGTGTGGGATAGCATTGAATGGGATAGAGTAAAATGGAATATAATAGAAGATTAGAGTGGGTTAGAATGGAATATGATGGAGTGGAATAGAATAGAATAGATTGGAGTAGAATAGAATAGAATGGAATAGAGAAAATAGAATAGAGTGGAATAGAGAAAATAGAATAGAGTGGGATAGAGTAAAATAGAATATAATGAATGATAAGAGTTTGATAGAAAAGAATAGAATGGAATAGAGTAGAATAGAATAGAATAGAATAGAATAGAATAGAATATATCGGGTGGAATAGAATAGAAGAGAATAAAATTGAATAGGATAGAGTATAATACAACAGAATAAAATAGGAGAGAGTGCAATAGAATAGAATAGAATAGAATGGAATGGAATAGAAAAAAATAGAAGAGAATAGGATAGAGTGGGACACACCAAAATAGAATAGAATAGAAGATTAGAGTGGGGTATAATAGAATAGAATAGGATGGAATAGAATAGAATAAAATGGCGTAGGGTAGAATGGTATGGGATAGAAAAATAGAATAGGATAGAGTGGAATAGAATGGAGTAGTCTTTGCGAAGATGAGGATCACACAGAATCACACGTATTCTTGTTTGCTTCTTCAAAAATTTGAACTTGTTACAAATTACGTTTTTGTGGCATGGCTTTATGGACTAGTAGAAACACTACAGGACATACTATTCTGGATGACAACCTCCGCAAAGACTGCTGGTTCATTACATTTTAATAACATCACATTCCAATTGCATTGATTATTGAATCTTCTTTCTCAGGACTTAATGTGCTGTAGCATTGCCGTCTCATACAATTCTATGTATCAGGTGTTTTCAGACACATGCGGTCTTCGTGATACAAGTCTGTTCGTTAAAACTTCATTTCAACATTGATTATTTCAGTCATTCATCCCGCCAGCAAACAGGGCAGCAGACCTCCATCAAGCATAGCCTCAGCCCGGAATCCAAAGGTCGCGACCCCACTTCAAGGTCAAATAGGTCAATTGGGTCAATTAGGACAATTAGGTCAAGTTCAAGGTCAAGAGGTCAACGGAGGAATTGATGCGGACAGTGCAAGACTCAACTTACTTGCTGGTGCTAAGGCCGTAGAAGAACAGGTAAAAGATTTTTTATATCAATTTTTAAATTGCAATTTGGTGTAGTAAGAGTTGAGTGAGAGCAAATTAGATCTGACGTCTTGGACAGAAACAGAAAAACAGAAAGTTTCAAAACAGTGGCAGATCCAGACACTTCAGTCTAGGGGAGGGGGGCGTACATGCTTTGGAATTTGCGGGCTCGCGTAATCGCATTTATTCATATTGGTGGTCTAGTGGGGCTCAGGACCCCTAGGCCCCCCCCCCCGGATCCGCCACTGCAAAATTTTCCTCTTTTACCTACAGTATTGTAACCGGTAGGCCTATCAAATTGAAGGACTTCGATCAACAGTTCTTTTAACTTATGGTCAACATGTTCTGAGTATGACATTTTGAGTTGTTGCGAGTCTGTCACCGTTCATTAATCTATTGATCTGTACTGGACTACTAGTTTCATGAATAGAACATACTGCTGCTAAAATAGCCTTGAAATAGGGTTGTAAGTGACAGGCTGATATACCTGATATGCTTTGAATCAATAATTAAATCAATAATTCTATATAATGGATCTGGTAAAACATGTAAATATTTATGAAGATTGACCTTCATTAAAAATCAATGTATTTGTAATCTCAGATAGATTGAACCCTTAGAATTTCAACCTCCAACTTTATTTTAGTTTTCATCTCAACATTCTGATTCTCACTAGCGGTAATAGTAATGGGGTAGGATATTCATATTGGTCTGTATGTTCTGTATTTTTGCACAAATCTGTCCATAAGGCTGGTGAAGTCCATTAAGATAAGAACTATTTAAACTAAAAATTTGAAGGTATTTGTGTATGAAAAAAAACTCTAACTTAAGAATTAATGTCACATTGAAATTTTTTCTCACCACCTACAGACGGAAGCCTTCAAAGCGCTGATGCGTGAACAGAAACTCAGCCTGGACGAACAAGAACAAGTGCTCGTGAGCGTCAAATCGGGATACGAGACTCTTCAACAGAATTTCCGAGACGCAAAAGAAGAGTTCTTGTTGAAGAAAAGGCAGAGGAGCGAAAGTACTGTGAGCAGCGAGTCTTGTTTTGATGACGATAAGACGATCGAAGGAGAATTGTATAAATTAGGGATGAAGTTGGATGAGCTGGAACATGGCGTACAGGAAAATCTGAAGGTACAGTGTTATTGGTTGTTAATTCAAGGTTGATTTAGATCGGTATGGGCCTGTCATGCGGAGTTCTCTCACCAGGGGCTTGGGGAGGCAGTCTGTTGTGCTGTGTCTATAAATAGCACTAACCTACTACCCAGCTCTTAGATCAGCAGAGCAGGGCCCAGTATCTATGCAACCTTTCATTATGCAATTGACGCAGCACGCTGTTGAGTCCTTAATACTGGGCTCAGCACCTTCTAACTGATACCAATGTTTAGGAAATTTAATTTCCTACATTTTGAGCTAAGTTCGGACCATTCTTTCTGTTTTAAAAGTGCGTCCATAGCACTCAAGGTTGATGTCCGAAGTTTTGTTTTCTTCTTATATTTCTTGTCATTTCTCTATAAATCGGCCTAGTAAAAGTATTTCAAGTACCCAACATGGTTTCTAAAGACAAAAGGTAGATGCCTGTACTATTTTAGGTTTTTTCAAAGCCACAAGTCACCCCAAAACCACGCTCTAAAGATTCTGTTATTTCACCCAAACAAAGATGGCGTTGGCCCAGACCTGTGTTTCCAGACCTAAACAGCTCTGATCCTGGCTGTGTGAAGCTACCCCAACACTTTGGCCCTTGACCACTGGTTGCAGTCTTTGCCTGAAACATCTAAGGTGCCCAGATGCTAAGCCTAACACATGACAAATATTTCTTGACTTAAATTGTGTGGCTGGTGTAAAGAAAGTCTCGGACATGTTGGATTAGTCAAAACTTAGTTGGATCATATATATATTTGCAACAAAATTTCTGGTTTTGGATTGAAGCTCACTAACAAGTTAATTGAAGAATAATGAATAATTTCCTTCCTGCTGAATTTCTCAATTATTTAGTATGGAACAAATTTAAAGATTATTTTCTTAGCTGTTTCAGTTTGTTAAATATTGGATAGGCCTAGAATATTTGGAATTTTCTTTTTCACTTGGCATGTTGTGTGAACATTATGTGTGGAAGAACTGTAGAAAAGGGAAGAAAAGCTTAAAAAGAACAATCAAAGATTTAATTTTACAGCCTCAGTCAAAATTACTAAAATGATGAAGGGAATGGTTGAAGCACCATCTAACAAGTTTCAGTACATAATTCTACATATATATGTATCTTTTTCTTTATTTCAGGAAAAGCATGTCACACGTAAGCCGTTCCAAGGACCAGCTCCCGTAAAAGGAGACCACAGTGTAGGGGGCGGGTCAGTCGGCAGTGGGGTCAACTTAGGGCGGGGAAATCGCTGGGGGAGTGTTGCCAGTAGCAATATCGGAAGTTCGTCAAGCATCGCTGCTAATTCTGGCCACTACCAATCTGGATCTTTGCGAGGTAAGCATGTCATCATTATATTCGTCTTTGGGTGTGTTGTAGGTAAAAACGGGGAATTTGTTGGTTTATTGAATGTATTAGTATAATAAGTTTGGAAAATATTTAAACAATTTATATAAAAATTGTATTCTAGTTATTAATAAATTATGTTAGCTGAAGAGGGCGGGAGAGGGGTCCCATCCAGTGTTATATCCCTATTCTTACACAATTGACAAAGTTTTACGAGAAGGGGGGGATGGGGGTTGTATGACATCATTTTTGAATGACCCCTGCTGTTGTAATTTGACGACTTGCTAATTCAATCAATTAACTGAGCAGTGCCGAGCTTGGTATTTTCAATTCTTTTGAACTGCTAGTAATATTTCATGCTTTCTGATATTTATGCGATTTTGGATGTTATTAAAATTTGAAAATATTCTTTTCTGTTCTATTTAAGGTTCCTCGAGTGAGGTTGCAGAGAAGTTGAACCAAGTGGAGCAAGAATACGCCAGTTTGTTAGAAGGATACCATCGATTAAAACAACTGAAAAGAACCCCAGAGAGAGATATCCACACTAATGATCTCCTCGACGTAAGTGGAGTTCAGAGCAATTGTAGTTTTACAAGATAAAATGTTCAAAAGATTATCTCCTATAATTTCATTATACATGTACAATCTACTCTGAGGGTGGTTAGCTCAGTTGGTAGTGTGGTGGCCTGCTGGGTACCAGGTTTGATTCCTACTCATTCTGGAATCTGGATCACCCTACCCTATGTTGAAGGGCAGTTTCGATCAATCATCATTTGTCACATTCCTGTCAAGTTAAAATATTGCATAACTTTTTGCCAACCTCTCGTGCAGATTTATTAATTTTCTATTGTCTTTTTTTTTTCAGACTCTGCGAGGGATTTTTAACAACGCCCCTTCCGAGTTGAATCTGCCTCCACCTCCGGATTCTCCAGGGTAAAATCTTTGTTTTAAAATTCCAGTTTAGAAATATTTAGAAACAGCAGCTTTGTGATTTAGCTAAATAATATGTATGGATAGATAGATAGATAGATATATTGCCACTGAGATATATGGATTAGAAATGTTGCAAAGATGTTGCTGTGAATGTTCTGGCATAACCCCAACACTAGTTTAATCTGCCAAATTTCTGCTGTTCAATAGATGTGCACACTGGGCAGTATAGTTAAAGCTATAATTATAAAAAGATTGAAAACTATGGTGTCTGGTCAAAACTTATATTCTAATTATACAGGGTGGTCAAAAAAAAAACTTTACAGTTGATATTTCATTTTCCAGGCTGCCATGATTGAGTCAGTGCCTGGGTACTTATTGTGTATACAAGCCAAGTATGTTAGATCTTTGGAAAATTGGTTAATAATCAAAACGGTTCATTACTTTTTTGATAGCATACAAAATGGAAGCCGGGAGTGCTCCTGCGTTTTTACTATTCTGGGTTGTTCATGGCCCATCAGCAATTTGAAGCTACTGAGCTTCACAGGACAAAATAAATACAACATAAAATGAAATTGAGAAGACAGAGGCACAATTCAGCACAAACCAGAAGGTGCTAGAGCAAGTTCAGACTTCACTATGGCCATTATAAGATTTTATAACAAAGCCGTCTGAAGGTGGATGATCAGGGTGTTGAAATCACATGAAAAGTACATACTAACAGCCTGAAAGAGCATCTAAAGCCCTGGATAGATAAGACATACAGTGCCACAGATAATTTGATCTTCAAACAAGACGGGCCATCAGCCAAACTCCGTTAGAAAGCCCAGAACTGGATTAAGGTTCGCTCTGTCAAGTTTCTCAGCGGGACAATATGGCCCCTGTTATCACAAGATCTCAATCAATGTGATTATTCTGGACGGGCAAACTTAGAGGCAGATCCCGGCAAGACACCACAGACCTTAGTTGCCCAATAAAGGCATCCATTACGTTTTTATGGGAAAAACGGAAACAAAGTTACATTTTTGACACTTCTGCATCATTTAGGCCCACTGCAGAAAAGTTATCAGTCCAAAAGGACCTCTGAATGAATAAATCGTCTCTAGAAGAGTTATTCTTTGCTATACAAGTTGTTTTTGAATTGAAAAATAAGCCTTTGTTACAATGAGCGTCATCCAAAAAATTATTCATAAGTGTAAAGTTTTTTTTTGACCACCCTGTATATCAAGGCTTGTAAATTTATTTTGCTTGTTTTGTTTTATAGCAGAGGAGATTCTCCTGATGGAAGCATTGATGACCTCAGGAATTACCAGCAGGACACAGCCAAGGTATTTATTGTCTATTTCTTGTTTAAAATCTTTTTATATCTTCCTACGCTTTTTGAAATAATGTGATTTAACACCATCAACATCTGTGGTAATACACACTACACATATGTTTGTCAGGGTGACAGTGAGCCAAATCATTATCTCTGGTCGGTCAACAGACTATGCGAAGATTTGATATTACCAAGCTTTGTGAAACTTATTAAATCATTACATATACTATATACTACATAGTACATACAATAAACAACAATAAACAACATTTGCATAATTTTACAAATTCTTTCACTTATTACATAACACTTCCAAACTTGTGAATGATATATACCCTAAATGTAATTTCTTGAATGTCGTTAGCTTGATTACTTCTTCGAAAGGGTATAGTATTAATCTATTATCCTGTTCTTTTAAATCTTTAAGGTCTATACATGCTCTAAGCTTTTGATAAGCTACAAATCTCTTACGCTAAGCTGCACATATGTCTTCACGGTTGTTCATGCATGAAGTCTTATCTGTAAGAACTCTGTTAAGCTTTCTATACATGTCTTTGTTAAATCTCTAGGTTAAGCTCTGAATGTCAAATGGGTTTTCTGGTATTTTATATTTATGTAATAGCATTAAGCTGGTCAGTGTTATAATCAACCTGAAGGATCTTATTCAGCTGACTTTATCTCAATTCCGTGGTTATGTAAGGTTTCCTTGATCTAATGAGATCAGATTAAAATTGCTTTGTCAATATCTAAAACAAAATTAATCTCTTCATAGTTTGATGCAGTGATTGATTAAGTGAGAGACTGAATGATTGATTGTTTGATTGATGAAGTGATTGATTGATTGATGAAGTTGGAGAATGAGTGATTAATTGATTGATTGATTAAGTTAGAGAATGATTGTTTGATTGATGAAGTGATTGATTGATTGATGAAGTTGGAGAATGAGTGATTAATTGATTGATTGATTGATGATGTGAGAGAAAGCCTGATTGATTGATTTATTGGCAATAGATTGATTGCCATTGTTATTTGGTTGAAGAGTTACTTGGGTCACCGGTCACAAGTTGGGTGATTGATAATCGAAAGTATGATAGATTGATTGATTGTCGTTGATTCGTTCGTTCTTTATTAGGGTCAATAGGTTATTGATTGGTTGATAGATTAAGTGAAGAATTGATTAAGTAAGGGATTGATTGATTGGTGGCCAGTTTGCTTGATTGACCTTAGAATTAAGCTACTCTTAAGTAAAATTTTCACAATTTTCTTTCTCCTCTAAAGTAATAAGGATCTTTGTGGCAGATCCCGATACATATACAGTGTACATGTATATGATATGTATTTATGTCCAAAACATTCTGTCTCCAGTCTTTCACAAATTAAATTATATAAGAAACTTTGATGATGTCTGTTTCATGTCTTTTCCTGCAAATTTAGCCTTGAAAGATCATTGCTTACTTTATGTGGTGTTAGTAATCAATATTTGGAACTACCAGACTATGAAGTCATAGCTTATTTTCTTTGTCTATATTTCTCATATTATCTGTGATGTTACATTTTGAGCACACTGTATCTTTCATATCTCTGTACGTCACAACAACTTTCACACAAATGTCTTGAAGTTCTCCTCAAGTTATGTGTCTTAAATTTTTGAAGTCAACACTGTCTTCTCAAAACACATCATGACATATCATTTCAATGCGCATTACTTTTCAATCTTAGATATAATTTACATAAGTTCCATTATCTCTCCGTATTTTTGAAGCAAATTTCAAATATGTTGACTGTGATGAGCAAATTGGATAATTCAGAACAGTTCTGTTAAATTTAGCTGAATATGAGTGTCATTTATTTGCTCAGCTGGAGTCCTGTGATGACGTCTACCTTTTTAAATATCTGGAAATTAACAGGCATAAAAATGTATGAAATGTTGTGTAATTTTAGGTTTATTCTTAGCTACCATGGGGTTATTTTGGAGTGATTTGTAATTTAACTTCATAGACAGGCACCCAGAAGACCTAAGTTGATTGCTCTTAGATTAATAGTTTAAAGTTAAAACATGGTTGAGCTTGTTGTGAATTCGAGTTGGTGCTACATGTATATAATATTGTTAGATGTGTGCATACTGCATAGTCACTAGTCAGGCTTGGGCAGATTTAGCTGGCAGAGAGTGGGTTGGAGTACCGGTGAACCTCGTCCATTCTTTCCTCACGTAAACTGCTAGATCTGCCCTGCACACTGATACATGACTGCATCAAGTGCTAAAATTCCTAATTATCTTCTCTTCACAGATGGAGACTGGTGGTAATACGGAAAGCGATTTAAACAGTGATCGAACAAAGGGTATGTGAAAAAGAACTTTTGTAAGACTAAGAGATACTTATTGTGATATTTGTCTACATTGTTACCACGTACAGTACATATTACAGGATGTAAAGTCCCAATCATCCATCCATTCAAAGTTTTAAACATGTATTGTTGCATGAAGTGACTATAATTTCAGTAACACTGTAATTTCATTCTCTTTTAGGCTACTCTTCATCTCTTGCAAGCTCAGACAGACGATCGGACAAGATGTCTGCTAGATATCCCGGCCCTCTGTCTGCAAGACATTCAGAGAGAATGACATCAGATAGACCGTCTGGACGTCTGTCAGGACGGCTGTCAGAACGTCTGTCTGATCGGCATTCGGAACAAAATTCAGACATGACGTCGGCAAGATTGTCTGATCGATATTCGAGAAGTCGACCCACTGGTTTGGACAGAGTTGGTGGTCATGGTTTGGGTCATAAGAATCGGAAACCTTCGACCCAAAGTAGAGAGGTAATGTTACGAGTTAGCCTATTGCATTTTTGAAACATTTTTGTACTGAGAGTCTGTCTACTTGGCGATCATGGGAGAGGGGTTAAATCCTATCGCTGAATCTCGGGTTCAATCTCAGCTCTGACCACATCACCTGGACCTATTTTGGACAGCAGTATCAATCATCCTTTGCCTCTTGCTGTGTCCTCCTCTTGTCTCGTCCTTCCATTGCTAAAAAATTGAATTAAGCTGGTATACTGATGACTTAAAATTTTCTTAATTTTCAGGATCAAGACTCGAGCTTCGACAGTGCTTCGGAGAGCATAGAATCAGCCATATTGACCGGGAAGTCAAGCGGAAAGTCAAGCGTACCAGGAAAATCAAGTTCACAAAGTCAATTAGGGCGACGAGGATCTGCTATGAAAAGAAGAGACACGGTTGATAGCAGAGGAGACAGTGGGTTCATTGGGTCTGAAATTAGCCGGAAGACATTGGGAACACCTGATAAGTCTAGGTATGAAACATATTTCTGCAGATTTTATTCACCAGTTGGTCTTCTTTTCAGACCTCAAAGATGTAAGGGGGCGACCGTTTAATTTCCAGAGCTTTCCTCGGCAGGAAATTATTGATTTCACGGTGACAGTGGCAGTATTTATTTATTTCAAGCGCACTTGAAATCAAGCAATGCCTTATTGAGAAAAATTATTTATTTCAAGACTGCCCAAAAAGAATTTGTTTATTTCACCAAAACTGAGCAAGAAATTATTTATTTCAAAAAAACTCTAAGCCCTGGACATTAAATGGTCTCCCCCTAAATAATTTACTCAATTGATGCTTTTATCATTTCTCTGCCACCTCTCCAATCTACTGGCGCACTGATATTACACAATCTGGGTTCCATGGTCATTTTATGACCTTAGGAAGTTTGTAAAAAATTTCTGTGACTTGATTAGTCGAGAAAACAAGGATATCAACATAGATCCGCCGATTGACAATCGCTTTGTGACGTCACCAGTTGGATTACCTGCTAGTCCGCTGAATGCGGATAGGAACAATTCTGATATCACACAACTCTTCATAGTTATGTGACCTCTGGGCAGTGGTGTGACCTGAACATCTTGTTTAGTCTTCTTATTTTTAGGCCTAAGATTAAATTCTGAGATGTTATTGCAGGTTCCAGAGTCCGGGCAGATGACCTGAGACTGAAATATATGTTTTAATTGTCTCGTTCTGACCATTGATTTAAAAAATTGATGCTAAATAATAATATTACTGATATTACTTTGAAAACTTAATATTAAATTTCTGCTTGTAGGTTGCATTCATCTCTGGCACATTCCCGCAAGGGCAGCCGAGGGACGCTATTGAGTGAACGCAGTGGATCAGTGTTAAAGAAGCCAATAGCGTCGCCACAGAAATTGCGGACAAGTTCCAGAGAGCATGGAACAGAGCCAAGTAAGTTTATCATTAGGATGAATTTGGAATTTTTCTTTTCAAAGAAGCCTTTTTGTGAGCCACATCCATTGTGGCCACTTTTAATGAGCATCAATTATAGATTGATGTACATATTGAATCAGGGATTTGGAGTCGGATAACCGGAACTGACACCATCTCCTTTAAAAGTCACCTATTTTCGACTCTTGACTTCTGAATCCTCGATTGCTGTGTCCTCCCCTCATGGCCTCACCTATTCTGATTCACAAGAACAAACCTCTTTCTGAATAAACATCTAAAAAATTTAATTTATCTTTATTTTAGGTGAAAGAACCGCTCAAACAAGAAGATATTCCCGACCAAAGTCTTACGACGGAGGAACAAAAGAGAGAAAGAAATCGGACAATTACTCTCCGACAAGAACTGAGGGTACCACAACTAGTGATGAAGAGAAGAGTTTTGTGTCTAAAGCGCCTACTAATAGGAGCATTAAAAGGTGTGTCATTAGTTTCTTTTAGAACAAAGTCACCCTTTAAAACTTTGTTATTGGTTTAGTTTGAGTAATCATATGATCAACCGTTATAGTAACTAACCAAGAGTATTAGTCCTTCAATCAGTGAATTGTTCAGTCAATAGGCTGATCAACATTGAAATTAGTCTATCAACATATCACTGATTAATCAATCTATCCCCCTTTCAATCAGCTAATTGATCTTTAAATAATTTGGAGTGATTTCTTTCTTACAGCGATCAATTGCAATCATTGATGGACGAAGTTGACAAATTGAAGAATGTGTTGAACTCTAAAAACGGGAACACCCAATCAGGCGATAGTCCGACAACGGAGTCAGGTGTACAAGGGGCCGGAAATAACTACGCCACACCAGGGTACTATTATTACGTGCCTGACGGGAATCAAACTGGCACCGAAAACATCACAACGACCCAGCCAGGTGGAAACGCTTCTTATTTAAGTGTCCCCCATGGATTAAATTATGGTGCCCCCCAAGAACAGACTTATGTAAAAGTGCCCGTCACAGACAATCAGTATTATGATGCATATGATTATTATCCACCAGAGAGCAGCACTGTATACACAAACTACCAGCAGCCACCTAGTGATTATTATGAACAACGAAGGTCAAATCGGCGACCGCGACCGAAAAGCCATTACGAATCTCGTAACGGGCGTTCACGACATTCTAGTCCTAGGAGGCGCCACAATGATAGGGGTTACAACTCTGACGAAGACTATAGAATTGATAACCTCCGCGGTTTCTACATTCCTAGACAGTCTATTAATCCCACGAGAAGTTATACTTATGCACCCCCTTCATATCAGAATATAAACGTTCCAGTGTCTACTTCAGATGCGAATAAAGCGGCCTGTCTTGCCTGTAAGGGTCATGGGTTCCAATCTCACACTGCTGCTCCTGTTGTAACCACTGTACCCGCTGTGCCAGTTGCACCCGTGAGCAGTACGCAATATACATATCAACCACACCAGTCGCCTAGTCAGGGAATATCGAACTCGGCGCAAGTCTCAGGCCAAATTCCTATCAATGCCTTACAATCAAATTCAACTCTTCCACAGAACCAAAATCAAACATTCCTCATGTATGAAACTCCAACTCAACCAACAAACGTATCTTTTGCTCAACCTGTCTTCCAAAGTAACCAGCCTGTAATCGCTCATTCCCAACAAGCTGTACCTCAGACGGCAACAGTTTTGACATCAACCGTACCCACTGCTACTCCAACTGCATCTTTGTAAGTATTACTGTGTAGATTACATTATTTTTGCACATATTTTAATCTTTTAATTACACTCTCATCTAATTTCCATAATTTAATGACCCTGTATACTCACTACTCTGTGCATAGTTCTTGTAGGAAATTCAACGTAATTTGCATAGCATCGGTCTGAATTGAAAATTTGTCACTAATGATATTTAATTAACCTTTTCTCTATAACTTGGTTGTCTGTAAGAAAAGTTATTGAAAAAGAAATGTTTTAATATATCATTATGTACTACTGTGGTGAATCTGCATGTTTAAAACTTTTTTGCCTTGCAATATTAATTGTCTAACAGATTTTCCTATCAGAAGTTGAACTGTTCCTTGAAACAGTTCCTTTAAAATAAGAATATCCAAATAAAAATTATTTAAAAAAACAACAAATTATATCACAATGAATTTGTTTTTTCAGAAACACCTCGTACGTCCCGGTGCAGGTCATTCCGGCAAACGCTACCATTCTCAAGGTCACTAAGGAGAAAGGTCAAAGGTCATCTCAAACAAAAGGTCAAAGTCAAGGTCACAAAAGCAAGAAGAAAGAACCGAGAGTCAGATATTACATCAAGGAGTATAAGGAGGAGCCGAAAAATACTAAAAAGACGAGGTAGGTTATTGAAACTTTGAAATACTGATTTCTTAGCTGTGTTAGAGGCCCCGTACCCAGTGACATATTTAGAGGGGGGGATGGTGCCATGCCCCCCCACCGGCCCAAAATTAACATGGAAAAGATAGGAAGTGCCTAGGAGTGCTGCCTATTTGCCCCATGTTATGCCCCCCCCCCCCACTCTGGCCATTTCTAGATAAGCCCCTGCCCGTACCTTACAAAAGTTCTCTGCTCATTTATAAAGCCTCAAAATATTTATCATGAGTCTTCAGTATCATTACCTTTAAATATTTGAGCAAAGACTGTACCTTAGACTCAGATTGTGACTGTTCGTAAAATCTGACATGTGTATTTCAGGAGATTGTTTTACCATATTGGAATAGGAATGGTATCTGTTTCGTGAAACAGTCGCTCAATAAAATATAAGGCTGCAGTTGTCATACAGGACAAATTCGTATAATTGAAGTTCTAAAGTTATTGTTTTGTAGCATTTTGATTTCCAATTAAGCCAGTTGAGTAGATGCTCCCTAATACGTAATCAATTTTCCAATGGTGTCATACCGTTATACTTTTCAGCAAGGAAACTATACGATTTAAATTCTCCTGCAAGAAAACTACGGTTTTCAATTTTCCAGCCACTGGGGCAGTACGTCCAGTGGCTTCCAGCATTAAAATGTTTTGATAAGTCTTTGTCTTATGTTTCAGAAACACTCACGTGTCAAAGAAATCTTCCCGAAGTAAGAATTTCAGTGATTCTTTGAGTGAAGACGAGTCTGAATCTGAGGTAAGCTCACTAAATTATTATTTACGTTGAGTAAAAACTACTACTAAGCGAATTTTGTCTGTGTTTAGAGAAGTGATATGATCATAATTATATTACTGAATATTATTTTTTCAACATAGTAAATAGTTAATGGTGCTTCCTTTCATTGAATCGCCTTCAATTATCAAATGATTTAATTACATATTCTGAACTGCTCTGAAATGTTGACTCTCATTCTAAACACCAGAATGAGGCTCTGTCTATCTCAGAATGAGGCACAAGTAGAACACTTCTGAGTGTGTAAGGTTTATCTTATGGTGTTTATTTTAAACAATTTCCGTAACATAATGCAGGGATGTGATTTTTCCGGTTTTTGCCGGATTTCCGGTATTTTCGGCACCTAATCCATCACCCCTGTGATTTGTGCAAATTCAATTTAATATTTTCACTTCAATTATGGGGGGGGGTCGCAGGGAGAGCCATGAGCGGCGAACCACAGCGTCATTTACGTGCATTGTCAATTATATTAGGAAAGCCTTTTGAAGTCATTGTATCTGGATGGCACTTGACACTTGTATCAACTTGATTGCAATTCTGAAAGACAGTGGTCTGCTTCCTTTCACACCTACTGCAGGTAACTCCAATCCCATTCTTGAGAAGTGCTATTGACACTGATTGAAGTGACCTGTCATATTAAAGTGAGAAGTGCAATCAGCTAGGTCAGTTATAGGCCTACCATAGAGCTCCCTCATAGCTCTAAGTTATAGATCATGCTCTGACAGACTACTGACACCAGCTGCCACTTTTGAAACAGTGTATCAAGTGGTCTCTAGCTGACCACTGAGGTGTGCAGACGTGTTTTATGGAGCTCCTGCTTACCTTTGGATTGCACTCCTAGGACTGCACCATCTCTTCAACATCAGAGCATGTCTCGGTTTTGTGAATCCAGATTGTTGGTTGCTTATTTTTAAGACAACATATAGGCATATTTAAATCTACTATTTGGTATGTATAGCGCTTAGCTAAACAAAATGTAGAAATCACATGTAAACACACGTTTCCTTCTTCTGTTGTTCACACTTAACTGTGGGCCACCTTTGGTGGCTCACAGCTTACCTGAGTGTTTTTTTTCCTGAGTGGAACCTGACTTAAAAAAAAAACAATGGCAACTGCACGTAGTGGATCAAGAGTTAGCACAGGGACAGGGATATGTAAAGATGGGATGGTATTTGAGCTACCCCACAATGATGTAGATAGAAGATTGACAATCAATATAAATGTGCAAACAGAATCAGTGACTACCCAAGAAATAATTGAGTCTATTCAAAGATACAATAGCGAATATCTGAATTACACTAAGTGCATACAGCAAGTTACAAAAAGGAGATTTAGGTGGTCCTTGAACTCAGCAAGAGCTGTTAGTGAGATACTGAAAGATTTTGATAGTTTACCATTTATGGTAGACGATATCCCTACAAACACCTCAGCAGCCCGCAGAACGCCCACAGTAATCCTCTATGACACCCCATTTGAGATAGACGATGATACTTTGACAATAATATTACATCAATTCGGAGAAGTAGCACGTATACATAGACACAAGATAAGGGGTCACTACAATATTTTCGATGGAAAAATTACTGTTACCTTCAATAAACTATTCGTGAAATTACCTGATGAAATCCTTTTGGGCAAATCTGGAAGGATTCTGATTAGAGAGCCTGGCCAGCCAGTGCGCAAAAGGCGGTGCTATAAATGTGGGGAGTTTGGGTCACATCTAGCTCAAGAATGTGATGGGCCAGATGAGCCCCTGTGTTATCACTGCAAGCAGCCTGGTCATTTTGCCACAGCATGTCCGATACAAGAGAAAGCTAACAGAATTGTGTGCAATGATGTCTTTATAAAACAAACAGGATGGCTATATAGTACGCCTCCCTCAAAGAAAGTCAGTAGTGCTAATATTCAAGGGGATGAGGGAGAAAAGGAGGAAGTTGGGGCAACTGGTGATGAAGCGCCTGAGCTAACTGAAAAATCAAAAGAGTTTGCAGACACCCCCAAAGCTTCCGAATTGATGGCGAGAAGTACACCAGTGGCCAATGAGCCCGAGGCCCAAATGGAAAAACCAATAACTCCCAATGTGAGTGGAATTGAATATCAATTTGAGCAAGGCCAAAGTTTCGAACCCACACAAGATGAGGTTCTAGGTGCGCTGGGGGGAGCCGAAGAAGACGGGGACTTTCGAAAGGGTGATGCAGATACCCCTCTGGTTATCCATACTGAGCCCACCTTAGACATAGAAGGCATGGTCTCAGAATCTCTCAAAGACTATGATTCCCAACCTCTTCTAAGCTTTCAACCACCACAGAAATATAAAAGTGATTCAGACTTTTGCAAAGATTTTGATAGGCTCCTAAACAAATTTTCGGATGGGACCAAGAGAAAAGATATATCGGAAAGTTCAAGCAGCAGAAGTGATGGAGAGGTTAGTTTTGAGAGATCCTTTGCGGAAGCATGCTCATCCAAGCCATCAATAAAACCTAAGCCCAAAGTCAGTAAAACATCTACTAGCCCTGTACAAGTCTATCAACCAAGCATGACCTCCCTGAATGCCTTGTCGGGCAGAGGGACAAACTCAAAAAACAATCAGGGCATGGCCCCCCCAGCTGCTCCCTTTAAAGAGACCAAGAAAACCCCCCTACACAAACCACTGTAGCACAGCCTAGGTCAGAAAGATCAACCAATAGAAAACATTCAAGGTCTCACTCGAGATCAAATTCCAATCAGGATCGAGAGAAAGAGAGAAAATCTAGAGACCAGTCCCGAAGGGACAGCTCTAGAAACCATTCTGGCTCTGGATCTAGAGCAAGAAACTCTCATGAGAAATGAGTTTTCTCATGACAGCTGAGTGGATAGATATTTGTACAAACATCATAGAATATTTCATTACCTTTTTTTTTTGATAGATTTAATATGAAGGATGACCACTGTCAAGTGCATCCAGGTATACAAGTGCTTTTGTGGTGCTGGAATATTCTACTGGTGATTTATAAGGTAGGGGTGATCACAGTCAAGTGCCCCCAAGGTATTATAAAAGGTATAAATGATGGTGACTGCTGCCAAGCACACCGAACAAACAGGTGTCCATAACATATAACATAGAAATATTTCCACTATTGTACTTTCCTCCTGTGCCCCCCTGCTCAGTCCATTCTTCAGATGTCCATTTTGTTATTTTTCTGAATATTAATATGATATTGATACACAGCAACCCTGTTAAACGCACATTTGTTTTATTACATGCTTTTTTGGGATACAGGGTAACTGCTCTAAAACACATCTTTCTAATATGGTATTAGGCTGATCTGGCTCTGGTGTTTAGATATGAGGAGGCCGCCGTCGAGCGCCCCCAGGGTGTTTGAGATATATGGCTGATTGTTGAGGTGACCGCAGTCAAGCGCACCAACTTAGAATGCTATTTGTTAGGACTGGGGTGACCACAGTCAAGTGCCCCCAAAGGTTATAATGTATTGGTTCTATCTGGTGACCGTTGTCAAACGCACCAAACAATGTATATCTCATCCCACAATAGTCCATCCTTTTATTAAATTATCTCTGATATGCTTGTCCTATCATTAAACGTAAGGGGTGGTATAAACAAAAAAGATAAACCATACAAGATAATCAACTTTCTGAAAGATATAGACTTTGATATTGTACTTCTACAAGAAGTTAGTAGTATTAAGCCTAGAAGTGAGAAATTACTAACAGAAGAGCTGAATATAAATCTGTACCATGACAAAGCTGCAAAATTAAAACAAAGCATCGGTGTCGCAGCCCTTGTCAAAAAGGACAGTAAAATCGTGATAAAAAATGTAAGGTACCCAAAAGACATTGGGCAAGGGAGATTACAACATGTAGAATGTAGTTATAACAATGATGAATACAACATCTTGAATATATATGCTTCAACCTATGCAGCAAATAAGAAAGCACAATGGGCTAAATTAAGTAAATATATCAAAAACCTAGATAACAGGATAATAATAGGAGACTTTAACTCAACAATAGAAAGGGATGAGAAAATGGGAAGCATAGATAAAAGTTATGTGGATAAACTCTTAATTAATTTAATAGAAAGTAACCGACTAATAGATCTAGCCAACCACATAGACAATAAATTACACACCTTTATAGGCAATAAATCAACCACCCTCATAGACAGAATTATAATGGACGAGCATATCATGAGAAATTTCATTAAATACACTAATATAATATGCCCTCCTTCTGATCATAACTTGATAGGAATTAATCTGTATGAAAATAAAAACTCACAGCCTAGGAGATTAAAGAGAAAGCGTACATGGAAATTAAATATATCTTTATTAAAAGATCAAAATACAAGAGATGAAATTACTAAATTTTGGGACGATTGGAGGGAAGGAATGGATAATTTTGAAAGCACTCTCCTATGGTATTCAAAGGGAAAGGAGTTGTTAAAAAATATCTTAGTTAAAATTGGAATAAAAAAAGCAAAGGAAAGACATAAAGTAGAGAATGAACTACGAAATAACATGAACTTAGAATTTAGAAAACTAAATCCAAATGTAAAAGAAATAAATAGGCTAAAAAGTGAATTAAACAAAATAGTAGAATATAAGATAGAAGGCCTAAAAGTACGTTCTCGGGAATTAACTATGCCAAATGAAGAACGAGGATCAAGAAATTTCTTTAATATAGAAGCTAAGAAGAACAAATCTATACAGATAGAAGAAATATTAAAAACCAATGGAGAAGTTGCAAAAACACAGGACGAAATAACCAATGAAATATTCAGTTTTTACCAGCAGCTATATAAAAAGGAAGAACCAAGTCAAACAGCAATAAATAGATTAATAGAAGAATATGAACATATAGAAGAAATTAATCAAGATGAATTAAATAAACTAAATAGACCTTTCAGTATGGATGAAATAGAGAAAGCTCTTAACAGAATGAATAACAATAAAAACCCAGGCCCAGATGGACTCCCCAAAGAGTACTATACTACAATGTGGGATGAGATTAAATATGATATCACAAGTTTCATACAAGGAATGGACCTATATCATACACTGCCAAGTTATACAACTACTGGGATTACTAAACTTTTATACAAAAAGGGAGACCCTAAACTGCTCAAAAATTGGCGCCCGATAAGTTTACTTAATGTTGATTTGAAATTGTATACATCGTTAATTGCTTATAGACTATCAGAAGTACTAAGAAAAATTATTTCGCCAAGTCAGACCTGCTCGGTCAAAGGCAGATACATGTACGAAAATTCCTTAACAATAGAACAAATCCTACAAGTGCATGAATACATACCAAATGAAAGAGCAAGATTAAATAATAGCACTATTCTTTCTTTGGATATGGAAAAAGCCTTTGACCGAGTGGACAGACAATATCTATTTAAAATTTTAGATAAAATGGAACTAGGAAACAAAATAACAGAAAGAATAAAATCACTATATAGAAATTTGAATCAAATTGTAGAGACTCCCTCAGGTTATACAAAAGAAGTTAATTTAGAACGAGGCATAAGACAAGGGTGCGCTCTAAGCATGAGCCTTTTTACTATATCCCTTGAACCCTTACTACAGAAAATAAATAGAACAATAAAAGGAATAAAATTATTCGGTAGGACTAAAATAACATCTATGGCATATGCTGACGACACAGTAATTTTTTTAAAGGATAAGGAAGATAGAGAAATGTTAGAAAAGATCATACATGTATATGAAAGAGCAAGTGGTGCCAAAATAAATAAAGAAAAATCCCAAGAACTAATACTTGATGACAACATAAATAATGATAATAAGGAAATAGAGGTGTTAGGAGTTAGTTACAGCCAGTCAAACAAGAAAAGAATTGAAAATAATTGGAAGAGATGTATTGACAAAATCAGAGCCAGATTAGCAGGTATGAAACATAGAAATGTGAGTCTGATGGGCAAGGTCACCCTGATCAATGCCTATGTGATAAGCATAATTTTGTACATTGCCAGAGTTATGACGCCAATGAAAAAGCATGTTAAACAAATTAACCAAATTATAAATGATTTCATTAAGACCGAAAAACCATTAGGATACATGCACGCTCAGTTATGTAGAAATAAAAAAGAGGGAGGCTTCAGCCTACCCCATGTAGAAACAAAAATTGTAGCATGCCAACTAATGTGGCTACATTATAATAAAACTAAGAAGGAGACAAATTTCTGGCAAGACGCATTTAATCAACTCTTAAAACGTGGCAAAATTAATGATCTCAACAACATACATCATAATATTCTATCAATAAAAAATAAGGACAGATTTAAATGGGACAATATACAAATGAAAGATATATACAATGATTTAATGAAAAACCATATTCAATATTACGAGATAGAAAGAGTGTTAAGAAATACCTTTAGTTGGAAAGAAATATGGCTGGAGTGGTATAATTTCCCAATGAATAATAAGGTTAAGATACAAGTGCACAGAGTGTTAAGTGACCAACTAAAAGCCCATTCAATTAAAAACAAAAGTGGAAATTGTGGTCTATGCGACCTGCCTTTTCCCCAGTCAAGGGACCATGTGCTAATAAATTGCCAAGGAGCAACTAAACTAATTGAATACATAAACGCTAAATATGATTTTGAGATAGAAACTGAAATCTTCTTTAATCAATATAGAAATCATAAAGAGAAAGAACTAAGCTATATATATATATACACCATCCTAGAATCAAGAATTTGTCAAGTTGATAAATGGGGAGTTTTTGATTCGGTAAATATGATAAGACTATATGAGTACAATAAGGAACTATATGGCCTTAAATTAACATAGGCCTATATAATCATGCCATACTTGTATATTGTCTGCATTAATTTGACTGGCAGGGTGACCAAGGGAATAATTGCACTGCACATACATGTATATAGCACTGCAAAAATACAAGAAGGGCCCCGGTACTAAAGTTAGTTAATGTAAATACACTTACTCATATAAATGCAATGTACATCCATTCATCCTTCATTCGTTCATTTCATTTCATGAACTATGTATTGAGTATGCTATATGTTTGTAACTGTTTATACTTAATCTGTTTGTATAATAGACCAATCAGAAACAGCTGATCATTGGATCAGGACACCGACCTGAAGATGTTATGAAAACAATGCCACAATATTACTGATCTTTAAAAACTATAGGACCCACGAAACCATATTGGTTAATGGAAAGGACTAATAAATTAAATTATAGAGCATTAAGTCCACAACAGGTCATAAAAAGATTAAATATCAAATACTGCAAGTCTGTCTATATTCCCAGAAAAACAGCTTATCTGAGCATAACATTAGTGCAAACAATATGTGTTTCCCTTGTGTAAATGGCAGTATAAAACCAAACTTATATAACATCTCAACTCTAGAAAATACAGAGATGTTGCACTTGAATCTTTCATATGCACGCTCTGTTGTGACTATTGAACTAGAACCTGATGGTTGCGATGATGACTCTATTGAGAAAATAACATCAAAGTTGAAAAGCCGCCTTTCATTTCTTAGAGTACATAGGCCTATATGATACGCCATGAGCACACAAACTGTCTGCCTTAACAAGAATCACAAGATTCAATAATAACAGCTTTAACATGATCGGATAGAAAAAGTGGCATAATTTTAGTAATATTTGAACATATGGCAAACTATCATCTGAACTCTCATTCATCTATGACAATCACACACACATACCGTGCATTACAAACACTTAGTAAGCTAGAAATAGTTTTAATTTTATGCACTGTACCGGGGTCCTAACTATGATGACATGCTCTAGTATTACCAGGGGTGTAAGGAAGTATACATAGGGAGGTCTGAGTGACCTCCTGGAGTAGAACCCGAAAAACCGGATAATGGGAACCTAGCGTCTGAGTATAAATAAAAAATGAAAAATAGTGGTCTCTTGGCCACATAGAAGTAATTCTGTGTGTCAGGCAATCCAGAATAGCTATCTAGATTCCGCTTATTGCCCTTGACAGTGTAGCTTCTTGGTGCTTTGTAGCTTTACACTCTGAGCAGTTAGTAAATTTTACACCTTTTCTTCAGAAGGAGCCTCACATCAAGTTATATTCATATGGAGGTGAATGTCTTCGATGACAGTCCTTCGGACTGTTGAAATCATTGAAGGATGCAATCCACTCAATACACACTTAACATTATGTTGTATTAAATGGTTATGGAGGTGTACGGATTTTTGAGTGAGTCTGACAAGCTCAAAATGCTGGTGTTTCTGCTCAATTTTTATCCCCGGTCTTAGCAGTTACAGCTAAGGAAATATATCAGTGCATACTTTTGACCACCTATTAGTCCACCATTGACATGCATCAGTAACAGACTCTACTATACGAGTCCTCTGGAGTTAGGCGATGGCATGCTGCTCATTGCTGCCTGAATCTAGTCTTGTAGAGACTGCATCAGTAATGTCACTGCATGACAGCGCAGGCCACACCTTTAAAATTGAATTGAGTTGTTAATTTGAGACATGTGACTCATCCATTCAGTGACACTCAGTGTGCGTACCCAAACTTGTAACAAAGCATGCTAAGAGTAGGAAAGGACTCATTTAGGTGTACAGCTTATTTCATTATAGGCGCATACACATTCCTATACTTTTTCTGTGGCTTCTTGATATGTTTAGAAAATTTTAGTTTGGATTCACAACCACAACTAAAGCTTGGCCTACGTTTGCACAATATGCATTGCAAGCAGTATTTTTTAATTTTTTTTCCTGTAAGTGAAAGCAAAGTTATCAAGTTAGTCACTCTTGACCAAGGAAATTCTGGTGACACAAGTATAACTCAAAAAGTCACTAAAGTGAAGTACATAGCAAAATCTCTGAAGTCAGTGAAAATTTGCTATTTCACCTGCTTGAGGGTGTAAAGTCAACATGACAGAACCTTTAAAGCACCATTTCCAACCACCCAAAATGCAGCTGTTCATTAACTGCTTGCACACACCCTGATCTTCTTTATATCAAGTGCAAGCATTACAGTCTGTCACTTTGATGCAGAAAAGAGTGGACTCTTGCACTGTGAAAATGGCACTTCGTGTGTCATCATGCTGATGATTTGTCATGATCATACCCAATACTTTCAATGTTAATTAAGGAGACTTATCCCACTTGTATTGTTGGTGACTGCCAAGTGGAAGAATTGTGACCTGCTCCACCAAAATGGGTTCAAAGTCGGCCCCCATCATATTTAGTTGTGAAAATGACTTTATTCTTCAGGCATTGAGCTTTAAAATGATGTTTAGTATGTTTTGATATCTCGATCCAATCCAAAGATATGGCACCTCAAACATTGATGATATGAAACATCAAACTCTCAGAAAATTGAATTTGAAATTCCCGCCATTGCAATGAAAGAACTAAGAAAATCAAGAAGGATGCCCAATTTAGATAATTTAAAATCAGTTTTTGGTTAAGATGGTCTTAAATAATCAAAGCAAATTACTTTTGCTGAAACGTAGTATCAACTGCTAAAAATCATCGAAACATGACCTTTTGACACATTTTGCTCATTTCTGAGAAATATAGAATGCCCACTTTGAACTCATTTTGGTGGAGCAGGTCACAATTATGCATCTGATTTTCACTCCAAAATCAGTTATGACAAGTGAAATGGCCTTCTCTCGATTAGGACTAATCAAACAGCCTCTATGTTTCCCATGTTAGAGAAGGTGACACTTCATCGGCTATCATGGGTCAAGAAGTGCATTTTTCACAGTGAACTGGTCCTCATATTTTCTATATTAAAGTGACAGACTGTCAGTGGTGATATTTTTGAGGGAGTATTTCAGCAATAATGACAACCTCAGTTTTGGCTGTCAACAGGCACTTAACCCATTGTGCACAAGTATTCCACCATGAGTCACATTAGAAATTCTGGGAATTATTGACAAGATATTTCATGCAGATATATATACATGTAAATGTTGCTGTCAATAGATATGTTGTTAGATCCCAATTTTGAGACTCAACAAACTCAATATCAGCAGAAACAGCATTCATTCTGTTAGAAAAACAAGAATCAGTGGATGTCAAGTTGCCAACTAGGTCTTCCTTACTTTACAAACCCAGTGAGGTGGTGAAGTGACAAACCTCCAAAACATAAGGCTTATCTGCATGTGTGATGATAACTGTTGTTACTTGACTCCATTGTGACCCATATGAGTGACAGTTACCTTTTTGGAGTCTGAGGTTTGAGCTACAACAGTTTTCGTCTTAATCACACATCAATGAAGTGCAGAAAATGTGTTTTCTTTAAACAAGTGATGTTTTGCTATTGGCTGACTAGGTCAATGCTAAACATCATCAGCCATACTGCATTTTCAAAAGTTTGACTGACAAGTGTGATAAACCACAACATGGTGTTAAAAACAGAAATTCACTCATTTGATGCAAAGAAAATATATAAACTCATCGGGAAAAAATTGAGGCTGATGGGATACAATGGTTGCCAATTTTCTTTGCTCCACAAACAGTTACACATGAGCCAAAAACTTAGAAACATCATCATTTATGACCCTATTATGTTTTCATCTCATCAGATGAGAATTCAACGAAGTTTAGTTGACAAAATGGCATAACATCACTTGTTTCACTTATTGCAGACGGCAATAATGTATGTGTAAAATTTTGTTGGTCATGGAACTGAGATTTTTTCACTACTTATATTTTTTCCTTCACTGTGCACCTTTTGAGAGGCTTGTTGTTTAGTGGAAGAAATGGTCTCAGGTGCCTCCAGATGCCATATATTGGCCTGGCATTACAAAAATTTTCCTGGGGGGGCATGCCCCCAGACCCCCCTAGTATGCGAGTGGCTTCGCCACTCGACCGTGCATTTCAGGTTTTTTTCTCTTAAGCCAATCACATCCCTGATAATGTGACTTGCCGGGAGCTCATTACTATCTCTCATGCTTCTTCAAAGCACTTTAGACTTTCATATTTTATTATTTTAACATCAATATTTTATTTTCCTTCAGAGGAGCGAACCAGGTTTGAACGAATCTTTAGAAAATGCGTTGGAGACTGCTCGAGAGTTGAAAAAGATTTCGAGGACCTTAAAATCTGGTCTGAAACGGGAATTGTACTCATCTGGGGACGTCTTCCTATGACGAAATCAGGAAAATTCTCTGCTGTTATTGTTATACGGATTTACCATATTTGTTTGTTGCCATATTTCTGAGTTTTGTTGGAGTTGTGATCTGTATATTTTTTTCTTTGTTATGAATCTTAAATTTAAATGCTCCTGTACAACTCTATAATTATGATGCTCATGAATTGTTGAATGAACTCTAATTTTATAAATCTAGCATGAAATCCTTTGTCAAAACAATTCTTTTTTACAATTTATGTGTCTTTATATTGCCAGTGATATTATATGATGTCTATATCGAAATATAGAGAAACTCAAATCAGCTCTTTTAGCTATGAAATACTTAGTAACCACAATTGCGCTAATTTGCTCATTTTCTGTGATTTTGTTACGTTTCACACAACTAAACAGGCATTAGATTGTGACTTTGCATAATTTATTTCTGATCCAATATGAGTGATGACTGGTCAATGATCACTGCTGTAACTTATGATTGACTTTTAAGCATAATAATTTCAACTAAATTAGTTTTTTGTTGATCGTCCTTCATTAAATGTGATAAATAAGGATGATCATGTCTCTGGTCAAATATTATTAAGATAACCCTGTGCTATAGAGTGAATCTAGTTACACTAATTATTTTGTACTTTACAATTTTTGCTCTAGGTACAATGAAGTGGTGTATTTAAAAAATACTAACTGGTTAGAGACTGAATGCTGTATTTTATTTCATTGTACTAATTTTATGCCAATGTACACTTTATTTTGTAAAATACATTATGAGTCTTACTTTCCTATTTTTCTACTGCTTATTCTTGACTTCCCTATAAAATGCTATATTTTTCTAGTCCCAAGTTGATATTATTTTCATAATATGTATTATTTCTCTTTTCCAAGACATAAATATAATAGCAAACAGTCGGTTTTGAATCCATGGATTCTTGTAGTTATTACAAAGATATTATGTAATATGCTCAATAGAATCTTGCCAGTACTTTAATGTGCATTCTATACCATGCAAAGATAGTGAGCATGTCAAAAACCTCAATATTATAACCTCTTGTTTTACTCTCCTGTTCTCCTTTAGGCCACACATAATTGATCTTTAGCTTCTCGGATTCGTCTCAAGGCCCTTTTTCTAGGGTCGGTCGGTAGGACAAAAAAAAAAATTTATAATGTAAAAAAAAAAAATTTTTTTTTTTTTTTCAATTTTTTTTTTCCATCGGCAGTAAATCTATTGTGTCGGTGGGTCCGCGAAGCTAAGAATCAATTATGTGTGGCCTTACCAGTCAGGACATCATGTACTAATGGTATCAGTCTAATACTGTACTATTGGTCTATTTACATGCAATTGCTGAGTATTACATAGTTGCTGCTGAGGTTTAGAAAATCCTATTTACTTCCAATATTTTGCTACTCAAAAAATTATGAATTGCCACAAGTTTGTTATATTTTATGATGGATATGACCATATATTTATATGAATAGTATATTTGAATTTTACATGAATGTCTGTTGAAATATTTAACAGTTATTATTAGATTCTATAATTGTTGCTAAGATTAGACTAAATCCTACTTACTTCCAATGTTCTATTTCTCATGTGAAATATATTTTAAATGACTCTGCTATGCATGTTACTAAATACTTGGTATATAGTTGGAATATTCTAAATGATTATCCATAAAAAATTTGTTTAAAAAAATGAATAGATAAAATTGAACAAAATATGTTTGATAAATCTTCCGAATTACTGGAAATCTTCCAATTTTGTAATGATGCAATATTCTTCTTGTCATATTATAAGCAACAAAAGTGGATTTTACACAGGTAGCCTAAAAGTAACTAGTTTTGCTTATATTTGGTAACAAATAACTAATTAGGTATTTGAAATGGTAGGATACTGATTTTGTATCCGACACAAAAACTGTGGTAGATCCTTTAGGCTAATTTCTTTTAAAAATTCTTGGACTCAAAAACTTTCCAACTACAGATTGTACAGATAATGAACTCAAAACCGAAACACTGGAATTGCTATATTAAATGTTACAACTGCTTATTGACGTTGCTCTACTTTCATTAGAATTTGTAATATATGAGTGCCATACTCCAGTTGCCATAGTGATAATTATTTTAGTAAATGTTGTACAATTTACCTTTTAGATGAAATATCTAGACACTAATTCTCAGTTAATGTGTCACGCTGTCATATCCCAAAACACGCTTCCAAATTCGAAGGAGATACACGTTTGCAATAACTTATTCGTAATACGTTAGATTCATCTTCCATCAATCAAGGCATTATATTTAGTGTGCAATATGTTAGAAAATATATAATATATATTCATTGTTTTTTACTATTTATATTACTGCTGTTCATGAAATACTCTTGCTTATAATCATGTCAGTATTAGAAACTTACTCAAATTTATACTACTTTTAATCATTATATTTATAGTGGTCTACTTTTATTTGAAGATTTATATTTTACAAACAAATGAATTTTGTCTTGTACGTGAATTTACATTATCTTAGCATATCATTGTCTTTTAGATTATATAGTTTACTGTATGTTTCAATATTTGTATTTATGTCTCCGGTATGATAAGCAATATACACATGTCACGTTATGTTTAAGATTCATTGTAAATTTGTTATTGTGACAATGTTATTGTCCTATCCCTTTCATTCGACATACCTTACATCTTTGTATCATATCCAATAGAGAAAAACCTCCTTTACGTAAATCTTTTTAAAGGAATGTGTAAGCCTAACTGCCTATAGTGCATATTTGTATCTTTATAACTAATACATTGTTGCTCTGCAAATAGGTCTATATTCATTTACAAAAAATATCAAAAATATCCACAGAGAATGAGTCTACAATTTGTGTAATTATACCATTCGACACCTCTGTCAGCCAATCATGAGCCAGTATTTCACTGCAATAAAACCCATATTCTTTGTTGTCCAGTTATCCTCCCATGGGAGAATAATAAGTGAAGCTGTGAAAAACCCACAGCATCAAACGACAAGTTTCAGTTTTGTCTTATGGTATAAGACGGTTATTCACCGCGGATCGGCAATATGTGTTTATCACAGCTCGGGCTAACTCCCTCGCTGGATAAATCACATATTGCCTCTCCCTAGGTGAATAACCTATACTTATTTACCCCTATCATCAATGCTGAGTGTGTGCTCCTTTTGTGACTTTAAAAGAGAGTTTGAATGAGTGTGAAAACTAATTATTTATACAAAGTCTATTGTTGTTAATAGTGTGTTATGAAAGTTGAGTGAACTATTTCAAATTGTACAGAATTCTATTAATAGAAATGAATTGTGACATGTGTTGAATCGAATTATAATTATCTGATTGCGAAATAAATCAGTAAATTTTAAAAATATCTTTTATTTTTTATGATATATGATGATATTATATGATATTATATGAAAATGAAAGAAGAAATGGAGGGATGTCAGTTTAATAACAATGGATTTATTAAGTAGCATATATTTTACATATATTTTACAGCATATACAAAGATACATTGTGTTACAGACATTGTATGTACTGTATTTATAAATACAATTTACAAGAGATGATATACGAGATTATAACACACACGATGAAACCTATGTTGTATTTGTTCAATGTACACAACGGTTGATTTGAAATGCTGTTGATTTTAAAAGTAAGGCAAGATTTGTTAAAGTTGATGATCGTAGCATTGTTAATGCTGTTAATTCTGGTGTGTGGATAAAAGCCTGTTAAACTTTAACGAAATGCTAGCTGTCACATGAAAATTCTTGAGTTTTAAGCTACATTAAACTGTTACATCTGATATGACAGAAATATTTTAGGGCCTTTATACATTTTGCAAGGTCAGCATAAATATACTAAGATTGACATACACATGTTAAATTTGCTGCCAGTTTACAGATAGCTAACAGATAAGTCTAGTGCAACCCTCTAAGCCCAGTCCTTGGCACTCACAAGGATTGACTGATCTTTCTCAGCAGCTCAGATATATTAATGAATAATGATGGACATATTATATCCAAATTTTATTTATCAACATTTCACAGGGCTGGTCTACTTAGAATTTGATTTTTAGAATGACATACATTGTATTGATGATAATGTTCAAATCTAGGCCAGCCAGATGCGCAATTTTAGTATATATACAACATATTATATCTAAATGAATATTTACACTCTAAATGAATCTCCTTTTAAATACTGGCAGTATATACAAATATTATACATCATACTATACCGTACTTGATGTATACAGTAACTTGATGTTTACATCAATCAAGGTATGATTACATCAATCAAGGCATTCTTTTACATTAAACAATTGGGGGCTGCTGCAGAGGCATTAAACACAAACACACACACACATTAAACAATGGTAAACTTGTGCATTGAATTAGCACCTGCATTAATACATGTGTGGATGTGGATCTGTTCAATAATGTAGATACAATGTCAATTTCAATTGACTTATTTTAATTTATGTTAGTTTGAAAACAATTTAATTTAACAGAAATTCTCTCATGCACTATGTAAAAACATTTTTGGAAACCCTGATTTTGTAAGATTGATAATTTCTTCATTGGCGTAAAATTGAACATTACAAGATGCAACTAATTGAATAATGAAATGGGTTAAAGACGAACTTGACACATTTTTATAAATGAACATCTATATTGGATATAAAAGATATGATGAACATACAAATGATAACAACAGTATGAGCCTTTGCAAGTCCTTCAAAAAAGTAAAGTGATCAAATATGCACACAGTATTAGATACTAGATAAGCAATGAAAATTCACAGCTCTTTAAAATTGATCGTCAGATCAAGAGAACAAGGATTACATGGAGCAAAGGCACAACTCTGAACAAGTTTAGAACAATTAATGTTACACACACATAAAATTATTTACTTTGAGTTTAATTACCTGAGCCTGCAAAGGAAGCGGAAAATGAATCCAAAAACAAAATTACAAATCTAACAGCTGCCATAAGCATGTGATACACCAGAAGCAAATGAAATTGCGTTCTAAGAAAATCCTGCTATCATATTTCTCGAAGATATGTCAGTCAATAACTACCAATGAAATATTGCCCAGAAAATATTTTACAATTCGTAAAATATCCTTTCCACTTTTAGGTGAAACAACCTTAAACTGAAAATTTATCATAACTAAAATGAATTGACAAAAATAATCAAAGCATCCAGTCTACCAGTAAATAGCTTTTAGAACAAGAAACTTTTTCATCTCAAAACTTAGCACGGAAAATTATGATAGAATGCCCCTGAAAAGGGTGCTTCGAAAACATGATGACGACAAAAACTTCCAGAGTATCACATTATATAACTAATGAGACTCCTGAATCACTTTAAATTGAATAGGCATCGAATAGTCCCTGCTGATTGTGACCACTCCTTGGGTTCAGGGAGTGGTCTTTCGTTGGGTATTGTGTGGAGGTCATGTTTGGAAAACATTCTATACTCGGTGCCTTATCCGAAATTGGTGTCGTCTTGTAAGCAAAATTGCACAGATCACTCATCTATCTATTGGTCTAGGCACTCTTCTTGATTGAATCGTACAAAAACCGATCTTTAGAAGAAAACCTGTTTATTTCAGAAAAAACATGCTGACACAAACATAACATCAGCCATTTTGGACATATTCAGCAGGCAAGCCCTTAAGACTTGGTTGAAATTGTCTCACTAATTATGTTTGAAAGGAAGAATTTATGGTGGAATGTTGCAATACAAAAACTCCAATATCTTCCGTTAAAATCTGTCAGTACAACATGAACAGCTAGATGGAATGTGGCATTGAATTGTCTCTTTATCGTTGAACAACTTCCAGCCAGTTCCGGATGTTGTTGTTTGATTTTAAATTTCTGTGTCGGGAGAGATATAAGGTCCAGGTGGTTCACGGTTCCCAGCAGATTTGGTGTGAGCAAAATCTAACCTCCTCGGCTCGACCCCTGTGTGACCTTGGCGGCCATGTTGGCGGGGCTTCACCTCGGAATATGCCCCTCGGCTGTTGGGGTAATCTAGTCTGTCTACATTGTTTGTGTTTCTGTACTGAGGATCATAGTCTGCCGAATGGGTAGACATCTTCCCAGGGGTGTTGTAATTAGTGCCGCGCGGCAGCTGACCCTGCGGTAGTCGCCCAGGGTTGTTATATCCCTGTGCGGGATTATTGTATCCCTGTGCAGGGTTGTTGTATCCCTGTGAGATGGTGTTAAGTGGCTCCATGCGGTGGTTTAACCCGTCATAATGGTCGTTCTGCCCATTTCGGTAGTCGTCAAATTGAGACAGTGCCTTTGCCGCATCATTGTAAGGGTTCGTAGGATACTGGTCCCTAGAATTTTGGTCCCTGGGATATTGGTCCCTGGAATTTTGGTCCCTTGGATATTGGTCCCTGGAATTTTGGTCCCTGGGATATTGGTCCCTGGATTGATTGCCTGGGTCTCTTCCAGGGTAGGCTGGTGGAGCGTACACATTGTCTTGACGTTCATCTCTCTGAAGAAAAAATATAACATTGCATTGAATAATAATCAAACCATATCTGCACTGTGTGTCAAGACAATGTTGATATTAAGCAGAGATGTTTTTTTGTCTGATCTCAAAATTATTTGGCATTTAACTGCCTAATAATTTGGCACTCATTATATTTCATAATTTAGAAATCAGTCAAACTTTGGAGCAGCTCTTCTTTGTGTTTAGGCTCCAATAAGACATTTACAAATGTTTAAAACACATTACGCAAATTGTGAATTCTTAATGTCATGGTAAAAGAGTTTGGGACATAGGGCCTTAAATTCTGGATTTATGTAAGAGTTAGGCCTAACAGGACAGGTAGGATGGATAGATGGATGATTGGGGCTTTACATCCTGTATGTATGCACTTGGTAGGCTAATTAGGACAGGGGGAGGATACGGCAATGAGGCAAAGGATGATTGAAACAGCCATCCAACATAGACCCAGGTGACCCGGCAAGAGCTGGATTCGAACCCTGGACCCAGCATTAGGCAGCCTAGCACGCTACCACTAGACCAACCCTCCCCCCTTATCTTATGAGAAAATAAAAACTTGTGAGCTCAGATGAACTAAACCTAAACAAATGCATCATAACTGGTTTAAGAAAATTACCTGATCTCCATAATTTCCACCATGGACATCAGCTCTTACGGGCTCTCCGTTTTCTTTAGTGGTCAATTGCGGATATCGCACAGGGTCTGTTGGCGTCCTTGCATCAGGGCCTCGTCCCTCTTGAGAAGCATTCATTGATTGCTCAGGGTCGGAAATATCTGGAAAAAAATTCAAACTTCATCATGAAAATTGAAAATGCTTTTGTGAAGAGGATACTATAAATTTTTAAGCCCAAACAAGTTGACTTTGATACTTGGTCAAATGTTATGCAAAACTTTTTCTTCAAAATTGAAACTTCACTTTAGTAGACTAGAATTAGAAATGATTTGGTGCCAATTGTGAGAAGCGGGTTTCAGAATATGGATGGATGGATGATTGGGGCTTTACGTTCTGTATTTATGCACTTGGTCGGCTATGTACTACTAAGTATGTAGGACAGACAGATAGATAATCAAGAGGAGGACACAGCAGTGAGGCAAAGGAAGATCGAAACAGCTGTCCAACATTGACTGCCAAGGTGACGCCGGGGAATTCAGAAATCAAGCCCTTATCTGAATTTCAAATTCCCTGAATCATTTCTCACATTGTTATTCTACAATAAAGTCACAGAATATTTTTCAGATAATATCAAAAATAATATCAAAAGATATCTTGTTACATAATCATCAACTTACCAAGTGTTAATTCCTCACTCTCTCCATAGGGGTTCCTTCTCCGTTTTTCTTGGGCCTCCTTCTTCTTTTGAGCGCGCAGTCGTTTTTCATGTAGTCTCGAGGAACAATCGATTCCAGCGAGAATCGTCATGATCAAACCGTAAACAATCGCAATTCCCAAACACACTCCGAGACCTTCTTTCAGTCTCTTGTTGGTTGCCGAGGCATTGCTTGCTTCCAAGGCGCATTCAGGGTCGGCCCATTTCTTCTTAGAGATACACTTGCACCAATCGCTGTCAGGATCAGCTAGATGTGGATAAAATGGAAGAAAGATCTTATTAAACATTTAACTTCATATAAAGCTAGTAGTTAAAATGGAAATATTTAATATTTGTGAGGTATTGGAGCACTGAAAGTGGACAAAAATGCAAAATAAACGTTATGTAAAGTTAATTGTAAAATGGTGTTATTTAATATTAGAGAGGCATTTGAGGGGATGGCACCAACTATCTGTGATAAATTCTGTCTCATAGATTTAATAAGGCATGGATAGGGCTATGACCTCACAAGAAACATTACAGTGCTTTCCTGTATGCACTCGTTTTTCGTCTACTGTAACAGATATCTGATACTTACAAGAAGTTACGTAATTTTCAAACTGAGAATATGAGCTTCAAAATTTATTAGATATACTTACAGCAAACAATGAGAGATATGTATTTTGGCGGATTCTTCGTGGATTGCTCCAGGGTGCAACCAATCTCTCCTATATCTTCAAATTGAACAGCTGAAACAAGAAATAGTTAAGATATTAAAATATGTTTACAGACTGTAAAACTGCATGAAATAATCTCTCATTAAGTTTCAATCCAGATTTTGACTGAAATCTAACCCCATCATCCATTCATGCCAGAAACGTGTTATCAGTCAGTTGGACAAAAAAAAGAACAACAGGAAAGTAGTGTTTCTGATAGTAGAATTACACTGATTGGATTACGCTATTAATTGATCGACCATTACTTAATGGTTTGATTGGTTATTGGTTTTAGACCACTCTGCCTAACATCATTAACCTGCCAGCTGTTTCTATTTATCAATCTAGAACACAGGTTGTGAACCTGGCAGAGCACTGGGCATCCCCTGATCAATATTCACACCAGACTAATACTGTTGTAAATTTGCAATACAGTTGTACAAATGGTAATGCTTGAGTGAGACTTACTAAATAGAATTAGACATTCGGAAATAAAACCAGAACCGCAAGCGGTTTCAACGCTCGTCTGTCAACGTGAAATCTATCAATGTGTGCCTGATATTCACCCACAGGCTAATAACTCGATCTAATTTTATTGCCAATCCTAACCCAGAGGCCAATACCGGTACCAAATTCCATAACTCTAAGCGAAATACTAAGGTCGCATTGGGCAGAAAGATCGCAGCCAAAATGGCTGACAGAAAATGGCCACCATCTTGGATTTATAATAGTAAGCTATTTCCCAATCCATACTCACAGGTCAATACCTGTATCATATTGCAAACGAAATATTAAGGGCACAGTGGGCAGTTGAAGAATGAAGAAAGATGGCCGCCAAAATGGCCGCCATCTTGGATTTCTCGACATGTTCCCAATCCATACCCACAGGCCAATACCTGTACCAAATTTCATCACTCTAAGCGAAATATTAAGGGGACAGTGGGCAGTTGAAGAATGAAGAAAGATGGCTGACAAAATGGCCGCCATCTTGGATTGCTCAATATGTTCCTGATCCATACCCATAGGCCAATATCTGTACCAAATTTCATAACTCTAACCGAAAAATTAAGGGCATAGTGGCCAGTTGAAGAATGAAGAAAGATGGCCGCCAAAATGGCCGCCACGAAATGGTGGCCATTTGGATTCAATATGTTCTTGATCCATACCCACAGGGCAATATCTGTACCAAATTTCATAACTCTAAGCAAAATATTAAGGGAACAGTGGGCAGTTGAAGATTGAAGAAAGATGGCTGCCAAAATGGCCGCCACGAAATGGTGGCCATCTTGGATTGCTCAATATGTTCCTGATCCATACCCATAGGCCAATATCTGTACCAAATTTCATAACTCTAACCGAAAAATTAAGGGCATAGTGGCCAGTTGAAGAATGAAAAAAGATGGCTGCCAAGATGGCCGCCACGAAATGGTGGCCATCTATTTCGTGGTGGCCATCTTGAATTTCTCAATATTTCCCTGATCCATACCCACAGGCCAATTACCTGTACCAAATTTCGTAAGTCTTAGTGAAATACTAAGGTCACAAATGGACACTTACACAAACCTTAACCGGGACAACGACAACGACGACGCCGACGATCGAGTGACGGCAATAGCTCTTCGTTTTCTAAGAAAACAGAAGAGCTAAAAACCTGTCTCTTACAGTTCAGTCGTTTGTAAACATTGATCATTTAACTTATGATTCACTTTCAATTTGATAAGTTAAAGGTATATCAACATATACAATATAGATGGTCCTATTTATTTTTGAGAGAAAACAATTGGAAAACATTACAATTAGATATCTCAATAGTGGATTACTATATAGGGGTACTATCATTAAATGTTAAAATTTTATAGAAAGACAACTAATTTTGCATTCAACTTTCGTACAAAACTGTCTATCTGAGGGGATTTCCATCAATCCCTGCCGGGTATAAGATGCAAAAATCATGGGTGCCATGCTCACTCCTGCCACAGCTAAAAACTCCTCCGCGAGCAATGCCACTCACCTCAACTGTCCACCTATCCTTATTGATTTATCCTGTCCTTCTGATAACAGCAAATAACAGTAAAACAGCTCCCTTATTTACGTTTTCTGCCTCTACTGTTGTTTTCCCACCAGGGGCGCATGAATCTCCATCGTAGTTCCGCTATTGCTCACGTTTAGGACTGGCGCCACCGTCTGCCTTCCCGCCAAAAACATCCCCACACTTCACTGCCTGCACCCTGGCTGACCTACTTCTACTCATCTTATCTTCGTAATCTTACCCTCATTTTAAAGCTCTTTCCAAGCCCTAGACGTATCAAGATGTCTCACCTATTATCCAAGCTCCTACGCGCTATCTCTCAAGTCCAATCTGCATAGCAGCATCTAATCTTCAATGCATTTTTCACTTTGGCCAGGTTCATCTTCAAGCACAATCTCACACCAGACGACTCAGTACACACCCTGCTGTGTAGCATTTGGCAATGTGCCAAAATATCACTTATTCTTTTTCATCACCAATATACTTTCTGAACTCCATTCACATATTTTCCCTGCTCACGTATTTCTCTACCATTTCAATCAAAGCACATGCTTTCAGACAAACTGCACATTTTTTTCATTGCCCAGTCAATCTTTCCAGTGCCATCACTGGGAATCTAACTCTTCATTTTCCCATATAGTGGGGGGTCGGGAGGGGGGGGGCTCCATTCTCCCTAAAAATGTCCCTCAATGGGTATATCTAGTTAATAATAAAAGAATAGGATCTGGTAGGTGCTTTCAGTAAAGATGTACTTGTATATCAATTGGTCAATGAACTACAGCTGATGCTTCATGAATTAAAGCATATATTTCAATATGATGAATAACATCAACCGTAATATCAATGGCAAGAAGACTGTCACTTTTCCTGTCTTTTTTTTTTACCTTCAGCGAACGAAGTTCGAAGAAGGTATTGTAATCACTTGGGTGAAAATGCTGTCCGTCCGCCGGGCGGGCGGGCGGGCGGTCGGGCGGCGGGCGGATAGATCGTTTCCGGCCCAGCACTCGGCCTCTATTGAATGTATGGGGATGAAATTTGGTACACATCTAGCCTGTATGGTCTAGTTGTGCCTTTTGATGGTCTGATGAATAGATCTTAAATACTTTTTGAAATAATTGACAAAATATAGAAATAATTTTTTTTTCGTTTCCGGGCCAAGGCTCGGTCACTATTGCATGTGTATGGATGAAATTTGGTACACACGTGGCCTATATGGTCTAGTTGTGCCTTTTGATGGTCTCATTGACAGATATTCTATACTTTCTGAAAAAATGAGAAAAGATATAAAAACATATTTTTTTTGTTTTTTGCGCTAAGACTCGCTCACTATTGCATGTACATGGATAAACTTTGGTACACATATGGTCAATATGGTCTAGTTGTGCCTTTTGAAAGGTCTGATGGAAAATATTATATACTTTTTCAAATATTGAAAAAAACATAAAAATTATTCTTTTTGTTTCTGGCCCGACATCCGGTCACTATTCCATATACATGGATGAAGTTTGGTACACATATGGCTTGTATGGTCTAGTTGTGCCTTTTCATGGTCTGACAGATGGCTATTCTATGGTTTTTGTAATAATGAGAAAAAACATTTAAAAGAATTTTTTTTATATCGGAGCCAAAACTTCCCCACTATTGCATATACAGTAATGCATTTTTCTAAACAAATCACCTATGAAATTAATTTAGCAGTGCTTTTTGATGCGTATAACACTTTATGAATCATTGGAAAAATAGAGATAATGGAAGGCCACTACTCGACCGCTATTGCATACCTATAAGCAATTTCGTAAACGCACCAATTTTATGATATTATTGTAATCTTCTAAAGGTGTTATTCGCTGAAGGTTTGCTGCTGCGCAGCCTATGTTTTAACTTATTCACAAAAGATCATCACTCAGTGATAAATAATAAAAAAACCAGCCTGAAACCATGAAGGAGGCCTCTGTGCCCTGTGAAAATAATTATTGAAACACAATAGAGACCTCCAATCCTCCATTAACAATTCGGAACAGGATATTCCTTCAGAGATTCCACAATGATCAATTTGACTAATCCATCATTAAATCTTCTATCCGATTCATTATGACAACCTCCAATCCAGTAGTTTATGTAGATCATTACACAGCCTCCAATGAATGCATGCCTGTACCTAAAAATACCACTCTTCAGCACAGCTCCTCTCAGATAGGGTAGGCCAGACATAATTGATCTTTAGCTTCTTGGATCTTCTTGAGGCACTTTTTCTAGGGTTGGTTGGTAGAACGAGAAAACAAGGTCTTATCTTACTTATAATATGTCAATTTGATGAACATCTCCCCCGTAATTTTTTTCGTAAGCAGAAAATCTGTTCGAAAAGCTAAATATCATATTTGTCTGGCCTCATGTGAATGCTGACCAATAATGGTCAGGGCGACCTAACCAGAGCTGAATTCAAACACGAGACCAAGCTTTTGGAAGTCAAGGGCACTACCAACTGAGCCAAGCCTCTACTGGTCTTAAACCTATAATAACTTGAAGAAGAATTAATGATCTCAACTTACGTTTAATCTCCAAGGCATGCAGGACACCTGTATTTGTCCCTCCTGTGTCTAAAATGTAACGTCCATTTTTGTAAAGTGTCGATTCAAGAGATTGCTGCCTCGCAATTTGGAACTCAACGCTCTTAGTTTTCCGCAACCATGTCACTGGACTGTCTTCGTAGGCTTTGCTGACGTTACAAATTATTTTCACATGGGTACCTGGTTTGACAGGCCCTGGGGGTTCCATGCGGATGGATAAGTTCCCATTTGCTGAAATTAAAAGAAAATGAGAGAGTTCCAATCATTTTACACCATCCAAAAGTCCAAAACAAAACTTAACGTCTTACTGTACATTCGTATATCATCTTTAACAAAATGTATATTTGAGTGTCATCCCAAATGAAATACATCCTTCTGCCATCCCAAATGAAATACATTCTAGTGTGATCCGAAATGAAATACATTCTAGAGTCATCCAAAATGAAATACATTCTGGTGTCATCCTAAATGAAATACATTCTAGTGTCATCCCAAATGAAATACATTCTACTGTCATCCAAAATGAAATACATTTTAGTGTCATCCTAAATGAAATACATTCTTGTGTCATTCCAAATGAAATACATTCTAGTGTCATCCCAAATGAAATACATTCTAGTGTCATCCCAAATGAAATACATTCTAGTGTCATCCCAAATGAAATACATTCTAGTGTCATCCCAAATGAAATACATTCTAGTGTCATCCCAAATGAAATACATTCTAGTGTCATCCCAAATGAAATACATTCTAGAGTCATCCCAAATGAAATACATTCTAGTGTCATCCCAAATGAAATACATTCCAGTGTCATCCCAAACGAAATAAATTTTGTCATCCCAAATGAAATACATTCTAGTGTCATCCCAAATGAAATACATTCTAGTGTCATCCCAAATGAAATACATTCTAGAGTCATCCCAAATGAAATACATTCTAGTGTCATCCCAAATGAAATACATTCCAGTGTCATCCCAAATGAAATACATTTTGTCATCCCAAATGAAATACATTCTAGTGTCATCCCAAATGAAATACATTTTAGTGTCATCCCAAATGAAATACATTCTAGTGTCATCCCAAATGAAATACATTCTAGTGTCATCCCAAATGAAATACATTTTAGTGTCATCCCAAATGAAATACATTCTGGTGTCATCCCAAATGAAATACATTCTAGTGTCATCCAAAATGAAACACATCCTAGTTTCATCCCAAATGAAATACATTCTAGTGTCATCCCAAATGAAATACATTCTAGTGTCATCCCAAATGAAATACATTCTAGTGTCATCCCAAATGAAATACATTCTAATGTCATCCCAAATGAAATACATTCTTGTGTCATCCCAAATGAAATACATTCTAGTGTCATCCCAAATGAAATACATTCTTGTGTCATCCCAAATGAAATACATTCTAGTGTCATCCCAAATGAAATACATTCTAGTGTCATCCCAAATGAAATACATTCTTGTGTCATTCCAAATGAAATACCTTCCAGTGTCATCCCAAATGAAATACATTCTAGTGGCATCCCAAATTAAATACATTCTAGTGTCATCCCAAATGAAATACATTCTTGTGTCATTCCAAATGAAATACATTCTAGTGTCATCCCAAATGAAATACATTCTAGTGTCATCCCAAATGAAATACATTCTAGTGTCATCCCAAATGAAATACATTCTAGTGTCATCCCAAATGAAATACATTCTATTGTCATCCCAAATGAAATACATTCTAGTCTCATCCCAAATGAAATACATTCTAGTGTCATCCCAAATGAAATACATTCTAGTTTCATCCCAAATGAAATACCTTCTAGTGTCATCCCAAATCAAATACATTCTAGTGTCATCCCAAATGAAATGCATTCTAGTGTCATCCCAAACGAAATACATTCTATTGTCTTGTGTCATCCTAAATAAAGTATATTCTAGTATCATACCAAATCAAATACAGTCTAGTGTCATCCCAAATGAAATACACCCTAGTGTCATCCCAAATGAAATACATTCTAGTGTCATCCCAAATGAAATACATTCTAGTGTCATCCCAAATGAAATACATTCTAGTGTCATCCCAAATGAAATACATTCTAGTGTCATCCCAAATGAAATACATTCTAGTGCCATCCCAAATGAAATACATTCTAGTGTCATCCAAAATGAAATACATTCTAGTGTCATCCCAAATGAAATACATTCTAGTGTCATCCCAAATGAAATACATTCTAGTGTCATCCCAAATGAAATACATTCTAGTGTCATCCCAAATGAAATACATTCTAGTGTCATCCCAAATGAAATACATTCTAGTGTCATCCCAAATGAAATACATTCTAGTGTCATCCCAAATTAAATACATTCTAGTGTCGTCCTAAATAAAATACATTCTAGTGTCATCACAATGAAATACATTCTAGTGTCATCCCAAATGAAATACATTCTAGTGTCATCCCAAATACAATACATTCTAGTGTCGTCCCAAATACAATACATTCTAGTGTCATCCCAAATGAAATACATTCTAGTGTCATCCCAAATGAAGTACATTCTAGTGTCGTCCCAAATACAATACATTCTAGTGTCATCCCAAATGAAATACATTCTAGTGTCATCCCAAATGAAATACATTTGAGTGTCATCCGTAAATGAAATACATTCTAGTGTCATCCCAAATGAAATACATTTTAGTGTCATCCCAAATGAAATACATTCTAGTGTTGTCCCAAATAAAATACATTCTAGTGTCATCCCAAATGAAATACATTCTAGTGTCGTCCCAAATGAAGTACATTCTAGTGTCATCCCAAATGAAATACCTTCTAGTGTCATCCCAAATGAAATACCTTCTAGTGTCATCCCAAATCAAATACCTTCTAGTGTCATCCCAAATGAAATACCTTCTAGTGTCATCCCAAATGAAATACATTCTAGTGTCATCCCAAATGAAATACATTTTAGTGTCATCCGTAAATGAAATACATTCTAGTGTCATTCCAAATGAAATACATTTTAATGTCATCCCAATGAAATACATTTTAGTGTCATCCCAAATGAAATACATTCTAGTGTCATCCAAATGAAATACATTCTTGTGTCATCCTAAATGAAATACCTTCTAGTGTCATCCAAATTAAATACATTCTAGTGTCATCCCAAATAAAATACATTCTAGTGTCATCCCAATGAAATACATTCTAGTGTCATCCTAAATGAAATACATTCTAGTGTCATCCCAAATTAAATACATTCTTGTGTCATCCCAAATGAAATAAATTCTAGTGTCATCCCAAATGAAATACATTCTAGTGTCATCCCAAATGAAATACATTCTAGTGTCATCCCAAATGAAATACATTCTAGTGGCATCCCAAATAAAATACATTCTAGTGTCATCCCAAATGAAGTACATTCTAGTGTCGTCCCAAATACAATACATTCTAGTGTCGTCCCAAATACAATATATTCTAGTATCATACCAAATCAAATACAGTCTAGTGTCATCCCAAATGAAGTGCAATCTAGTGTCATCCCAAATACAATACATTCTAGTGTCATCCCAAATGAAATACATTCTAGTGTCATCCCAAATGAAATACATTTTAGTGTCATCCGTAAATGAAATACATTCTAGTGTCATCCCAAATGAAATACATTTTAGTGTCATCCCAAATGAAATACATTCTAGTGTTGTCCCAAATAAAATACATTCTAGTGTCATCCCAAATGAAATACATTCTAGTGTCGTCCCAAATAAAATACATTCTAGTGATCCCAAATCAAATACATTCTAGTGTCATCCCAAATGAAATACATTCTTGTGTCATTCCAAATGAAATACATCCTAGTGTCATCCCAAATGAAATACATTCTCGTTTCATCCCAAATGAAATACCTTCTAGTGTCATCCCAAATGAAATACATTCTAGTGGCATCCCAAATGAAATGCATTCTAGTGTCATCCCAAATGAAATACATTCTAGTGTCATCCCAAATGAAATACATTCTAGTGTCATCCCAAATGAAATACATTCTAGTGTCATCCCAAATGAAATACATTCTGGTGTCATCCCAAATGAAATACATTCTAGTGTCACCCGAAATGAAATACATTCTAGTGTCATCCCAAATGAAATACATTCTAGTGTCATCCCAAATGAAATACATTCTAGTGTCATCCCAAATGAAATACATTCTAGTGTCATCACAAATGAAATACATTCTAGTGTCATCCCAAATGAAATACATTCTTGTGTCATCCCAAATTAAATACATTCTAATGTCATCCCAAATGAAGTACATTCTTGTGTCATCCCAAATGAAATACATATCAGTGCCACTCCAAATGAAATACATTCTAGTGTCATCCCAAATGAAATACATTCTAGTGTCATCCCAAATGAAATACATTCTAGTGTCATCCAAAATGAAATACATTCTAGTGTCATCCCAAATGAAATACATTCTAGTGTCATCCCAAATGAAATACATTCTAGTGTCATCCCAAATGAAATACATTCTAGTGTCATCCCAAATGAAATACATTCTAGTGTCATCCCAAATGAAATACATTCTAGTGTCATCCCAAATGAAATACATTCTAGTGTCATCCCAAATTAAATACATTCTAGTGTCATCCCAAATCAAATACATTCTAGTGTCATCCCAATGAAATACATTCTAGTGTCATCCCAAATGAAATACATTCTAGTGTCATCCCAAATACAATACATTCTAGTGTCGTCCCAAATACAATACATTCTAGTGTCATCCCAAATGAAATACATTCTAGTGTCATCCCAAATGAAGTACATTCTAGTGTCGTCCCAAATACAATACATTCTAGTGTCATCCCAAATGAAATACATTCTAGTGTCATCCCAAATGAAATACATTTGAGTGTCATCCGTAAATGAAATACATTCTAGTGTCATCCCAAATGAAATACATTTTAGTGTCATCCCAAATGAAATACATTCTAGTGTTGTCCCAAATAAAATACATTCTAGTGTCATCCCAAATGAAATACATTCTAGTGTCGTCCCAAATGAAGTACATTCTAGTGTCATCCCAAATGAAATACCTTCTAGTGTCATCCCAAATGAAATACCTTCTAGTGTCATCCCAAATCAAATACCTTCTAGTGTCATCCCAAATGAAATACCTTCTAGTGTCATCCCAAATGAAATACATTCTAGTGTCATCCCAAATGAAATACATTTTAGTGTCATCCGTAAATGAAATACATTCCAGTGTCATCCTAAATGAAATACATTTTAGTGTCATCCCAAATGAAATACATTTTAGTGTCATCCCAAATGAAATACATTCTAGTGTCATCCCAAATGAAATACATTCTTGTGTCATCCTAAATGAAATACATTTTAGTGTCATCCCAAATTAAATACATTCTAGTGTCATCCCAAATAAAATACATTCTAGTGTCATCCCAATGAAATACATTCTAGTGTCATCCATAAATGAAATACATTCTAGTGTCATCCCAAATTAAATACATTCTTGTGTCACCCCAAATGAAATAAATTCTAGTGTCATCCCAAATGAAATACATTCTAGTGTCATCCCAAATGAAATACATTCTAGTGTCATCCCAAATTAAATGCATTCTAGTGGCATCCCAAATAAAATACATTCTAGTGTCATCCCAAATGAAGTACATTCTAGTGTCGTCCCAAATACAATACATTCTAGTGTCGTCCCAAATACAATATATTCTAGTATCATACCAAATCAAATACAGTCTAGTGTCATCCCAAATGAAGTGCAATCTAGTGTCATCCCAAATACAATACATTCTAGTGTCATCCCAAATGAAATACATTCTAGTGTCATCCCAAATGAAATACATTTTAGTGTCATCCGTAAATGAAATACATTCTAGTGTCATCCCAAATGAAATACATTTTAGTGTCATCCCAAATGAAATACATTCTAGTGTTGTCCCAAATAAAATACATTCTAGTGTCATCCCAAATCAAATACATTCTAGTGTCATCCCAAATTAAATACATTCTAGTGTCATCCCAAATGAAATACATTCTAGTGTCATCCCAAATGAAATACATTCTTGTGTCATTCCAAATGAAATACACCCTAGTGTCATCCCAAATGAAATACATTCTCGTTTCATCCCAAATGAAATACCTTCTAGTGTCATCCCAAATTAAATACATTCTAGTGTCATCCCAAATGAAATGCATTCTAGTGTCATCCCAAATGAAATACATTCTAGTGTCATCCCAAATGAAATACATTCTAGTGTCATCCCAAATGAAATACATTCTAGTGTCATCCCAAATGAAATACATTCTAGTGTCATCCCAAATGAAATACATTCTAGTGTCACCCGAAATGAAATACATTCTAGTGTCATCCCAAATGAAATACATTCTAGTGTCATCCCAAATGAAATACATTCTAGTGTCATCCCAAATGAAATACATTCTAGTGTCATCCCAAATGAAATACATTCTAGTGTCATCCCAAATGAAATACATTCTTGTGTCATCCCAAATTAAATACATTCTAATGTCATCCCAAATGAAGTACATTCTTGTGTCATCCCAAATGAAATACATATCAGTGCCACTCCAAATGAAATACATTCTAGTGTCATCCCAAATGAAATACCTTCTAGTGTCATCCCAAATTAAATACATTCTAGTGTCGTCCTAAATAAAATACATTCTAGTGTCATCCCAATGAAATACATTCTAGTGTCATCCTAAATGAAATACATTCTAGTGTCATCCCAAATCAAATACATTCTAGTGTCATCCCAAATTAAATACATTCTAGTGTCATCCCAAATCAAATACATTCTAGTGTCATCCCAATGAAATACATTCTAGTGTCATCCAAAATGAAATACATTCTAGTGTCATCCCAAATGAAATACATTCTTGTGTCATCCCAAATGAAATACATTTTAGTGTCATCCATAAATGAAATACATTCTAGTGTCATCCCAAATGAAATACATTCTTGTGTCATCCCAAATGAAATACTTTCTAGTGGCATCCCAAATAAAATACATTCTAGTGTCATCCCAAATGAAGTACATTCTAGTGTCATCCCAAATACAATACATTCTAGTATCGTCCCAAATACAATACATTCTAGTGTCATCCCAAATGAAATACATTCTAGTGTCATCCCAAATGAAGTACATTCTAGTGCCGTCCCAAATACAATACATTCTAGTGTCATCCCAAATGAAATACATTCTAGTGTCATCCCAAATGAAATACATTTGAGTGTCATCCGTAAATGAAATACATTCTAGTGTCATCCCAAATGAAATACATTCTAGTGTTGTCCCAAATAAAATACATTCTAGTGTCATCCCAAATGAAATACATTCTAGTGTCGTCCCAAATGAAGTACATTCTAGTGTCATCCCAAATGAAATACCTTCTAGTGTCATCCCAAATGAAATACCTTCTAGTGTCATCCCAAATCAAATACATTCTAGTGGCATCCCAAATGAAATGCATTCTAGTGTCATCCCAAATGAAATACATTCTAGTTTCATCCCAAATTAAATACCTTCTAGTGTCATCCCAAATGAAATACATTCTAGTGTCATCCCAAATGAAATACATTCTAGTGTCATCCCAAATGAAATACATTCTAGTGTCATCCCAAATGAAATACATTCTAGTGTCATCCTAAATGAAATACATTTTAGTGTCATCCCAAATGAAATACATTTTAGTGTCATCCCAAATGAAATACATTCTAGTGTCATCCCAAATGAAATACATTCCAGTGTCATCCTAAATGAAATACCTTCTAGTCTCATCCCAAATTAAATACATTCTAGTGTCATCCCAAATAAAATACATTCTAGTGTCATCCCAATGAAATACATTCTAGTGTCATCCTAAATGAAATACATTCTAGTGTCATCCCAAATTAAATACATTCTTGTGTCATCCCAAATGAAATAAATTCTAGTGTCATCCCAAATGAAATACATTCTAGTGTCATCCCAAATGAAATACATTCTAGTGTCATCCCAAATTAAATGCATTCTAGTGGCATCCCAAATAAAATACATTCCAATGTCATCCCAAATGAAGTACATTCTAGTGTCGTCCCAAATACAATACATTCTAGTGTCGTCCCAAATAAAGTATATTCTAGTATCATACCAAATCAAATACAGTCTAGTGTCATCCCAAATGAAGTGCAATCTAGTGTCATCCCAAATACAATACATTCTAGTGTCATCCCAAATGAAATACATTCTAGTGTCATCCCAAATGAAATACATTTTAGTGTCATCCGTAAATGAAATACATTCTAGTGTCATCCCAAATGAAATACATTTTAGTGTCATCCCAAATGAAATACATTCTAGTGTTGTCCCAAATAAAATACATTCTAGTGTCATCCCAAATGAAATACATTCTAGTGTCGTCCCAAATAAAATACATTCTAGTGATCCCAAATCAAATACATTCTAGTGTCATCCCAAATGAAATACATTCTTGTGTCATTCCAAATGAAATACATCCTAGTGTCATCCCAAATGAAATACATTCTCGTTTCATCCCAAATGAAATACCTTCTAGTGTCATCCCAAATTAAATACATTCTAGTGGCATCCCAAATGAAATGCATTCTAGTGTCATCCCAAATGAAATACATTCTAGTGTCATCCCAAATGAAATACATTCTAGTGTCATCCCAAATGAAATACATTCTAGTGTCATCCCAAATGAAATACATTCTAGTGTCATCCCAAATGAAATACATTCTAGTGTCACCCGAAATGAAATACATTCTAGTGTCATCCCAAATGAAATACATTCTAGTGTCATCCCAAATGAAATACATTCTAGTGTCATCCCAAATGAAATACATTCTAGTGTCATCCCAAATGAAATACATTCTAGTGTCATCCCAAATGAAATACATTCTAGTGTCATCCCAAATTAAATACATTCTAATGTCATCCCAAATGAAGTACATTCTTGTGTCATCCCAAATGAAATACATATCAGTGCCACCCCAAATGAAATACATTCTAGTGTCATCCAAAATGAAATACATTCTAGTGCCATCCCAAATGAAATACATTCTAGTGTCATCCCAAATGAAATACATTCTAGTGTCATCCCAAATGAAATACATTCTAGTGTCATCCCAAATGAAATACATACTAGTGTCATCCCAAATGAAATACATTTTAGTGTCATCCCAAATGAAATACATTCTTGTGTCATCCCAAATTAAATACATTCTAGTGTCATTCCAAATGAAATACATTTTAGTGTCATCCAAATGAAATACATTCTAGTGTCATCCCAAATAAAATACATTCTAGTGTCATCCCAAATGAAATACATTCTAGTGTCATCCAAAATGAAATACATTTTAGTGTCACCCCAAATGAAATGCATTCTATTGTCATCCCAAATAAGATACATTTTTAGTGTCTTTCCAAATGAAATAAATTTCAATGCCATCCCAAAATGAAACACAAATGTATTTATAAATGGCTCTTGAAAGGGCTGTTTCTTCAAGCTTTTTTTTCTTTTAACTTGAAACACACACCTGAAATGGAACAATTATGTGAAATGGCATGAGGGCATATGTATGTCACACAAATTAGGTGTGTGTATTTCATGCATGAATGCTCTGTGGGGTGTTTCAACTTTCCCACAGTAACTTATTCATGTCTGCTCTTATTTCAAAGCAACTTGACACATATATGTAATAATTTTATTCTAAAATATTCATAAAGATGAGAATGAAACAATTTAGTAGCATGAAATAACAACAATACAACACATTTTGATTTGGATCTTAAGTGAAACAGAAAGTGTGGCAATAAAAATTTGTGATTTTTATCAGTTTTGTCAAATAATCTATTTCTTTTTGTACACATCATGCCACTAATGATATTCACAACATTGTTCAATCAATCTAAGTTACCTTTTCAGATAAATTGTGCACTTTATTGACCTTAACCAGTTGAATTGAAACTGACCACTTCAGTTCAAAACAAAGAAAGTCCAGATGATTTTCATGATCTTAAGCACTAATTTATCAAAAATATCAGATTCAACTTTAAGCAATAAATCTAAAATTGGGATAAAAATACAGGATATAAGCCCTTATGACTAATAGTACAAAGGAATTTTAGGTAATTTCCACACATTATACATGAATGGGTTCAATTCAGACAATGTGGACTCAACTGCCATAGGCAAAATGAAGTGAGCAACTTATCTAATCAACAGATGTAATATCTTATCACTATCAGATCAGCTTATCACAATATCTAATCAAATCAGATAGTAGATAAATCATGACTTACCTAGATGAAATAACCATAATAAAGCCAGACTGGACAGAATTTGAACTCTGAGCTTCTCCATTTTGTGTGTGTTTGAAGTGACCTACTTTCCAATTGACTAGTTGCACAGGTGAGCAATCTTCAATGGGGATTTCCCCAGGTGAAAATGCACACCTGAGTGAATTTATCAACAGAGGGAGACACCTGTATAACGTTTGGAAGTGTTGGGCATATACAGTGGAGACAACTGGTGTTAAATGCAATCAAATGGAACGAATAGAATGGGTGCCATTGGGTGGTTGAGTTGTTACATCCACTGGATGTTATATAGGCCTATATGGATTAGGGACCGACCAGATGATCTTGGGGGGGGGGGGCTATGGACTTACATGGAAATAAAAAAAAGTTTGTTTCCACCTAGCTAGGTACCCTAATGTTAAAAAAGCTTGTCGCGAGTCCGCATGTGAAAAAAAATTGTTTGTTGACGCGCTGCGAACGAAAAAAAAAAAGTTCGTCACTGGGGTAAAATAGCTCCCCAACTATCATCTGGTCGATTTCCAGCCCCTGTTTTAGTATTTGCGCTGGGGAGGCAAAAGATTCCTCACTAAGGCCTACATGTATGCTTTCCATATCCATCTTCTATTAATTAATTTATCTGTCAATCCAGAATTTTTACAGCAGTCCACAATTTGCAAATATCTTTAATTTCCAATAGTTAATTGTAATTTCGTACTTCTGCAAAAATCCTCAGAATCCGCACCTCTGTAATTTCCTGCTGAAATTCTGTACATTTGATTTTAGCGGAAATTCTTCAATTTGTGCAGGACTGATGCGTAATTTCAGCTGGAATTCTGCACTTCTGCGGAGATTCTGGAGTTACAAAGGAATTCTGCAATCAGTGGTGTCACTAGAAATGCGTTTTAGGGGGGGGCTGAAGCCCCAAAGTTTTGAAGCATTTTCAGAGGCCTGAACAGCTGAAGCGCGAGCGGTCCAAAAATTGCTCAAAATCCAAAGATTTAGGAACTCTGCCCACCTAATAAACTGATAAACTTCAAAATTAACGACAAATGTTGCACAACGCACAGTGTACATTGTCTTTTCATGGGCTCTGGTAATTCATTCACTACCAGTATCATACAAGGAATTTGAAGGAATATTTCCTTTTTTTTTGCCTATGATTTTTGGGGGGGCTGAATGCTCCTATTGGGGGGCTCAGTCCCCTAGCCCCCCTTATTGACGCCACTGTCTCAATGCCACAATTTCCTGTAGACCTGTACTGCTGCAGGAACCATTCACTGGAAAGTTCCTTCAGCAATTCTACATTTACTCAAATATTCTGTAATTCTTGAGGGATTCTTTAGCTCAATAAAGATTTCCTGCAAGAATTTGTTGCTTCTGGAGTTCTGCATAAATTTCACAGTATATCTATAGGTAGGTATTTCATATTATTAGTAGTTCTGTAATTCTCTAAGAATTCTGCCATTTTTTCGGAAGTTCAGAATTTCCGCACACATTCTGCATTTCTTTAGGGATTTTGCAATTCTGCAGAAGTATTTTAACTTCTAAAGGAATTATGCAATTTTTAGCCTGGCTCGCCAGGCTAATTCAGGAGTAATGGTCTGAAAGTATTGTCTGTCAACTCTACTGTTCAATAACTATAGGTTCAATATATCTGTTTTTGTGTTTTATTGGTTTATTAGGGTAGCTAGATGTGTGGAAATTACTTTTCTTATTCAATTTCAAAAAAAAAAATTCCCAAATTTTTTTTTTCCAAGAAATTTCAACTTTTTTTCAATTACACTAATTTTTTTTTTTCAAAAAGAGGAATTAGGGCAACTTCTGTTTTTAACATTTAAACATTTTTTGTTCCAAGATTTACAATTTTTTTGATAAATTAAAAAAAAGAAAAAAAAATTGTTTTCCTAGATTTAAAAAAAACTATGTTTTTTGTTCCAATTTTTTTTCAATTTCGCCAATTTTTTCAAAGGAGGAAATTGGGCGACTTCAAGATTTGAAAAAATCGTACACATTCTTTTTGTGGTTATTTGGATATTATTTTGTACATGGAACAACTACAATAACAACACTTCACTTGCCATAATTCAGAACCACCTTTCTCTGCCATTTCCAAACCATAAAGTAGACTTACGGTAACTATTTCACCAGCATTGCTACATATTTCGCCATCATCACTGCCACTTGAGCCAGGCTTTGAATCCGCGGATTCTTGTTAAAAGAACTTCCCTAGAGCAATTGTGTGTTTCTGCAAGTATTCTGCATATCTGAAGGATCTTTGTACTTCTGCTTGTAGGAATTTTGCACTTCTGTTATATTTCCATCAGGAATTCTGCAGTCCAGTGGGAATTCTACAATTTCATGAAGGGATTCTGTGCTTCGGCAGTTTTGTACTTCGGCAAAATTTCTGTGTGAATTTTGTGCTTCTGCAAGAACTTTATTTTGGAAAATACGCCACTGCCAGCATTTCCTTGATTATGTCACAGGTGACAGCCGCTGGGTTGGGGTTGGGGTAATTTCTGGGGGTTGGGGCAATTTCTGGCATGATGCTCACTCACCTCTTATATGATTGACAAGGTTGCTCACTAGCCCATCACTCAAATCAACAAGGGTAACTTGTGGGCTTCCCATGACACTATTATGTAGAGAACATAATTAATCTGGCTAGCACAAGTTTCTAACAATATTTGACAACGTTTTGAATCATTACCTGCTCAAATAGCGTCCTCAGCATCTTGTTATTCCTATTGAAAGTGCTGCAGAAGGCCAGTACCTCAATGAGAATTTCAGCAGCCCAGAATGACCTATATATGATCCAGTTAAGTCAGTTGACCAAGGGGGCCCTTAAAGGATTTCCTTGTCTTTAATTACAATTGGCTGTCTATTTTTTCTGACACACCCAAATGAGCTTGGCTCATTGTTAGAGGCATTGTGATTGGCCAGTTGTTATCACTTGGGTCAATTCAATCAGAAAAAATAATCCAAGGTTAAGAGGATCAAGTACTTCTGCCTGAGGAATTTGTGAAGCTGTGAATAACATGCTCAACAGTTTGACTGTCAACATACCATTGTTGTCTAAACATTCTAATTGACTAAGTAGAATCAAACTGTCACAAATTCATTGAAATTGAATGATTTTTTGTTTACCCAACATCATTCTATCAAAAAAATAAAACAACATATGTTGCTGTTTTAATAGCAACAACTAAGATTTGTTTGGTAAAATAAGAAAAAATTAACTAGGGAAAAGGGCTATAAATGGTTTATTTATGAGGTTTTCTTTCATGAAAATAAATGCCTGGGTCCTGTATTTTCAGGGAATAGGTGCAGGGCAGTACCATAACGCAAAGCCACTTTTTAAAATATATCCTTCATGCAGCATTTCAAGTTCTGAGCTAAGTTATCTTAGCAACATAACCTTTAAAAAAGCTAATATATTTCACCTCCAACACTGCAATGTGTACGGTGTTTCTTTCTTGAAGAGAATGGAAATACATGTATGAAGTTAGGAAATTTTCCATTTTAATTATGCACCTGCAGATTTTGATCTGTCCATCAAACCACCCTACAAGATTTGGTGTTAAAGAAGTTGTAACAAGTATGCTCTCCAGAAGGTGGTGCCACCTATGTGAGGATATTTGAATCATTTCAAGTGCTCAGTTGTGCAGTATTTTGCAAAGACAATAGATTTCTTTCTACAAGGCTTTTTTTTTCTTTGTATTTTAGGACCTGGGCATTCTACTATCAAAAAAGCAATATTAATACAATACACACTGCATCAGTACTACATGTAATTCAATTGCTTGCAGAAAAGTAGATTTAAAAAAAAAAGTAATTTCAGGCCAGTGGGTTAGTTGTTAGACATATTTTGAATGCCTAAATTATGATTGTTTCTCAGAGTTGTAGTTACAATGCCAATATGTTCTTTTTAAAAGAAACTCTGTGCAGCTGACTCTTTGGCAGATCAGTATCACAATGATACTTGGAAAGCTTTTAATGGTTTGATAGTTGATATGTATATATGTTTGTGGCTGTTTCTGTTTTTCACAGCCAACAATCACAATAGGATCAGAATATGCCTCATCAGTGATATTTATTGAATACTTTGTCAAAGCTGTGTCAAGCTTGATCAATCAGTAAGACACTCAGCCATTGGCTGAATGTGTTCATGACCTTTGCTGTCCTAATATTTCGACCTAGATCTGATCTACCAATTAGATGAGACACTGAGGTCACCCAGGGCTTCTGGCAGTATCACTAGATGGGCTAGTGAGCAACCTTGTCAATCATATAAGAGCTAGGTGAGTGAGCATCATGCCAGAAATTACCCCAACCTGGACCCAGCGGCTGTCACCTGTGGTTATGTTGGTAACACCGACAGAGCTCTGTAGTCATTAATGCATGAATCATGCAAGGAATTCTGCAAATGTGTAAGAATTTTGCAAATCTGTAAAAATTATGTACCATTGTGATTTTCAAAACATTCTAGGCAAATCTGCAAGAATCCTGTACTTCTATAAATTCTGGAAATTATGAGTATTACCCCCCCCCCCCCCACCATGCTACTACTATATTTCACCGAAACTGAACAAGAAATTATTTATTTCAAAAATACTCCCAGCGCCCCCCCCCTTAAGATTAAATGGTGGCCCCCTTATAGTTTCCAAAAATACGCCACTGCCAGCATGTCTTTGATTATGTAGTTAATCCTTACAGCTCTAATTCCAAACATAATACTGCCAACTATTAGGTCAATGGCTATAATCTTTGAATCAGACCCACACTGCCATGTCAACCAAATCAATAATCTGTATTTACTATCAAATTATACTGGTATGTTAGTGAAGAGAATATTAGGAGTTTTAATTTATTAATACAACTCTCAAAAAGGAAATATAATGTGAGATACTGAATAAATTGTCATTGGATATCTACGAAGTGTCTCTCTGCCAGTGCTACTGAAGGTAAATATTATTGTTCTTATAATGATATAAAATCAGTTGCTTAATGTATATATGATATAATCCATCGACCCATCGATCTATTTATCTATCAGAAATAAATAAAGATAACATCATAATAATGTTTTATTTGTCTTTTCCTTTCAAGAAATCTAGTCATGGAGATTATCTCAACATTGCTCAATATATAGTTGCAATTTTGGCCAAGAAATTATAGAAGTCCTAAGATGGCTGATACCGAAAATGCAACGAATGACCGTGGTCAAGAAAACGATCAAGAAATCGAAACTGAACAAGTCACTGATTCAGTTGACATCCAAAATGAAGCAACAAACCAAGAGCCTCATCCAGACGGAATTGAAAGTAATTCAAATGGTGAAAATCTCCCGCCTCAAAATTTGAATGAGAATGTGCTGCCACCTGAAGGAAATTTATTACCAGATGTGGCTCCACCTCGTGTTGAGATCAACAACAACAGAGATTATGGACTGAAGACAACTGAACATTTCTCTAAAACAGGTAGAGTCTAACTTTCATAGAATCACAATATATGAATGCAGTTTCTCATTGGTCGTCAGGTTCTTGTGAGGGAGGACCAAGAAATGTCATCGGACCACTTGAGATTTTTGAGATGATGATTCTGTGACCTTTGGGATTTTATAGTTGAATCTGCGTTAAATTAAGATTTTATTCTACTATAGTTTCTTTGAGTAATCCTAAATGAAATAAATTTTAGTGTCATCAAAACATTCTAGTGTCCTCTCAAACATGCTAGCATCATCCCAATAATTCTGTGTCATCCCAATAATTCTAGTGTCATCTCAAACATTCTAGTGTTCTCCAAAACATTCTAATGTCATCCAAAACATTCTAGTGTCATCCCAAACATTCTTTTGTCATCCCAAACATTCTAATGTGTTTTAAACATTCTCGTGTCATCCCAAACATTCTAGTGTCATCCCAAACATACTAGTGTCATGCCAAAAATTCTAGTGTCATCTCAAACTTTCTGGTATCATCCCAAACATTCTAAAGTCATCTAAAAATTCTAGTGTCATCCCAATAATTCTAATGTCATCAAAACATTCTAGTGTCATCCCAAACATTCTAGTGTCATCCTGAAATTTCAGTAGCATCCCAAACATTCTAATGTCATCCTTAACATACTGGTGTCATCTCAAACATTCCAATGTTATCCCCATAAATCTCCCAAACGTTCTAGTGTCATCCAAAAACATTCCAGTTTCATCAAAACATTCTGGTGTCATCCCAAACATTCCTGTGCCATCCCAATTGTTAAGTGTATTCCCAACATTCTATGGTCATCCTTAACATTGTAGTATCATCCCAAACATTCTAGTATCATCCCAAAAGTAATACACTGTAAATTCTGAAATTCTGAGTTAGCTCAAATGATTGAGTGAGACGGTTGCACAATTTGTTTGAGCCATGATAGCTTGCTGTTTTGAGTTATGATAATCTTTATGTTGTTATAACTTGCAAACAACAAGCTATCTTGGCCCAAAGGAATTGTGCAACCATCTCACTCAATCAATTAAGCTAACTCAAAATTCAAAATTTACAGTGACTAGTCATCTCAAATGAAACACATCTAGTGTCATCCTAAGAATTCTTGTGTCATCTAAAACTTTCTATTATCATCCCAAACATTGTAGTATCATCACAAACATTCTTGTTTCATCCCAATAATTCTAGTGTCACCCCAAACATTCTAGTGCCATGCCAACTATCCTAGTGTCACCAAAACACTCTAATGTCATCTCAAATATGTTAGTGTTCTCCCAAACATTCTAGTGTTCTCCCAATATTCTAATGTCCTCCCAAACATACTAGTGTCATCCCAAACATACCAGTGTCATGTCAAAAATTCTAGTGTCATCTCAATTATTCTGTGTCATCCCAATAATTCTAATGTCATCCCAAACGTTCTCGTGTCATCCCAAACATTCCTGTATCATCCCAAACTTCCAGTATCATCCAAAACAGAATCATCTGATGCCATAATTAACATTCTACATAGTTTCATCCCATACATTTTGGTGTCCTCCTAAACATTTTTGCGTCATCCCAAATGTAATGCTGGTGTCACCACTATATGAAATACAAGTGTCATCCCAAATTTATGTAACATATTTTAGTGCCATCCAAAAAAAATAATCTAGTACTGAAGAAAGACTTCTTTCTATACGCAGATTCCTTTTTCTTGTTCAGGTATTGAACTTCCAGAACTCAGTCCTAGAAAAGCAGAACTGGGCAGGATCCCTTCTCCAACATTAGCAGAGAAGAGGGAAAGAGAAAAGAGGATGAAGATGCTACAAGCCACCAGGCCAAGGCTTCCTAACAACATGGTCAGGATGGCAAGGGTGGCTATGTGTTCTAGGTAAGAATGATTTATAGCTAGCTTCTCGGATCTTTGGACCCAACATAGTATTTTGCTGAGGAGACAAAAGAGCTTACGTGTGATGTTTTTTTATAAATCTAATTAATTTAATTGATAATTAAAATGGATATTACAGCTTTTTTTTTCATCTTACCAACCGTCGATGACAGACCTCAAAAAGGTGCTTCGTGAAGATCTTACAACTGCGAGAAGCTAAAAATCAGTTATGTTTTGCCTCAGCCAGAGAAACTTAAAATCTATCATACTTGGCCTTAGCTGTTGCTTACAGAACCTGCCCGAAAAGGAACACTCTAAAAAATGTCGGGACAAAATTGGTTTTTTAGATTCAAAATGGTTTTTTGAAAAACCAAACTTCAATGCAAAACCAACATGGATTTTTAAAAAAATCCATGTTGGTTTTTTGCATCGAAATTTGGTTTTTCAAAAAACCATTTTGAATCTAAAAAACCAATTTTGTCTGAAATTTTTTAGAGTGCACCCAGAAATGGAATCAAACCCATGTATTTCATTTGGGATGAAACATCTATCAAACATGGGTTTACATTTGGTTTAATGATGCAGACCGGACCACCTTTTAGAAGGTCGTCCGGTATTTACAAAAGTGGTCCGGTCCTGGTCTGGTCCAGGGTGAGGTGGTCCGATTTCGTTACTGGACCGGTCCAGAAGCGGTCCATTGGCATCTCAAGAATTATGATAACATGAGGGTTAAAACAAGCTATATATGACATAAATTTCATTTTTAGACATGTCAAAAATCATGCGATACTCTTCATGACATGAAAAATCTCTGGACTGGTCCGGACCAGCACTTTACCGGTCCGGTTCAGCACCGGACCAGTTTTTTGTAGGTGGTCCAGTATTTTGGCGGTCCAGGTCTGGATCACTGATTTGGTTATCCAGGATTGAATTACTTATACCTTTATTGGTCTCAATATTAATATCAATGAATTGGACCCTTTAGCACAGTAACAAGAACTTACCATTAAGGGCGTCACCGTAGTTTTATCGCGATATAAAAAGAGTGAGAAAAGGAGGCAAGACAATACTTTTCTTTTTAAAAATTGCCTCACATCACTGAAAACAGATTTGTCTGAGGGCAAAATTGAATTTATGAGCTGTTGAAATAATGTCTCAAATTTCTGTAATAAAATAGATACAGGCTGAAGAGTAGTTAAAATAGACCATCTTGAATGACTCAAAAAGAGAGAAAATAAAGGAATTTGATTCATCTAACCTAATTGAAGGGAATTTGATCCATCTAGAGTAGTATTCTAGACTAATGGAATGATTGAAATAATAAGAAAAACAGTCTCTCATTTCACGGTAGCCTACACTCCAAAAATTCTCAGGACAAAATTGGTTTTTCAAATACAAAATGGTTTTTTGAAACAACTATGTTGATTTTTACACAGAAATTAGTCTTTTCCAAAATAACTACTTACAGCACTCACAACATTACAGCTGTCTGGTATTCCACAGTCCCAAATTGGAATGATATTGACAACAAGCCCAAAAAATAACGTGCAAGCACTTTAACAGCTGCTTGTAGATAGACCTAGTATCTATCTATCTATCTATCTATCTATCTATCTATCTGTCTATCTATCTATCTAACTGTCTATCTATCTATCTATCCACATGTTTATCCTCCCTCCCTCCCTTCTTCCCCTTCCCTTTTTCCTTCCTATACTTTCCTTCCTTTTTCCTTCCTTTTTGCCTTCCTTTTTCCTTCCTTTTTGCCTTCCTTTTTGCCTTCCTTTTTGCCTTCCTTTTTGCCTTCCTTTTTGCCTTCCTTTTTGCCTTCCTTTTTCCTTCCTTTTTGCCTTCCTTTTTCCTTCCTTTTTGCCTTCCTTTTTCCTTCCTTTTTGCCTTCCTTTTTTCCTTCCTTTTTGCCTTACTTTTTTCCCTCCTTCATTCCTTCCTTCATCCCTTCCTTCATTCTTTCTATTGAGTCTGCAAACACTGGATGTGGCTGCTGCTGTTGGTGCTGGTTTCCCTGCAGCTGATCATTTGAAACTCCCGCCAAAAACGAACATTTTAGTTTCGTAAATAAAAATTTTAATGTCACAGAAGTTTACCAAAAGTTGATGGAAGCAAGATTAAATTATATTGAGACTGTATGCTAAGTTTCAAGGTGATAGGTGAAATAGTGCGACTTCCTATATGGTCAGAGGCTTACCGAAAATTCCTCCTGTAATACAGGCTGCAAGCAGCTGTAAAAACCACTAATGGTTTTTGAATGAATGTATCCTATAAATTTCAGAGAAAGCAGAAGACCCACTCCAATGAGAGAGCATGCTACGTATATGGACCAACAGAGATCGCGGTCTCAGAAAGTGGTGACGTGGGATGAAGCAAACAACGCTAGGCCGCCTTTAAGAATTGATATGGACACACCAGGCCCCACTTCATACACACCAAGGAACAAGCCCCTTAAAGAGGACAACAGTCCGGAGTGGAGCTTCGGCAGAAGGACTTTTGTCGAAAAGGGTGAGTACCAGTGGCGTATTTAGGGGGGGGCCATTGGGCCATGCCCCCCCGGCCAAAAATTAACATGGGAAAGATAGGAAAAGCCGTAGAGCGCCCCGCATTCACCCTATATAGTGCCCTCCTCATCAGGCCATTTCTAGATAGGCCCCTGGTGAGTACGGTGATGACTTACACCTATAGGCCGCTGGATGATTGAGTGGTTAAGGTGTCTGCCTGTTCTGCTGAAGGTCTTTGCCTGCATGGGTTCGAACCCCAGGTGGAGAACCCTAAATTTTCTGCCACATGTGGACCTTCATGAGCAAAATCCCAGCTGGATGTCACTGTAAGGGAGATGTCAAACTGGCTGCCCCTTGTATCAGTGTCTGTGCTTGGCTAGTAAAAGATCCCTCACATGGGGTAAATGTGTAACACATTGAGGACTCCTGCTCTCTCTCCCATCTCATCAATCTACCCGAACGAGTACACAGAACTCGGCTTAGAGGGCTGCACTTACCATATCTATCCAGTATCCATCTATCTATCTATCTATCTATACATTAGTCATAACCTGAATTCTCCTGATTGACGTCATATCCCTGTGCGCTTACCATAAAAAACAGCCACACATGATTGGATGATGAATAATTTGCATATATTTCGTAGATTACAGGGGCTTAAGAGGGGGGTTGGGTGTTTTTAGCATTGCGAGTCCGCTCTAGAGGCCGCCTCTGGATCCGCCACTGGGTGAGACAGTTTATGTCAGTGAATGGGTCACATTCTCTAAAATTTTTTTAATTGATAAATTTCTTGCAGAGGGTGGAGCCAGGACAGCATGGGACAAGACGTGGTTTCAGTCGCCTCACATTTACCAACAGAAAACTGACTTCTACAGTGATCGAAGGGTACGTTACACTCTGAAAAATCAATCTCATCAAAAAACCAATTAGGGTTTTTGGGGCTCGTCCACTATATTATTCCAAGTTGGTTCGTTGAAATACCATGCAGCCATATTACCATGAATGGTGTGCAATTTTTTTGGGAAACCAAACTTTCATGCGAAGAACCACTTGATCTTTCCAAAAACTACTTTTGTGCTAAATTAGGCCTATTTAGAGTGTATGATAATTGATAATATAAAAGACCTCAGCTGAGTCAGACAGAAGCGTAACATACAATAATATTATTTCACCACAAAATAATTCAAACTCTCCATATTTGTGGTGCTTTTGATCATAATGAATAAAAACTTTTTTTTTAATCTATGGAAAAAGTAATTATGTCATATTTCAGTGGCCCGCCCCAACTTTTTATCGCCTCAAACCTGCGGTCGGCCGACAGTCTACAGCAGATATGCAAACATCGCCATCTTTTACTCTGGGACCAAGGAGATCTAATATGCTCAACAAAAAAGGTAAGATGTATAAATATTCTAAGTTACAAAATACACTATTGTCCATAGATTACTTGCATATCCCACAAAAGGCAGTGAAGTTCTGGCAAAAAACCATGTGATTCACACCATGTGGTTCATCGTTGTGAACCACATGCATCTCATTATCTGATGTTGTTATGTAAACAATGGGCAGTGAAGTGATGACGTCACAATGTTTTGACACTCTGATTGGTCGGTGTGGTTGCTAGGGATCTTTTTGCGGCCATTCAAACAAAATAGTGCCTCTTGAAATTATTAATTCTTTTTACTGGAGGTCTATTTTTATTGATGTCAGGTCTGCTGCAGAATAAACACTCGTCCTTCGGACTCGTGTTGTATTCTTCCGCGACCTGACATTCATGAGGTTCATTGCTGTGAAGCACACTCCCATTAAGTTTTATTATAATCCCAAAAATAATAATATAATGGGTATGAAGGCTACGTCACAAGACTGGTGTCATGCATTAGATTGACATATATATAAATGTAATGCGAAATATTGCTTATCGGAATTCTAAGACTGATTTGATGTGCCCCAATCCCCCTAGTGCTGCAGCATATTACTATCTGCTCTGCAGTTTGCACATGTCATGGGCAGATTTCACGAAAAGTGCTCTTAAAAGGTACCTTAAACTTTCCAACCCTTTTGTTATCTCTCTGTTGCTTCCTGAAGAAAGTAAACCTATTACTAAGTATATCTGTGAGGTAATGAATAAATATCAATAAAGTATTCCTCAAATATGTAGCTTTTTCCTCTTAAAAAAGTTTTTTTTTATGCCTCATGAGGACAATTTTGGACGACCAAACTTACTGGTGATCAGACATGCTTACTTTGGCACTCTGTGGAATCTGCTAAAACCAATTCAGGAAAATGTAATGGTATGTGATTGATAATAAACATCTTGAAAATTATTTTGGAACCATTTTTAATTGTCTTGGTCATCATAAAACTTGAAAAAAATGAAAAATAAAGAGAAAAATTCCGCTAATGTAACTCGATTCCGTCTCAGGACACTGAGGTTACATTAGAGCAGGCCAGGGGTGGTACCCTGCTGGTGACTTCATTTATATTGCAGTAGGATCAGCATAAAAAATTCCGTCCTACATCATTCATCGTTGTTACATTAGCACAAGGCCATATTTTTAGCTACTCTGACCTACCAATCCAACAGAAAAGATTGTTTACCCATGATTTTATTTAATGGATAGACACAATAAAAGATTTAGATTTCAGCTTTTTTTGTCCTACCAGCTATGCTCAGAAGAAGCTCCCTGAGAAAATCTGAGAATCTACGAATCGATTATGTCTAGCCTTATCAGTATCGTGCTAATGTAACTTGTGGACAAGTTGTGGTAAGTCATTTTGCAGCTTTTTCGTGAAATCTTCCCTAGTTTTTGGAATTGTTTTGTTGTTTTCTCTTTTGTGTATGTTACTGCCAGGTTCTGAAGTGGAGCCTTCTCCGAATGAGTATGAGATAGAAAAGACATTCCATTCCTTGAAGAGCTCTGCCCCTGCCTTCACCCTTGGTCTGAGAAGAGGTGGGACCTACATCTGGAACTCTAAAGGTAGGTGGAAGCCTATCATTGACCTTCATGAAGTCTATCATAACTATTTTGGTGTTTTCCGAGTAGGGGGAGCTATAGTGGTTGATAAACATAATAAGCTCCCCCCTGCTGATTTTTAATTGATATTTGGATATTTAAGGGGTTGACAAGATGATAGTTGGGGAGGGGGTGCTACAGATTGGGACAGACTGTTTTTACACTGCGAAAGACCGACAACCTTTTTTTTTTAATCGCAATTGTGAGATTACAGTACCTCAGCTACAGGTGGAAAAAAAAACTTTTTAACAATTGCTCAACTTTCTTTTCCTTGTCATGGGGCGATCAAACTTTTTCTGGCAAAAAATCCATAACCCCTCTCTCCAAGATTGTCCAGTTGCAGTGGTCAGCCCCTGGACGCCAAAATCAATTTTTTGTGTTAAAAAAACTTTGTCTTAGTGGAACTGCATAGCAGTGTTCAGGGTTGGTTTCTTTCTAATTTGTGTTGTACGATCTTCCAGATTATACACCAGGGCCCGGATATTACAGTCCAGACCACCAGCCATCCAAAACCCAACATCCGGCATTTTCAATCCAAGGGCAGCGCCGAGAGAAATCTCATGTCCTTGGACCTTTTGCTACATTCTAAAATCAATCTTTTACTGCATTCTAAAATTTATTTTTTTCACAACATTCTGAAATGTACTTTTTCACAACATTCTGTATTATCAACCAGAGAATCTTTGCTGAAGTTTGTAATGAGTGGGGTGTAAATTGACAAAAAAATCTAAACACTTGACAATCTAATGAATAGCCTTTCCTGAAGGGAGATAGTGACACAAGGTCCTCATCTATTGATGGACACTCTTTGGGTTAACCCTTAAGAGTTGGCAAAATTCTGGGTGTATCTTTAACAACCTTGTTTACATAAAAAGGACAACTTGACACGAGACAGGTCTATCTATCTATCTATCTATCTATCTATCTATCTATCTATCTATCTATCTAATCTATCTAATCTATGATATTTTTTATCTATCTACTTTTGGTTGATAGGTTGATAAAAATTTACCAAGGATGCAATTGTCGTTTGTATGTTGATGACAAATCAATCTTTTCTTTTCTAATAATTAAAGTTATAAGAATCTTTTAGAATCCATTAAATTTGGTTTCTTGATGACATATTGTCAGTTTTCGACATTTCTAAAAGTATTAAAGTTGCTTTAAATGGAAATGCTCTGTTGGCAACCATTTTGGATTGTAAATACATTTGATTTTCTGTTTTATGATATATTTTACTTTTCCCTTACATATATTTTTACATGTTTACTTATCAGATTACCTTTCTTTTCATGTATTGTATTATTATAAGAAAAAATAGATTAAAATCATACGAAAAGAAAACCCGACATTTTGTTCATCTCATTTCGATGGCGCATCACTTTTATTTACAATCGAAATACAAAACAAGCAATTAATAAATTTTGTCATAAATTTACACAGATCCAAGAAATATTAACAATGCACAGAGATCAGCTAAAATCAATCAACTTTACAAATAATTATAATATGACATAATTATTATTATTCATTAAATTATTAAATAACAAATGTGTACAATGAAAGAAATAATACAAAGAAATGGCACATACAAAATAATAATACAGTCTTAATGATAATAAATAATAGCTACAGCTAAGAACAGTTATAATACAATCTGAACACATGGCTTGAAATTCTCTCAGTCTCCAAAAATATTAAAATAATATTAAATAAAAATAGAAAATATTTCCGAAATTTAAATTACAGCACTCAGGTTTAAGTAGGTGTCATGGTCTTCCATCTTTGGTGCTGACCTCTTCTGGATAGGAGCAGAACCTCTAGAAAAAATAAATAAAGATCTGTCAGAATAATATAACTTACATAAGCAGTAGATTTGGGCTGTACGATAATAGGCTGAGATGCGATATGCGATAACTGTGTCTCATATTGTGATGTCGAGAAATTGTGCGATAAATAATCTTGAGATTTGCTGAAAATTTGAGAAATTGTAGTTGAAAGTTGCAATTTCATGGAAATAAAAATTCACATTTATGTGAAAAAATACAGGAATTTTTACTTTTTATTTATTGCCACTTTGTGTGATAGCAAATATCACCCTACTTGATGTTGCGATAACGATGAATAATTAATCATGCAGCCCTATTACACACATCTGCCTGTGCACACTAATTTATCTCTAATATCCTCCTCGAAAAAAAAACAACACTCTTACAGGTCTATTTTTTAGGGTCAAGGAAGAATCGGACACCCATAAGATGACCAATTAAAGCCCAAAATAAAGACATACCATTAAAAATAATGAATTTTGGTCCCCATTATTGTTTATGGTGGCTCATGGACATGGTTGTGGCTTAGGGTCTAATTTACAGAGGAGCAAAATAGTAATTATTTTTTCATATTTACCTTTTGGTCTCCTATTTTGTTGGTGCAAATGGGAACGGAATGTCTGAAATAAAAGTGTTTTTATTAGAACATGATTTTTAGTTAATTTTATTCATTGGAAAGCAGGAGCATAGCTGGCATGCATGGATGTGGCATTATCGTTGCTAAAGTCTAAACATTTGAATTTTGTGGTTTTCTATTTACAGTGACTATATCTTTTGATAACATTGAAATTTGTGAAATGGGGTATTTACATACATTTTTTTTTTTAAGTGAAGGGTCTCACTATAAATTAAGGCATCTATATACTAAATTATAAATTTTACAAAAAATTGTGCCATATTTAAAAAAATACTGTGCAATTTAGACCATGCTTCATGCAGAACAATAATAATTATTGTCTTTTTTCTTCCATTTAAATTCCACTCCATCTCCATTCCACATGCCGGTGCAAATGTGAAAATTGTCATTCCACAATATTCATGCCAAGAAAATTATAAAAAAATTATCAAAAATTTCTATCCGGGTGCATTATCTTAAAAAAATTACTCACTAAAAATACATTCTCTGCCGAATATATATATTCTAATTTATTAAATTAAAGCATTGAGAAATTTCATGCCAAAATTTGAAAAAATCTCAATAAAGTGCATTAGCATAATGCAAAATGAAGTTCCTAGTTACTGAATTTGTGAATTTAAAAAAAATCATAGCTACAAAATACAAATGGTCATTCCGCCGTGTTAATAAAATGCAGCTAAAATAAATATATGTATGTACAACAATAGTATTTACAACAAGGTATTTACAAGTGATGGTGCTGTTGAAAAAACCCTAAAAAATTGGCATTCCTCCTAAAATCCTAAAAATATTTCATTCACAATCAACATGCAGCAATCCAGTCTGTGTGAGTGGTAACACACTGTGAAAACCAATGCTGTAAAATTTACTGCAATCTTAAATATTCTGCAAAATGAGAAGAGTTTCTGTGGCTTTTGGGTTAATTATTTCTGAGTTTTGTTTGTACTTTACTAGATAGAGCAATTATACAAATTACAGTAAAATTGTCTTGAGCACTTCTGCTGCTCTCTTAGTCACACTGTTGACAGAATTTTGAATTATCCACTGTTGTACTACAGTAAGATTTGTATGTTTAATTTTTGCAGTGAACTTTATGGCAAGTTATTCTGTGTGTCCACAAGGTGCATCTCAACACTAAACTAACCTCCTGTTAGGGTAGTGATAATGAAAAGAAATAAACAAAACCAATATTTGAGGAATCTTTGGTTAATATTAATCATATCCTGTGGTAAATACATACAGAAGTTAATAAAAAAAAGTGCAATTGGTGAGTTGTGTCAATGAAATTGAAAAAAAAAATTGGCAAGATGGAAATTCACTTTTCAAAAAACAAAATCTTTCATATGATCTTCATTTTAAGTATGTCTACTTCTGTTGTTGTATTACAGAAGAAATTTCTACGGGTCGAAGATTGGAAAATTAGATTTCTTCGTCAAGTGAACTTCCATCATGCCATAACGTGAGCGAAATTAGTATCAACTATTTCAAATCCTATAGTAGTTTAGTAAGTGCAAACATGGTGAATTTTTTAAAAGTGCAATCAGCAACTATGTGCAAATACATGCTTTTTGTGAGCCAAGAACTTGTTTGCAAAAAAGAAAACAAAATGTTTCATTCTCATCACTACAAACCTCTTTTGTTTATTGGTCATCTGCAAACATGATTTAAATAATTGGAACTGTGCAATCAAATAAACTACTCCAAGTGCAATTGGGAATCAAATTAACATGAATATTGCAATTAATAGTGAAAAAAGTGAGTGAATCCTGGAAGAAATGCTTGGTTATACATGTATATTACATAAACAAACAAAATCTGTACATTCTATAGATTAACAACTTTACAAAACCGCTCACTTATTGTCTAATTCTACTTAACAAAACATAAATCTGACTATGTTGGTATGAAACTATTTACAGTGTTCATTCAGAAACTGTACTGTATAGTACAACATCACACATTTATCAAAATTGTAATGATTACAGTTCTCTCTGAGTTATTTATTATTGGATATTTACTTAGAGCTTGAAGTTCTTTCACAGCAAAGTCTCATATTCTGCATAACTAATCAACTATTTGATTAAACTTGGAGAAAAAGAAGTACTTTATTATTACTTTGTATCTCTCCATAGAGTCCATACCCATGTTCATTCAATATGTTCACTAATTTTGTCAGTTTTCACATTTATTCATCCTTATCACTCAGTACTTTACCCTTGACTACTACTACTTTTTTACTTTACAAAATGTTCATCATCCAACTTTAAATTAAACATATATATTTCCTCTAATTAACCTTAATTTGTAAACTAAAACAATAGTTTAGTCAATGTTAAGATATAACTAGACTTTACTTATTCCTATTCTGTACTACACTGGACTTAACTGGTAGAGAATAGATATTTTACTGGAAATTTTCAAAATGTCATACCGTGATCTCTCTTTTCCGTGTTTCTTTCGTGAAGTCGCTCCTCCATATCAAGAAGATATCTTAATACACGGTCAAGTGATTCATCTAAAAGTAGATCAATTAAAAAAATTTAACATATAAATACCATAAAGCTTGATTACGCAACCTTGTCGTACACCATGCAATGTTGCACTTAGAGGTATCGGTCCTTCAACAACACACTTGTACGATTCCTAGTTTTTTTTAATGGTTTGTTCCTGGATTATTATCAGATTTGTATTCAACTACACTGTTAAGGTAATAGTGATCATTTCACTAAATGCACAATTGGGCGATGTAATAGTTACAGCCGTTTTCATAATTGCAGTCAATGACTCATTCAGCCAGTATGTTTATTTTTTCTACGACATGTATTCTATAGGGGATTTAAAGTGACATCAAAAAACCTAAGACATCACTCCCCTATATAGAATAACTTGTCCTAGAAAAAAATGCACATTCAGGATCAGTGTCTGCAATTACGAAATTGGCTGTAAGTGTCTCCTTTTTTTAATTTTGAGAAAGTACTTCTATAAATTTACATCTCAACAAAGAAATAACAAAAGAATTATTTTCTTTCTACCAAATTCTTTTGAAGTATCAAACTATCAAGAGCAAGAGTTGTCTCTTGTTCAATAATGTTATTATGGAATTATTAGGTTATATTACATCATAAAATTGTTAGTCCATATTATAAATTTTTGAATGTTTATAAAAACAAGACCAAACCAAGAAAGTTGGATATCATATAAGTGTGTCTTGAAGGAGAGAGTTTGGAACAATGTTAAGATGGAAGCTGGAAAGAAGTCAGATTTTATTATCATGTCTATAGAAACATAAACAGTAGAGTAATGATGTAAAGAAAATAGAATCCCATTTTTATCACATAATGTATGATACTATGACAATTACTTAATCTGACAAAAACATTGACGATATTCTTAATAAAAATTAAAATGAAACAAAATCCATCTTTTCTCTTGAAGTCCAGAAGGGGGACTTATGAAAAATTCGTCAAAATAAATCACAGATGCCTTTTGAAAATTATACTTTTAAATCTTTCTTGAACTTAGGACCAGGGAATGATCATATAGATCACCTTTTTGAATTTTTTAATGATAAAAATTCTGAATAAAAATCATCAATAATTTGCAATATATTGAATATATATTACATCAAATCTCTATTCTCTGAAGGTCATGTAACTCCTAAATTAACGCCAGTACAGTTAAATAAAATTCTTTTGTCGTTTACGAGATAATATTTAATCTAGATCGCCTTTGTTTTTTCACAATCTTTTTTTTCACAAGAACAAAGGGGACAGAAAAATAGATCAAGTGTGTGTAACAGAAAATACATTTTCACAAGAAACAGCATTGTTGCATTGTTATATAGATCTGTGAGAAACAAAAAGGAGTGGATTTATGGTGACAATTAGAGTGAAAATTTATAGCAATGAAAATTTAGAGCAATGGAGCAGACATGAAATACAGTTCGAAATCACGAGACGCAGTGGAAATGATCCTGGTACAAAGCCGAAGGAGTGTAACAGACTTATCTATCCATTCCTGTGATTCTATGATCCATATGTCATATTATCATATTAAATAATTGTTATCAATAATAACCCAAACCTTTTACACTTCTTCTGAATGGTACATCTGTATCTATAATTAAATTGATTGACCAATGTTAAGAATTGAAGGAGGCAGGCACACAGGAAATGAAAAGTTACCTATTTCAAATTTTATTCTTGAATTAACGATGTTATGGAGGCCTACTTTTCTTGGTCTTTGAGAATAAGTATTTGATTATGATATATCAAGGTAATCTGATACAATGAGTTATTGACCATTCAAGAGTATAATTTCATTATTATAGAATAAAATTAAGTGTTAGTAAATTATGTTTGTTAGAAAATAAAATTGACATACCATCACCATAACCACCTGGTGGCTTTGTGTTATCAGCTAAAATATAAATAACTTCTGCATAAATTATCCATTCCAAACCAGTTTCTGTTAGAAATAATCTTTTGATATGTTTGAGGAAACATTTTAAGAGAAGATTGCTTATATTTAAGGTTGAAAGGTCTATCAGAGGGGTTGGTTGATTAATTATACTTTTTTCAATAACAGTTTGGTTAATTAAACCCTTAACCACTTTTCAGATGGAAAAATCTATCTTCACTATCTCACCATCTTCTTGATTAAATGATTATTGCCTTTTATATCAAAACTCTGAGAGTCACCTTTGGAGTCCCTGTATCCGCTAAGTTTTAAGAGGGATCTCCCTGTCAAAAAAACTGCTGTCTAACCCTGCAGTCATTTATGACACATGTATCTACTGTAGTGTCAAATAACTGAAGATGCAGTGAAATTTAGCCTTGAATTTTTACAAAATCTCTTGAAGACACATTTTTCCATCTTTGAGGTTTGCTGCTCATGATTCTTGACATTGAAAAATCTCAACTTTTACAATGTTGAAATTCATGACAGGACTATACACAGAGGCCCCACTAATGATATTAGTTTCAGTTATTTGTTAAATGTTAGATTCATGCTTTGTTAGGTTCTTCTATAATAATTATGGAATGTTAATAGCTAGTTTCATATATATATATATCTGAACTTATTCTAACATGCTTTTCTTATTTTATACAATTTGAAATATTTAGTGCTAACCTCTTGTTGAAGACCTCCTTTTGTATGGTATGTCAATATCTAAAAACCAAACAAAATAAAGCTTAATGCAATTATGAATTACCATGGCAACTACCATGGCAACTACCATGGCAACTACCATGGCAACTACCATGGCAACTACCATGGCAACTACTAGGGAAACTGAAAAAAAAAAGTGAAATCAAAAAGGATTCTTAAGAACAAAATAGTTATCTTACAGAGAAATAGTATTTACAGACATGGATGAAACCAGGGTTGTGATGAAGCAAGAGAATTTACAGTTGGTGATTCACACTGAGATCTCCATCTGTAAAGATCTTTGATGCAGGTCAAGGTCTAAGTAGAGTCTATTATTTATCAAGTGTAAAAGCAAAGGCATCATGCTCTGACTTCGGCCTGCTAACTTTATCTTGACAGAAAATAGGCCACTCTTGGAATTACCCAATCAGAGAAGGAATTTGAATGATTACATTTGTTAGAACTTCTATGATTGGTTGAGTTCTAGAGTGGCCTATTTTAAAGTAGGTCACTCTTGGAATTAGCCAATCAGATAAGTTATTGGAAAGGTTATGTTTGTAAGAACATCTCTGATTGGTTGAGTTCTAGAGTGGCCTATTTTAAAGTAGGTCACTCTTGGAATTAGCCAATCAGAGAAGTTATTGGAAAGGTTATGTTTGTAAGAACATCTCTGATTGGTTGAGTTCTAGAGTGGCCTATTTTAAAATAGGTCACTCTTGGAATTAGCCAATCAGAGAAGTTATTGGAACGGTTAGACTTGCTAGAACCTCTCTGATTGGTTGAGTTCTAGAGTGGCCTATTTGTAAGAACTTCTCTGATTGGTTGAGATCAAGAATGACCTATTTCCAATTTTCTGTCCAGATGAAGTTAGTAGGCACACAAAGAGCATAGAGCCTTTGAATTCCATAGAGACAATTAAGACTAGACTTGAGGCTTTGGCCTGTGAAACTGATCCTTAACTACTAGTCATAATATCCTAATGACTATAGAACTAGTTCAGGTGACTAACAGGAGGATGTACCTGGTAATTCAATAGTTATTAGTGTTATTGTGTTAAAATTGACTATGTAATTAGGGTAGGATGAAAGCAACTTCTTTTGGAATTTCAATATGCAAGTGGTATGGAAAGTTGGCAATAACCACCTCATGATCATCCAACTATGTTATCTACATGAGAGGTTATTCTCTAATATCTTAGAGAATATGAAAGTGTTATGGACGTCATTCCAACTTATATTATTTGCCTAAGTGCTGTAAAAAGAATGAGTAGTGTTTAGTTGTTTTATAGCTGGTCAAGCTATGGATTATCTAACATTCGCTTTAACCTAATTCAACATACCATCCCCATAATCGTATTGTCGTTTGTAAGGATTATCTGCATCAATGTCATCAAAATCATCTAAAATATTACACACAAAATGATATAGAAAATATTACATATTTCAAGTTGGTAATCAGTCTCAGCTGATATATTAACAGATAGTTTTAAAAAGCTGAAAATGACGGATTTTCAATATGCCAGTAGTATAGAAAGTTGGCAATGGCCATTAGATGAAAATGGTGCAAAAAATGTAATTTCCAACCTTCTATACCACTGGCATATTAAAACTTTTAAAAAGGTGGTTTTTTTTTTCAGGCCACCCTATTATGTTATCTACATTAGAAGTTTTTCTCTAATATCTCAGAGAATATGAAAGTGTTATAGAGATCATTCCACCTTATATTATTTGTCTAAGTGCTGAAAAGAATGAGTAGTGTTTAGTTGTTTTATAGCTGGTCAAGCTATGGATTATCTAACATTCGCTTTAACCTATTTCAACATACCATCCCCATAATCGTATTGTCGTTTGTAAGGATTATCTGCATCAATGTCATCAAAATCATCTAAAATATTACACACAAAATGATATAGAAAATATTACATATTTCAAGTTGGTAATCAGTCTCAGCTGATATATTAACAGATAGTTTTAAAAAGCTGAAAATGACGGATTTTCAATATGCCAGTAGTATAGAAAGTTGGCAATGGCCATTAGATGAAAATGGTGCAAAAAATGTCATTTCCAACTTTCTATACCACTGGCATATTAAAACTTTTAAAAAGGTGTTTTTTTTTTCAGGCCACCCTATTATGTTATCTACATTAGAAGTTTTTCTCTAATATCTCAGAGAATATGAAAGTGTTATAGAGATCATTCCACCTTATATTATTTGTCTAAGTGCTGTAAAAAGAATGAGTTGTGTTTAGTTGTTTTATAGCTGGTCAAGCTATGGATTATCTAACATTCACTTTAATCTATTTCAACATACCATCCCCATAATCGTATTGTCGTTTGTAAGGGTTATCTTCATCAATATCATCTAAAATATTACACATACGATGATATTGAAAATATTACATATTTCAAGTTGGTAATCAGTCTCAGCTGAAATATATATTACAGCCTTTCACTTTGATAAAGAAAAAATGAGGACCAGTTCGCTGTGAAAAATGCACTTCGTGACTCATGATAGCTGATGAAGTGTCATCTTCTATACTTTCAACATGGGAAACATAGAGACAGTTTGATTAGTCATGATCAAGAGAAGGCCATTTGACTTGTCATAACTGATTTTGGATTGAAAATCAGATGCATAATCCTTTTGTTTGGCTGTCACAACAAGAGGGATAAGTCTGCATGAATCAAATTGACATTGAAAGTATTGGGTATGATCATGACAAATCATCTGTATGATGACACACGAAGTGCCATTTTCACAGTGCAACAGTACACTCTTTTTCAGTATCAAAGTGAAAGCCTGTAACAGATAGCTTTAAAAATCTGAAAATGATGCTTGTTAAAAAGCAAACAAGTATTTGGACCAACAATTACAAAACAATAATGTCGTTCTATGACTGATATAACTTACATTTTATGCCGGAGGCGATTTAGGAAAATGGAGGGTTAAGATCATTTTTACTAAAACTATAAGATTACCCAAAAACCATTGTTTAAAAAAAGTATTTTGGTACAATCAACCATGAAGGGGTTTTGATATCAGAGCTGCACTAAAAAATTATCTAAACTAGCGAAAATTGAATGGTACTACTAATGTAAAGGTAGATGAAAAAAAAAATTACCATAATGACCAGGGTGCTCGCTGGGCTTATTCCATAACCATCCTGATAAAATAATGTGGGAAATGATAAACATTATAAAACATTATAATGTTGTATCAATTGCATTTAAGAGTAACTTATTCATTATATGCATCTACCAGTCTTTGTCTATTGAAGGGCAATGAAAGTGCAAATGACTAAACATGCACTAATTAATCATGTTTTAAAAAGCAGTATTTGTATCAAAAGGGATGTGTATTGTTTCAAACAATAATTGTTCAGAATTTGACATTAAATACAAATGATTTCGTATTTTTAAGATAATATTTAATAAAATTATGGTACAATTTTGCATCAGATTAATTTTCCTGATCAGAATCCAAAATTTATTATACAGTCACTCTTTCTGAGTGTCTCAAGGACAATGTCAGGCAAGCCCTTTACCTCCAGTCAACATTACAATTACTTTTATCAATTTGAGTTTAATTTGCATTCTTCAAGAATTATTCAGTGCAGTCAATGGGGGCAAGATCAATTTCTTAGAAGTTTTATGAACATTTCAAGATGTCTGAACTTGATTGCACATCCAATGATCTAAATAATCTCATAATTTTTTCTTGAATAGCATGCAATACATATGCACATAAATTGTCTGTTTGGACACTTGTTTTAGCTCTTAGTTAATGCTACAGTCTGAATTAGGGATGCACCGATACAACTCATTGGCGTCATTTTCAAAATAAAGTGGTGGGGCATTGACAATTTTTTGCATGGGCATGGCAGAGTTACGGAAGCTCTGAGTTTTTTAAATGCCCCACCAGCCCATACTCCAGTGAGTTAATGTAAAAAATTAGGGTAAATTATCTTAAATCTGAATTACTCAATTTTCTGTGGACTTTAAAGGCACAAAACAATAATTTCCTTTAAATATTCATTAAAAATAAAAAATAAATTGTCTCAGGCTGGAAATATTTGTGCTTTCATGCAATTTCAGTCAATTATAGGCCTATAAATAGCCTATAAATAGCCATATTTGGCACCCACCCCTGGAGCCACGCTATGGCAACAGCTAAAACAAAACTAATTTTTAATATTGTTTTCTGAGGCCTCCACAAACAATTATCTGCAGGGACAATTTTGAGATAGCCCTTTTTTTGGCTAAAAAAAGGCAAAATGTGGTTTTCCCGCCAAAAATGAGGCTGAAATTTTGGCGGGAAAACCAGATTTTGGCTATTTTTAGCCCAATAAGTGGCTATCTCAAAATTGATTTTTTAGGCCTTAGAAAACAATATTAAAAATTAGTTTTGTTATAGCTGTTGCCATAGGGTGGCGCCAGGTGTAGGTGCCAAATATGGCTATTTATAGGCTATTTATAGGCCTATAATGCCCTTAAATGGCATGAAAACAAAAATATTTCCAGCACAGGCACACTCCTGTATTAGTCAATTGATATTAAATATAAATATCATCAAGGTGCATGACTTCAAAACTGAGGCAAAAAAATGCTTTGTTTCAGGGTCCAATTTCAAGCATCTAACATTGTGTCACAGCTGCAATTTTTGTCAAATCCCTTGCCAGATAAGTTAACTCCGAATTCCACACCTTAACTCTATCAAATTATAGCTAATTTACCTTTAATTAAGGGAATTCCTTGCAGATTTGTAGCTTAATGAACAACTGCAAGTTTGCTCACCCAAGCTGGCAGGAGAGGTACCTATGGGGTATTACACCACAAGTCCTTCCACTGAAAAACTTTGAATATGAGAAGGATTTTGTCATAAATCCTTGGAAATGTATATATCAACAAATAGAAGTAGTTTGTAACTTTACATTTGGTTATTTTGCCCAAATTTTCAGACTTTTGTCTTCCATAAGGCTCCCAAATGGTGCCTCAGATATTAACAGAGCCCTCTCTTGGATATTGCAGAACTAGAAATTTTGTAATACCAAAGCTGATTGGCTCTGCCTTATGACATCACTGCCAGCTTGGATGAGCGGGTTTTCTGCAGAGTCAGTCACCTTGTGTTATTTCAAACAGACTGTACAGTCAGTCCAGGTGATTGCCTGTGTTTCCAGCATGAGACAAAAAATATTAATTTTCATGACCATTTTTAAGAAATAATCGTTCTGTGGCTTAAAACATCACAGGGAATTAAATAATTTGGAATTTTGGCAATTTTTGCCTTAATTTTTACATTAAGTCACTGGAGTAGGAACTGACACCACTGATACAACTCTTGCACTGACAATCCGATACCGATGCTAGTATTTTTTCACTGATACCACAAAACCCGATACCATAGGTGATATATATGTAGCAGTGCCTCAGACCCGATAGGCCTACCGAAACTCCTGTTTGGTGTTGGACCAGCACTGATAACGATACTTGGCAGCGGATCGGTGCATCCCTAGTCTGAATAGTGGTGTCGTTGGATCTTATCTGACATGCAATGAATAAACTGTCTGTTAATGACATTTGCTTAGTGCATAGTTTAACATAATGCTATTTAATCTTAATGATAATTATAATCCATTCTCATCTAACATGCATAACATTTGGGAAAGTTACTTTAACATAAAGCATTTATTGAGCATAGTTAAACATTTTGTTTTTGTTTCAGATGATTGTTTAGATAATAGGCCGTGATAGTGGAACTCTCCTTTTTCCAGCTCTCCTGTGTTGACGAGCAGAATAAAACTATTTCCTGGAACAAGCTGCCATTTTGTACCATCGCTGAGTCAGTGAAGCTGGCATTCCAGGCCCCAGGGCACTTTTAATCCATTGAAAACATTACGGATTTGCATTGCCGAGTCTTAAATGGAATGTTTAGCATGGATTGCCTCCATATTCCAGTACTGTCAGGCTGATTAGACTTTGTTACGGACCTTAGAAACCCGGCTCCATTGTAAATTCCCAGGCTGATGTTTCCGGAAATAGTTTTATTCTGCTTGTCAACACAGGAGAGCTGGAAAAAGGAGAGTTCCACTAACGCCCGCTATAATAATATCATTTGTTCTTATCTAACATGCAATGCATAAACTGATAAATCACTTGCCTCTCTTGACATATTGTGTCTGTTTACCTAATTGTAGAAAATAACGATTATCATTTGTTTTTTTAGAAGTTCCATGATAATAGTTTATAAAGCATTAAAAAACTCTTTTATTAATTATGAAATATTTCAAAGTATTTTGATGGTATCGGTGAAAGGTTTGTTTAGTTTACTTGACCGGATTAACTTGCTTATGTTTAAAATCCATGAATGTAAACAAACTATTAAAACAGATGCAAATACAAAGTTCATTTTAAAATTTTCTTTAATCTTAGTAAGTTGATAAGTCAAAAAGCTAACCCTGCTGCTCCGTCTCTCTTCTAAAAGGAATATCGGTATCTAAAAAAATGGAACCAATTTGGGTGATTAGTATTTTTGCCAAATTTGGTGATAAAATTGAAAATTTGATGTCCAAAATAGGTGCTTGGAAACATACCATCACCATAATCTTGTCGTTTGGTGTTACCTATTGGATAGAAAATGAAAATCTGTTTAAGGATTGTTTGTTTTATCAGCCACTCATCTTCAGCACAAGAATAGTTTTTTAGCTTTTCTTTACTTTGATTTAGAACTTCTACTTTTTTAGAAGTTATTTGACCCCATTTTTTATCGGTCGTCAGCAAAAATTATTACACAGATAATTGGAACTACAAAAAATTAATAATTCAGTTCGACAAATTCCAGTATAACTGCAATGATGATATGATATTGACATGATGGTTATCAGATGATTGAAAAGTTTCATTGGATCTCTGAGATGTAAATTTTTTATGTAAAGAGTTCTTTGTGTTAGATCCATGGAAGTCTACCTGCTGACAGTTTCAGTCCACTCAACATGGGACCATCTTCTTGGAATGAAACTGTCAGTAAGTAAACTTCCATGGATCTAGCCAAAAGGATGGTTACTGTCGTTTGCATAAACTTTATGCATATTATGACATATTGAATTCATCTTGCAAACCGCTTGCTTTTGATTTGACAATAACACTCAAGGACTTTCAACCTCCCCAAAGCCGATGCAATAGTAGTTCACACAGACAAAAGGATGGGTGAGTTATAAACTCATTTAAGAAGACGATCAACACCCATTCAGTGGGCAAATAAAAGTAAATTATCAGAGTACATGTTTACACATAGCATCAGGACTCTATATAAAAGCATGGTACTAGTGCTGCCATCTGGTATTCTCAATTTACATACCAATGGAGTATGAAAGATGGTAGTTTGTCATTTGCGCTACACTGTAAAACCAGCTGTCTCTTTAATGGCAGTACCGTAATGAAAAATTGCCAGTTCGCAGAAGAAAACTGTTGTTTTTGCGGCAGGTATCGTTGCTTTAATGGTAACTGCCACAAAAGTGGGAGCTGGGTTTACAGTGTACCAGAGGAAAACAGTTGTACCATTATTTCATAACCAGTGGGCCTGCGATCAGGACATAGCCTATTTCACTGTTACACATCAGCAAACTCAAGTGAAAAACAGAAGCAGCAACAAACACACTAGTGCTGTGTGCAAAAAATCAAAGTTAATCAAAACAAGAACTATCGTGTTAACTACTGTTGTAGTGCTACTAATAAAATTTTGTGAGTGCTGGACGATCAAAATCAGTGCTGGGAAAAATAATAGTGAGATTTGCTACCAAATGAATCTTTGACAAACATGTATTCAATACGTTGTGGGGCAAATTCGAACAGTGCATGAACTTCAACGATGAAATAAAATGTGGACAAAAATGGCGATCAATACAATCTGTGGAAAACTCAATGAGTGCAGTAATAATCATGGTCTATAAAGTGATCCAAGGATTTTAAAATCAAGTTAGTGCATGTGCAATGGGAATTACTGCAATCCACTTGCCTCTCTTGTAAGGCATAGGGCCATCTGAGCGACGAGTATGGATAAAGAAAATGTGTTAGTTACTATCATCTACAAGTACAATCTACAAATGCATGTTAACTGAAATGAAGTGCTCATTAAGTGTTATCAAACCAATGTGCACTACTTTACTACTATGTTAAATATTCTAATAGATTTGGTTAGCTACTATTTATCGTATCAAATGAACAATACTCCTTGCTTGAGGTGGCATTTCGTCTCAGTGAAAGGTTAATATTGCTTGCCTTTTTTCTAAGAAAAATCTACATGTGAGTTAGTCATTGGCAAACCAATTAAAAAACCAATTAAGAACCTACCATCTCTTTTGTACGGAACATCACCTTCTGTTGATCACAACAAATTAGAAGAATTTAAGGCAACTATAAAGCATTCTAGTAATCAAATCAACTTAATCAACTTAACAGATTGAAAGAACATTGATAGAAGCATAAATCACTTGAAATTATTGAAAATAGTTTGGAAACACTGCAGGCGAAGAAAAGGAAACTTATCCGGGATGAAAAAATGTTCAAATATGGAGGTCTGACAATACTGATTTAAAAAAATAACAAGTTTATTATAATTTTGGGTAGATCAAAGTTTCCAATAGTAATTGGAAATTCAGTCTCAAATTTTAATAAAAGGCCCAAAATTGAAAATTTCTAAGAGTAATTTACTTTTCTTTTCTTTGGGAAAACCGTGTTCCCCTTTTTACAACTGCAGCAAAACCAATCAAACAATTGCATAAATCAATTAATAATTCAAATAATTCTCTTACAAACAAATCATTAAATGATTGGCTTAATAATTAATGCATCAATTAATTTACTTAATTAATCAAAACTTAACATACCAGAAAACCGCTTGTATGGTACTGGACCATCTACAAAAAGAAATATTTAAAAGAAAAAATAAAGACAAACAAAAACAAAAGAAAAATATTGTAGTGGTAGTTAATGTATAAAATTAATGTTTAAATATTCATACTAATCATATTTTGATATTTTTCATGGTCATATATGTGTCTGTATGTTATTGGATGAATTTGTGGTTTATAGTCTAAAACAATGAAGTGAATTTCTCATGTATGATACATTTTAATGTTTATTCAAAATCAAAAATGTTGGTTAAAATTTGTGAGACTAACATATAAATATTTTGGTTCATAGAAATACATAGAACGGACATGAGGCTCTTGCAGATGAAGCAACCAAATCCACCATCTTGGAACTGCCCTGTATCCTGACACAATGGTACCATGACGTCACCAATGACAATGATGTCACCTATAACAATGGCATGACGTCACATCATAATTAGTCTATTGTGACGTCATGTCTCAGGGCAGTTCCAATATGGCGGATTTGGTGACCTCATCGTGAGGTGGCTTCATACAGCCTCATGTCCGTTCTATGTATTTCTATGTTTTGGTTACAATTTATGAGACTATTATTACAGTAATTATGTTCTTGAGGCTAAATGGAAAGCCAAATACTAAGATTATATTGTATTTGATGAATACATGAACGTTTGTGCTCTCTTTAAATAGATGGCAAATAATAATTTTTTAATCTTGTCCTCTCCGAAGCTGGCATCTGTTAGTACAGCATTGTAGCATGCCAGAAAAAGGCTCACTTATTGTTATTTTATTATCCTTTTATTATTGTTGGATAATGTGGGTGAGAAAAGCTTATTTGTTACTCAGGGTATCAGCATGAGATCTTAAAATGAGGATTTCTCAAATTTTAATGACCAATTAACACACTGCCACATTCTTTGCTGTATCCACACTTTAAAGTATTTTCCGAAATTGAAAGTCAGAATTGATATTCCGGTGTCATGTTAAATATTTAGATAATTTTCTATTCCTCATTAGGCCTATTATTAAAATTTACAGTACAACCCAAAATAAGTAAGACTACCTAAGCAGGAACATAAAGATGTGATATATCAACACTGAAGCTGAATACTATTTCGTTTTATTCTTGCTTCCTTGCATTGCTTCATGTGAAAACCACATACAGCTGTATGCTGTATACACGTATAAGCATTAACATTCACACACTTATCCTGTGTTAATCCCTTGCTTATCACAATTAGCAGTCTTATCAGCTGGAAGTGATCTGTGATGTCATGCTGAGACCCATGTTGTGTGTGTAAAAGCATTAAATTGTAGCAAATATGATGATAATATTACACTAATGGCATGTTCATCAGAATAGCACATAAACCATTCACACTATCATATTAAAGAAATGTAACATATATATAACAGATACTTATACATGTATACTGCATATATATGTATAATTGTATATAATATAATGTATTAATGCCTCCATGCTTTTTCTTGTAATCATTGTACAAATCTTCATATTCAAAAAAGACCACACATGTAATTTTTAGAATTTTTTAAAGTTAATGTATTGAAAAATAATTGTAACAATTTTTGATCAAATTTTTGATGAATTTTATGAGATTTATCGGTTGAAGATATTTTGAAATATTGAGTCAATAATAGACCTACCCCATAATGCCGAGATTACAATTTTAAATGCATTTTGGTTACTTTATATATGTGAAGCTTTAGCAACTTTTTATAATGTTGTTAGCATGTGTTGAGGACTAGTTTAATTTTTTTTTAATGCAATAAATAATATTATTTGTATCATGAATGTTAGTGGTGTGCATATAATTGTGTAAAGAAACAATAATTACCTTCTCCTACTAAAAAAATGCATAAAAAGTGTTAAATAATTTCTAAATTGCACTACAAAAGCTATTAAAATTAGAGTAGAAAAATTTAAGAAAAGTTACTAGTAGACATACCAACTGCAAGCCGTTTTCTAGATGATCCTATAAAAAGTTAGTAAGGAAATATTAGTCAGTTGAAATGTTAATATGGACAAATTGCAGTTATCTCACCATTTTAGCAACCATGCAGTACTTAAACATCAAAAATAGACCTACACAGATACTTTGAATATTACATTATGAAATGTAGATCATTACACAGATACACTGCTGACCGAAAGTTATACACTGCCAACGGAAAGTTTGAAAACACCCAGTTGTTTCGCCATTGGATTAGAGCCAGCATGTATGCACAAAACTGCTTGTGAGTTAATTTGTTACTACATGTACGTATTTGGCAGTATCTGGATTACTCTCTAAAATACAGGTAGGCCCAACATGGGCCGGGCCCAAGTAAGTTTACCTTGGCTAATGCCATTTTTAAGAGAAGGGTGACACAGCTGACATTAAGTATTCACTGACATTGATTCCTCTGTTTTTTTGAGAGCAAAAATAGTCTCTTCGTGAGGATTTTCATCTAATAACTCCCTTCTTTATCTACTATGTTTTCTTCAGATCAGAAAGAAATTCATGCACAAACAAGCACTTTGCTGAAGAATGCTAGCGCCAATCGAAAAGTGAAACAACACTATGTTTCCTTACTTTTGGGAAGCAGTGTACATTGGATATTTTAAAGACAGTAACATATGAGGTCAACATTAGAATCAACCAATATGGTGGTCATAATTGATGAGATAAATGCAATAGTGTGTATACAAAGCTATTAATATGCATTAATTGGCATAGTATTTTTAAAAACCAACACCAAATTTTCATATAACAAACTCACCAAACAGATTAGAATCTATGTAAGGCATAAATACAATGTAAATACATTTCACCATTTACAGTATTCATGCATGACAATGTAGAAGATAGCAAGATCAGAGACTCATATTTGAGAATATATCAGAGAATATTTTAGAATATTTTGATAAGTATCAAATTACAGTCATAGTAGAGTTTATAGTATATACACAAGATGCTATATCAGATAAAACCAACATTCATAAGATATATATTGGTAGATATATGAAGACAATATGCATAAGACATAGAATTAGATGACAGAGTCTATTTCTATTAGATTTTGACTAGATTGCAGGCTACTTTTAGTGACATACCTTCATTTCTTTTGTAGGGCGTTGAACCATCTGGAAAAATAAAAATAAATTAATTTTTAATGAACAGTTACTAAAAAATTACAATTTTAGATGAACCCAAGCATGACAAAAATCTTCATAATCATCAATTTATTGAGAACTATTTTTCTGAGGTAGTTTTCATGATGTCAAACTTCTTGTGGTTCTGACTAGAGAACTTGCAGCATGGCAGTCAGACTTTCAAATTAAAATAAATTTCGAAAAAAGGTATGCGTTGTTCCAAATTGTTTCATAAATTTAATTTACTGACATAAGATATTTTTTTCAGTCAGAAAAAGTATTAATGATTGATGATTATGTTAAGAAGTTGAGGAAATCCTTTGAATGTCAGAAGGTCACGATATGGAATCATCTGATGAACTTGCTAAAAATAACTTCATGTACAAAGACACCAATTAAAATGAAAAAGGTACAAGAGCTCACAGTCAGTCAAAATAAAACTCACACTGATTTTTATGAAATGAAATATACTTGTTCAAGTCATATATAAATATGTTTGTCAGTGCTGTCAACATATTTTGAAATGTTTGGATGAATCACACAAAAAATACTCAACATCCTAATTTTAAGGACAATAAAATCACATACCGATCTTTAACAGATATGTAGGCCTAATGGACCAGATTCCCTTTCTATGTGGGAGTTTTGAAAACACCACAAGAAAACTTCTTTGCAATCACAGCTTAAATTTACATTAAGACTAATTCAAAAAGCTTTAATCAAATAAAATACCACATAATTTCAGATAAAATATTCAAGTTTTTGGACTGAAGCGATGAATAAACACACTTACAGAATAAAGTCTATTTAACATTTAAATTCACACAATACAATGTAGTAAGATGAATCAGAAATTTAGAAATAATAAAACAATAACCACAAACCACTTTAAAATGAAACAACATTCCCACACATTTAAAATGATAATACAATTAGGTAACCATCTTTGATAAGAAATGTTTTAAATACTAGTCAAATAAAACTATTTTGATTGAAGAAATTTGTAAACATTATTCAATTGTCAGCCATCTTTGATTTTCAAGAGCCAATTGAACAAGTACCTAATGTTTACTGCAGTAGTTACATTTAAAGCAGAATGAAAATTTGAAAAGAGAATTTAAATATTGATGAGGAATCTGCATCAACAATGAACATATATGACAACAAGATGGCAAACACATAAAATGCAAATTTGCCTAATCAAGAAAATGGACTAACAATATAAAAGCAAGTTAGTCTTTGAAAACAGTGAAATCTTACTTTATGCAACTTGTAAACAAAAATATTTAACATGTTTCATTCTTTTGTGAAGAATTTTGTTGCAATTTGAAATAAGATTCTTAAAACCTTGATGATTCAAAACTAGAGCTCTGAAAGATGTGTCTTAGACTTCAGTTCCTTTGCCATTCTGGTATCTCAGATAAATGATAGGACATTCCAGATCGATGTCAGCGATGACAAAAATGATGGCACCAAATAAATTTTAGATCTCTTCAGGACAAACTTGATCACTTTGAAAAAGGCATGACAAAATGAATGGTGTTGCCCAAATGCCACATAATCTGCCAAAAGTAAATACATCCATATGCCTGATTGGCCTATTGGGCAGGTCTTTTATACTTTTGGTACCTTTGTATATTATTTTAATACTGATTACACTAGCTATGTAGTACATAATATGTACATAGATCAGTTTAGTGTATTGTATAGCTCAGCAATCAGTATCCATGATCTATTGTGTCACACCACTTAATTGATATGTGATTAACATAATTCTGTATACATGTAGGGTTTGTAATTACTGTAACTTATTACTAACTATATAAAGTGGTGATTTTATGCATCACTTGCACAAATAAATTGACCATTATCTATTGAGGAAGAAGTCCCAAAGGCAAACATGGCCATTCAATTAATATCATTCACTCTTCACATCAGCTGCATGGCGAGCAAACCAATATTGTTGTAGTTTTATCAGTTAATGTCATAAATAAATAACATGAATCAAATGGGGTCATTTATGGAGCATGGATGGCTAAGCACAATGAGACCAATTAATGTAGCGATTAATGCACAATATTTATTTCATAAGTATACACCGTCCCTCCCATAGAAATACATAGAACGGACATGAGGCTCTGGCAGATGAAGCAACCAAATCCACCATCTTGGAACTGCCCTGTATCCTGACACAATGGTACCTTGACGTCACCAATAACAGTGATGTCACTTATAACAATGGCATGACATCACATCATAATTAGTCTATTGTGACGTCATGTCTCAGGGCAGTTCCAATGTGGCGGATTTGGTGACCTCGTATTGAGGTGGCTTCACACAGTCTCATGTCCGTTCTATGTATTTCTATGGTCCCTCCCCTAACTCTTCGAATCGAGGTAACCAGTAGGTTCCTCGACATAAAGGGCCATAAATATTAACTCAATAGTTATGTGTAAAATTTTGGTTTGTAAAATAAACTAATTTCAAATGAAACCCTAATAAATTCTAGAGCTCAGATAACAAACACGAACCAGCAATTAAAACTTAAAAGTTTTGTTTGCCAAAGTCAAATGATTGACTCTTAAATACATCATAAATTTATTGGGAGCTCTGCAGCATTTACAGAGACACCAGATTGAGGAAAACTGACCATTTATGAATTCCAAATTTCCCATAGCATGTAAAGTGAATGGAACATGATATAATAACCAACTAGACCACAATTGTCTGATTTATACCATGTAGTCTCCTTGTCAACCAAATAACATCTCCATGGCAGGGGTTTGAGCCATATCCAAACCCAAACCATCTGACCAGAGAGGGGGGAGGATTGGTCTAGTGGCAGCATGCTAGGCTTCCAATCGACGGGTCCAGGGTTCGAATCCAGCTCTTTCCGGATCACCTGGGCCAATTTTGGACAGTTATTTCAATCATCCTTTGCCTCATTGCCATGTACTTCTCCAGTCCTAGTTAGCACATAACTGCAGGACAGAAAGCCCCAATTGTCTGACCATAGGACCACACTCTTTGGCTGAATGCATTGGCGTCAGGAGACTTGAGATTGAGAATACAATAATTTTGGCCTTTTTAAAAAAACTTTGTGCATTGGTTGTTGAATATAATAATTATTCTTTTCACAAGATAAATACCGTTTTTCAGATGAAACTGAGCTCTCCTGAATTCAACAATCAACATGCACTGAAAAATATCAGGGAAGAAGTGCTGATCATGACACAAGTTTGGATCAATTACCATTTCAATATAAATTGATAGAATGATACTGCCATGCTTATGCACAATGGTTAAAACAACACACAGTTCTATAATGACCTTGCTTAGCCTGCATGGTGCCATTCACACCTGAGATGTCTATAGTGTCAACACTGCCAATGGCCTAGAGCCCATTTACACCTGGATGGAGTGAAGATCAGCCCAGTTCTCGTACAAATGAATGATATACCATAGTTTGGACTTGAACTTTGTCTGGTTATGTCTATTGTTTGGGTGTGGATAGATGCTTAAAGGTGTGATTGACAGTGTTTTGTTGATATAAACTGTATAATTCTGTGACAATAATACAAAGTTACATACACTGATACAATATTTAACTTAGAAGAAATGTCAAGATTAGCATAGACAACAAGTTGAAACAGTATAAGTTTAAGACTTTCTACAAATAAAGCTATCATACACAAGCGCTAGTGAGCAGTTTACTGGAATTAGCGCTATATAAATGTCTATTATTATTATTATTATTATTATAAAATATCACTTCATAATAACACCATTGATGTCACAATTGTAAGAAAATACATGTTAAACAACATAGGAATGTATAAAATATGTAAAAATTCACACGTAAATACTCACAAATTTTTAAAACGCCTTGTACACTCTTAAATGACTTACAATATCAACAAAACCTTAAAATGGGTACACCAGTGTTCTGCGAGGAATATTTTGTTTGTAAAAGTTTGAGAACATATCATAGATTATTAAGATGATGATGAATTACTGATGATATTGTTGTATTGGCAAAAATACTTAAAATATGTATACTTTGTCACCATTGATTTTCATAGAGGCTTATTTTGTGGACAATATTAGTAAGTATCAGACATTTTTCAGGAATATCAATGTGGTAATTTGAATAATGGAGTTAGCAGTATATGAGATTACATGTTTTGTTGCAAACCCAGAAACATTCTGTTGTTAATGACCATTATTACTTAGATCAAGTAGAATATAAATGTGCACACAGGTGGGAATGTTATGATTTGATTAGCACTTATGTTCTTAATTCACATGTAGGGAATATTCTACCTTGTACTAAGAAACAGGTGGGTCAAAAATAGGCTGTCTCCAGGCAACCTTCACTCTAAAAAATGTCGGGACAAAATTGGTTTTTTAGATTCAAATGGTTTTTTGAAAAACCAAATTTCAATGCAAAAAACCAACATGGACAAAATTGGTTTTTTAGATTCAAAATGGTTTTTCGAAAAACCAAATTTCAATGCAAAAAACCAACATGGATTTTAAAAAAAATCCATGTTGGTTTTTTGAATCTAAAAAACCAATTTTGTCCCGACATTTTTTAGAGTGTACAACCTTTGTTAGAATTTAGGAATTTCATCCAGAACAAAAATTCTATGTTCTCAAACTGTTACTAAACACATGCCCTAGCCTGATAGTTTAGTGTCATTTGTAACTAGTATACTCAAAGGTTCCATGCTGTGACTGAGCCTGCTAAATTCATCTGGACAAAACATAGGTCAATTATGAACTTGGCCAATCAGAGAAGTCCTTACAAATATGACTTTTGCAAGAACGATCCTGATTGGCTTAAAATAGGTCACTTTTGAATTCAGCCAATCAGTGAAGTTCTTACAAATGTGAATTTTGTAAGAATAATTCTGATTGGCTTATTCCAAAAATGACCTATTTTCCAGTTGATTGGCTGTCTCAGTAAGAACATGACACCTTTGAAAATACTAGTGTCAAGTCAAGAAAAGACTCTCTTAGGCATGGGCCGGTGCTAAAGTATATTCAAAGCAGAACACTTTTGATTTACACCGTACTTAACCGAACACCATCACCATTGATTACCTTCATTTCTTTTATAAGGAACAGCACCATCTAAAAATAGGTATAGCAGGTCTAAATTTATCTTTATTTGTCTTTTAATTAAGATTTATTGACAGTGACATTTTGTTTTGGTTTGGTATGTGACAGAACAAGATCTAATGTCATTAGTTCAAATCGATCAAAGTATATCTAGAAAACAGCAATAATCTTGAGGGGGCCCAAGTGCATTTTCCAGCTTTATTTTTAGACCATGGCACGTTTGGATCAATTAAACTAACTCAAATGAGTTCCAGTCATGAAATTCTTCCATTAGCACAATTTATTTATTTATCCAACAAAAGCTGTCAGCATTTTCATAGATTTTTTGTTGTAAATGCATCCAGATTTGGTTTACATTATGCACAAGAGCTCAAAAACATAAATGATATATACAAATAGAATTTAGACAGGTGCAGTGTGTACTGTGTAGGTAGCATTGTAATTTTGATATAAGGATGCACAAGCTGATAAATATTATTTAAAGTTTTAATCTCAATAAAAGTGCTTGACGATTCTTTGAGAATCAAGAAAATCATCATTAATTTACATTTCATTGATGGGAAATAAAAGAGAATATATTAAGATAATTTCTTCTTTCTGGAGATAAATTTCAGTTCTGTCTGGATACCAAACCAAAATCAAATTGTCACCAGAGTAAAAGAATAGATAATTTGTTTTTGAGAATACTTTACTAATTGATCTTATTATGATCGAGTTGAATGAAAAAGATTCACTTATAGTAAACCATAGATTGTTTAAATTAGCAAATTTAAAAAGGTAAATTACTGCAGTGAAGGTTAAAGAAAAAGTACAATTTTCCATTAAGATAATCATAGAAGAATCGATTTTATAGCAGAAAAATTAAAGTTTCCAACCAACACATCACTTTTAATCTTCATATATTCATTATATCTTGATAGAATTATCTAAGAAATCTATTTATCTATCTTATTTTTTACCTTCATTTCTTTTCATTGGTTCTGATAATTCATGCGGATCATCTGCGAAACAAGGCATCATGGGAAAAACAATTTTACATTAGAATTATGCTGCACTCTTCATACATGAGGAAAAAACACTCTAAAAAACACTCTGGATAACGCGTCAGGAACCTCTTGCAAAATCAAAGTGAAAAACTCTCTCAAGCAGAAAATTAAAGTTCCAAAATGATTTTTTCCTTGATTGGATTTTTCATACATTTGATGGTACAGTATGCAATGACTTAGAAAACAATCAAAGAGTTTGTATGTAAGTTAATTGAGTCTATATTTATACAAAATAATTGAAGCTAAGAATAACATGTTGGCCTCTTTATGTTAAATTTCGAAATGTTGAATTTGTAGATCTTATTGTGCACATAGTGTTGTTATCGAAGGACTGGATCCATTGGCATTTTTTTAGAATTGACTTTCTACTGGCTTTGTATTCTTCATAATGCAATTATCAGGTCTTAGAATACATTGTTGCTCATAAATATGGAGTAATTCAAGATTCTCCATTGAAATTGACAACTTTAGCAACTTCTGTTGGAGCACATGGTGGTCTGATTCAATGGTAACTGCTTCCAATGACCGCTAAACGGAAGAACAAACTGTCATTTAAAACACATGCTGCAGCGTTAACCCAAGGAAAAGTTTCAACAGCACAAAATATGGAAATTCAGGGGGTTTTTTAGGGGCTGTGCATTCAACCAAAAATTAAAATTCTTGCAAAAAATTTAGTAGAAGCTTTCAATGAGTGATTAGAGAAGATGTCTTGACCGTTACAATGAACCTTGCTTACATTCACAATCAGAAATTTACTTTAATGTGACACTTTTTTTTTCCACAAAAGTATTCCATATTATGAGCAGGTGTGTATTACTGATCATGTTTCTATTGGTTATGGTTGAATAGGGTGAACAAGTTTACTTTTATAATTTCACCTCTGCCATAAGGCTTGGCATAGGTTATTCACCTGAGGAGATGTAGTGTGTGATTTATCTGGCAAAGGCTTAGCCCGAGCTGTGATAAACACATATTGCTGATCTCATGGTGAATAACTAACAGAACCACGAGACGCGACTCTTAAACATGTGAACCAAATAACCATAGGAGGATAGGTGAACAACAAAGAATTGTCTTTTATCGTTGTAAAAACACTGGCCTGTAATTGGCTGACAGTGGTGTCAAATGGTATAAATCCCAATATTATTTGTTTTTGTGAGCTTACCCTGCCATGTTGTCAAGTTTGAGTGTTTGTCTCATGGCTGAAGCCAGAATTCAGCATGCCATCGACAATATGTGGTTATCACCACTTGAGCTAAAGCCCTCACTGGATAAATCACTTATTGCCTCTCCCTAGGTGAATAACCTATAGATGCCTGAATTTATCTTCCGTACAGGTTTGGGAATTATAAAGTGGTCTGATTTTGAGGGAAGATGTGCGTCTTTGCCGTTTAGGAAAAACCATAGAATGAATACACCTGAAATTTTGTGCAATGTTACTCTTTGAGCAACATGTATGTTTTTAAATTATGAAAATCGGCCTCCTACTAACAAAATTAGAGTAGATTGTGGCTCAGTAGCCGACCGCGGGTATAATGGCACTCTTGTTTCAGCGAATGACCACAGTAATTTCTTTTTGCCAATTTATCCAGTTTTCGATAACAGCTCTAATAAGTCGACCATTAGTTAAAATTGTACAAAATGCTTGCATGTTATTGAATTAAGTCTGTGCAAAAAACTTAGTGATATAACTCATGAACTGAAAGCAACAGGATATATTGTCATTTAGTTTGTTAGTAGTTTTTTAACATTTTCATAGTTAGTAATGTTAGTACAAATGATTGTAATAAATTAGTTAAATATTTTAAAATTAGTTATTGGATAATTTACCTGGACTGCTAATCATTTCTCCTAAAGCTCTGTCTAATCGTGCTAAGGCTCGAACAAGTTCTTCGTTTTCTGTAAAGAGAAAGAGATAAAGACGTGTGAGAAAATGTGAAAGTGAGAAAATGTGAAGCATGAAAATGTGAAAGTGAGAAAATGTGAAGCATGAAAATATGAAAGTAAGAAAATTTGAAGCATGAAAATGTGAAAGTGAGAAAATGTGAAGCATGAAAATGCGATAGATGTATAGAGTTGCAATTGTATGAAAATGTGAAGTGGAAATGCGATAGTATGAAAATGTAAAAGTATGAAAATGTGAAAGTATGAAAATGCGACAGATATATGCAGTTGCAATGGTATGAAAATGCAAAAGAGTGAAAATGTGAAAGTATGAAGGTATGAAAATGTAAAAGTATGATGATGTGAAGGTATGAAAATTCGATGGTACGAAAATGCGATGGTGTGAAAATGCGAAAGTAGTGAAAGCATTTTTTATGAAAACATGAAAGTATCTTATGAAAAATTGAGAGCAATTAAATGTCATGCAAAAACGAGAAAAAAAGAGTGCAATTATTTAAATTTTTATAAATTTTAAGCTATATTTTATTTACAAGATATTGGTGTGAGGTATATGTGATGGAGGCTCAGCTGATCACTGCACAATGGTGGTACATAATTTTTTCTCTTGAAATTCCTTGATAAATCTAGCTGGTTAATGATTTAAACCTATAGTTACTTAGTTCTGAGTTTTTTGTCCACAACAGGTGTGTGAAACGAAACATGTCATCGAAAATATATATCAAATCAAACCAAAAATATACCACTCACAATACACGTAGTCAACCACTCAATTTGCACCACATTTAGTACACCACAATATTCAGGTATCAAAATATACAATGTACAGAAGTACATTCAAGTCCACTGCACCCTTACAAATAAATATTCATATTTCACAAATCTATAAAATCAAACAAATAATTCTAAATAAATTGTCTGAATCACAGTTTGAATGGATAACACAATTTGGATATCTGAAGTTTGTTTAAGAAATGGTTAGAAATGAATTACTGGGAGTAATAGTAATTTCAGAAAAATAATAATATGCATATTTATGACTTTGAATGAATCTTCCTGTCAATAGGACTTTATCTGCAAGTTCTATCTGTATTTTGTTGTGACTTGTATATCTATCTACACTCTAAAAAATCAAATTTCAATGCAAAACCAACATGGATTTAAAAAAAAATCCATGACGGTTTTTTGCATTTCAAAAAACCATTTTGAATCTAAAAAACCAATTTTGTCCCGACATTTTTTAGAGTGTACTTGTCCATTTATCTATTTGACATGCCCATCTGCCTACCTATCATAGATAGACAGATATGGTAAATGCAGCCCTCTGAGCCCACTTCTGGAACCTAAATGCTCATGAAGGTTGATGGATGGATGGATGATTGGGGCTTTACGTCCTTTATTTACGCACTTGGTAGGCTAATTAGGACAGGAGGGCACAGCAATGAGGCGAAGGATGATTGAAACAGCCATCCAACATAGGCCCGGGTGACCCGGCAAGAACTGGATTCGAACCCTGGACCAACCATCCCCCACGCTCATGAGGGTAGATTGATGACTTGGGAGAGGGATTGAGACTGTGAGAGTCATCAACACGTCACACATTTACCCCATGTGAGGGATCTTTTACTTGCCCATCACAGACACTAATGCAAGGAGCATGCCAACTTGACATTTAATCCATACATCCAGTTGAGATTTTGCTGGTAAAAGTCCACTGATTCACTTCTCCACCCCAAGGTTTGAACCCTTTAAGGCAAAGACCATCAGCGAAGCAGTTGCAGTGCCGTCTATAAGTAAGTGAAACGCATGATACTGTGCCATTGCATCAATGCTTTGCTTAACATCTTCAACCAAGCTGCTAGTGGAAGCATGAATTATCATCCGATGAGAGGGAAATATATCAGGTCATAAATGCCGATATGTGAGACATGCAGGATAACAAGGGCTGCCTATTTTCTTGGCTGTACTAATCGGATATAGGTATGGGTCAAAGTCTTTGATAAGTGAATCACCCTTCCCATTGAAATAACATTGAGCCTGGGTTACACTTACTTATCAAATACTTTGACCCTTACCTAACTCTGAGTACAGAAAAGAAAATTGGCAGACATTATCATCTCACATGTTACAAATATCGGCCTTTATGACCCAATATGTTTTCCTCGCATCGAATGAGAATTCATGCTTCCACACGCAGTTTGGTTGAGAATGTTAAGCATTGATGCAATGGCACTATATCATGCATTTCACTTATTTCCAGGCAGCACTGTATGGACCAGGCCAACCTATCATACTAATACTTCCGAAAACAAGTTGTACCATCAACTCGTGGTGGGGACTTTCGTCTTTCATTGGTTGTCCACGTCAAAATAAGGTGCCATTAGTTTTTTTATCTCAATTTAACAATCAATCAAATATTTAATAATCAAATAGCACAAGACTTTACTTTAAAAAAACCTAAATAAGACATGTAATTGTGGATGAACAGAAAATAAAATGCTAAATTTATTTCTCTCTCCTCTGACAATGGTATTCATGGAGACACTTTCTAGATGTGAAAATACATTTCATGTTTGGGATCAGTTAATCATGCACTAATGATCTCACTAATATCAGTGAACTTCCAAATGGCTTCAAGTTACAGTGTTGTAGTGATCATAATTCTAAACATATTTAATCTATCGTGTCTAATTTGGCATGAAGGAGGAAAGATGGATAGATTGATAGCTTCTTGTCTTTCAAGAATATCAGCTGATAGGTAAACTAAAAGCTGTCAATTTCTTTTTATTATTTGCATGGTTTACTTAGTATATTTTTGATTCTTTCAATCCTAAAATGAAAATGTGTGAATCATATTTTCTTTTGAGATTGGCCTTGCACCAGCTGTTTGCAGATTGGCAGTCCAGTTTCAAACTTAACTTTTAACTAGGTCGTGTGATGTCACTGGTTTAAAATTTTTTGTTTGTGTCGGCTGTGGTTAATCAGTTGACTCCGTGCTTGCCATATCTGGCAGCATAGCATAGGTGACAATAAACAAACTGATTAAATGACTTAAGGTACTTCATCAAATAAGAAGATTAGGAGACCAACAGAAAACTGTCAATGACGTGGCAAAGCCAGTTTGCAAAATGAAAATAAGAAAATTAATTTTTCCTGTGGACAACCAATCTGCAAAGAGCTCTATGAGGTAAAAATTCACATCCAATGTCTAGAAGAACACTTTGTCAGCTATCTAATATTACGTCATTTTGACTGGTTGTCAATTAGGCCTGGCCCACAATTCTATTTCCAGACACAAAGTTCATCAGTTCATGCCCAGTTGTCATGTGTTCTTCGGACAATAAAACATCTCCACTTAAATATCAAATTACAATGGACATAGTATAGCAATAATGGCAAATTCTCCAATGCAAGCAACTATCTCTCCATTTTTTAAATCTATCTATGTATCTATCTATGTATCTATCTATGTATCTATCTATGTATCATCTATGTATCTATCTATGTATCTATCTATGTAGCTATCTACTTGTATACATGTATTTTATCAAACGGAATTTAACACTGTTTACCATTTGATCTATACGAAGCGACCTAGTTTATCATAAAATCTTAAATTCTAGGCAAGAAACCAATGTAATTACAATATAACATAGCCGGTATGCTGTATTTATGTATCAGTCATCTTGATGTGAAATTCCAAGCTTTAAATATAGAATAATAAATAAATATTGATTCTTGTAAAAAATGCACTAAAATTTACTAAAACTGCCTAATCTCCCAGAAAATGTAACTGACTGATTCCAAAATTTGTATGTACATTACTTGCAGGCCTACTATAAGACAGCATACTGGCTATAATTCAAAGTTTGTTGTTTGTTCTATATGAGAACCAGCAAAATGTAAAAAAAAAATCCTTAATTAGGTCACTTGGTTGGTACACAGTGTTAAATGCTTCAGCGCTCGTATTGTGCCTAGAGAGCTGTGTATCGGCACAAATTGATGGCCATGTATCATAGTATCAGCACAACCGTTGAGAAAGCTGAGACAACATCCAAAGAGCCGATACAGTTTCGAGGACATGAAAACAGCTGATACACGAAATGTACGTGCCTAGGTGTACGTGATAACCTGCTCACATACCTGCTTGTAACATGATTGAATTATCAGTATATCAGTCTAACCATTATCTATGTATCTATCATCCATCTATCTATATTTTGGCACTCTCTGGCAAAAACACAGACCTTCAGAAACAGCAAGGGCTTGACAATTCATAATTCACAAATTTTTGAATTCACACTATTTTCATGGAAAAACTAAGGATGTAAATTTTGAATAATTGCTCACACTTGTTCAACAACCTAATCTACATGTGTTTAACATAATTTCCGTTCTGTTAGTATTTTTTTTCTCTTTTGACAATTAATCACATTGTATCCTATGTTTACATGTTTGTGGATATCCTCTATTTAACAGGAATCCTTGAATTTAATTTTCAAAACATTCAGGAACAAATTTTCAGTTATGGATAATACGGATCTTAAAATCAGTTAGGTGGTTTTGAAAGTATTGGCGGATTTATGAAGAAACTTATAATTTGAAATTGTCATATTCTGAAACTATGTCAGTTCATTACTTCAAAACTGTTCATATACCGTATACAATAATGGAAATTAGACCTTTATATTCATCTGAAATGAACTCATTATAATTCTACAATAAATTAGTTTTAAAGATTTTTATACACCAGAAATCATTTATTTGTTTATATCATTTTCCAAGAAGAATGAATATATTATATAATCTTTTTTGGATTGCTCAACAATCAGCTTCTGGGAGAGGATCTGGAAGGCTATCAACAATAAAGTGTTTTTCAAATTACAAGTGGTTTTTTAGACAACCATGGTGGTTTTTTGCATAGCAGTTTGGTTTTCCCCAAAAACATACAGCATTAATGACAATAGGCTAAAGCTGTTCAGTATTTCCACAGACCAAAATTGGAATAATAAGGTAGAAATCCCTCCCCCCCCCCCAAAAAAAAATCAGGGTTTTAATGAGCTTTATCTTTAGAAAGTGTAAGAAAATTTTCAAGAACTCCACTCTGGTGCAATCTGAATAATTGTCCTTCAAATTTTCTGGAACATTCTGAATATTTTGAAATTTCATGAATGGATTACCAAATTTCAAACTTTTACTATTGCAACAGTCATTTGCAATAAAGATATCAGATATATATATCAGTTATACTATCATGTTCCTTATCTTAAATGTGTGCTATGACAAGATAAGATTCAAATATCAACATACACTGTCCTATAATTAGAATGTTTAGTACGTTAAGTATGTACTACAATACAGGAAATATATGTGATAGTCATCAGTTGAAAAAAAAATTAAAAAATATTCTTTTAACTTTCAAATACAAACATTTAGTGGCCAGGAAAGGAAATTTGGTTAAATTAACATTTTTTCACTTTACGTGTTCTTTCTACTAATTCTTTTCTTCTTAAAATAGATGGTTAGGTTGTGAATATTGCTTCTGCACAAGCAATGTCCTTGCTGTGCAATAAATTGAGCAAAAATTAACCGAATTTTATTTGGATTGTCATTCTTGATTGTCATTTCTATAACAAATACGACCTATTTTGCAACTGAAATGTTGCAAAATCCAAATAACCAAATAATGTTCTTGGAAAAATGTCAACAATTTTTGATTAATAAAAAAAAACCCAACAATTGTTTAGAGAATAAAAGATCCCTCACTTGGTATAAATCATAAAGCTGTTGTGAAATTTCTCTCTATCACCTCACCTAAACTTCATCATCAGTGACACAATAACTGTCTTTAGAGGGCTGCACTACCTTAACCTAACCACTTACACATAAAGTTAGGTAGGTACAGGTTGGTAAAAGTGTTCATAAAGACAGCATTGTCATATGTATAGAGAACAATACAGCTTAGTTCTAAGGTTATAATATTTGCATATACTACGACATATGAGGGGCATTCTTTAGTGTACTCATGCACACAGAATCAAATGTCATTGCCAAAATGTGTATGGACATAAATACAACCATTCAAGAGTCAAGACAAGAGTCAAGTTTAATGCATAAGTATGGCACTTTTTTTTGTTAAAAGGTATAAATTTACTCATTTTACTAAATTATGAGACCAATATTGAGTTTTATTGGCCGAAGCAGTAATATTGGTCGAGGCCGCAGGCCGAGACCAATATTACCTGCTAAGGCCAATAAAACTCAATATTGGTCGACTCAACATCCACTATTTGTTATATTCTGCACCAAAATTTTCAGACTTATACATATTTGTAAAATAATTGTTTTTCTAAAGATATTAAATTTTTTTATATGAAATATACTCAATTTTTCCCATTATTTACAATGAGCATATTTATAAAATGATAGATTGACATTTCAAGAAGTTGAATTTCCTCCTACCCAGGTCCTCCCTTAAGTAATATGCAATTAAGTGCATAGTTGCTGCTGAGAACATAGGGGCACACCAATATCACTCTCCACACACCAATAACACTTTTAAGACACCAATATCATTATTTATTGGCTTGTCATGTGACTGATCTCCTGGTACATGATTGGCCTTAAAATTTTGATGCAGAATATTATATAGATAGTGGATGGTGAGGAGACCAATATTGAGTTTTATTGGCCGAGACCAATATTACCTGCTAAGGCCAATAAAACTCAATATTGGTTGACTCAACATCCACTATTTGTTATATTCTGCACCTCAATTTTCAGACTTCTAAATATTTGTAAAATACTGGTTTTTCTAAAGATAATTAATTTTTTTATATGAAATTTATAAGTAATTTTTCCCAAAATTTACAATGAGCATATTTATAAAATGATATAATGACATTTCAAGAGGTTGGAATTCCTCCTACCCAGGCCCTCCCTTAAGTAACAGGCAATTAAGTGCATGGTTGCTGCTAAGAGCATAGGGGCACACCAATATCACTCTCCACAAACCAATAACACATTTAAGACACCAATATGGTTATTTATTGGCTTGTCATGTGACTGATCTCCTGCTACATGATTGGCCTTAAAATTTTGATGCAGAATATATTTATTTATTTTACATAGGTATGGCACTATATTTGTTAAAAATGATATATCTACATATCTATTCATTTTCTGTCTTTTATTTTTTCTTCAGTCATATATAAAAAAAACTATAGATAGTTTTAGATCAAGCACCTGTTGTACTTTTGTTCTATCTATCTATCTATCTATCTATCTATCTATCTATCTATCTATCTATCTATCTATCTATCTATCTATCTATCTATCTATCTATCTATCTATCTATCTACAGTCAACACAGAAATTATTTGCACGCTTTGATTTTTCATCATATTTCACAGAAAAATGGTAGTATGATAAAAAGAAGTGCCCTATGTTTTAGAGTAGTGTTAGTAGGTTAGGTTCCCATGCATTTCATTTTTTACCAAAATTCATTTTCTTGGAAAATGTGAAAAAACTGAATTTTGAAAACCAAAAAATATTTGCACGCTTCAGACAACTGCCAGAAACTGAATTTTTAATGATGATACTCAATTTTTTCTTTGGAACTACTGTTGTTTATGGTATATTTAGCTCATTTACATCAATCAGGCATTATTTGGGGTTCACAGGGAGGATTTCAGGTCTTAGCAAGGGAAAACACCCAATCCCATGTTTTTTTTCTATGTATGGCTAAAGAAATATGGCTAGAAACAAGCAACTCACATGAGACTGAGTAGGAAACTCCATAATTGTGTTTATTTGTCTAAAAAAGTAATTTGGCAGGTAATTGTATTCTACATGCACCCACAAAATGCAAGAAAACAGTAATACAAGTAGAAGCAAACTGAAAAAGTCTTAATAACAAGACTCAATTTTGCCCCTGGGGACTATTTTGACTGTGAGCTGTGAACAATAGATTGTAATAATTTTGGAGAAAGTCAGCTGAGATAATTAAGACAAGCCGTTTTCGAATTTTGCACTATATCATTACCATTATGCAGCCTACAACAAGTGTTGCTTTATAGGGTACCCCCATAGAGGACCTCAATGAGTGAAAATGTCACAATTTTGGGTTTCCTTTTTAAAAATAAGCTTTGAACAATGAAAACTATTCACTGTCATAATAATTTAGGCCATAATTATTGTATAGACAAGCTTGGGTGGATCTTAATAATCGATGCATGACAATGCATTGAATATGCTACACTTGCATATATGCTAAAATCGAATAATAACCTAATTTGTGAGCAAATATTAATTAAAACAATTCTAAATATTCTTTCTGAACAACTATTGATAAGCCAGTGGTTAATGAACTCGTCAGAGGCAAATTATTAGTTGTATCTCAGCACAAAATCACCAAGAGCCTTTTTTTGGGCATTTCCTGATGAGATATTGAGCATAGTTCTTCACAAAAACCTGCATAATTTATCTTATTTTCACAATTTGACTATTTTAAAGGACTTTACAGACCATTTTCATGATAATTGTTATTTTTAAGTAATTTTTATACCTAAATGTAGGAGAAAAACATCGGAATGGGTGTACTCCTTGAGTAACACCTGTAATCCCACCTGTGAACCCCAAATAATGTCTGATTGATGTAAATGAGCTTAATATACCATAAACAACAGTAGTTCCAAAGAAAAAATTGATTATCATCATTAAAAATTCAGTCTCTGGCAGTTGGCTGAAGCGTGCAAATATTTTTTGGTTTTCAAGATTCAGTTTTTTCACATTTTCCAAGAAAATGAATTTTGGTAAAAAATGAAATGCATGGGAACCTAACCTACTAACACTAATCTAAAACATCAGGCACTTCTTTTTATCATACTACCATTTTTCTGTGAAATATGATGAAAAATCAAAGCGTGCAAATAATTTCTGTGTTGACTGTATCTATCTATCTATACATATACACACATCTATACATCTATCTATACATCTATTCATCTGTCTATCTATCAGCCTATCCACATATCTATCTCTTACATTATAATTTGAGTTTCTTCAAGGAAAATCACAGACTAGTTTTTATTACACTGAGGATGACTTTGCATAAAGTTCTGCAGAGTTTGAAAAATCTAAGGGGATTAAAGTTGGTAATACTACCTCTCTTGTTTTGTAGAGAGGACTTTTAAACAGATGGTTCTATTCTATTCTATTCTATTCTATCATATTCTATCATATTCTATTCTATCCTAGTCCTTCCTAGTCTATCCTATTCGTTTCTATTCTACCCAATTCTATTATTTTCTATTCTATTCTATTCTATCATATTCTATTCTATTCTATCATATTCTATCATATTCTATCATATTCTATTCTATCCTAGTCCTTCCTAGTCTATCCTATTCGTTTCTATTCTACCCAATTCTATTATTTTCTATTCTTTTATATTCTATTCTATTCTGAGGGTGTGTAACATATCCAGATTTACAAAAATTAGAAAAAAATTAAGTGTAACTGTCAATCTCACATGTAAGCCTACAGGTTGACACCCTACACAGTCAGTTGACATTTTACAATTACATCCTTGACAGGCCTGATCAAGCTTGAATCTTTCTCAGCTCCCTCAGGAGCATAACACCAGTGTACAGGGAATTTCACATGCTCCATTAATGATAGCCAAGCATTCCACGATTGCCATCACTTTTTTTTTGTGCCAAGTACCCATTTGCACCTGGGTCGAGTGAAGCAGTGGTTTAAGGAGGATCTGCTCAGTTCCTCCATGCCGTGACTGGGGTTGGAACCCACGTCCATACGCATAGCAGTCGAACACCTTATCCACAAAGCAACTTATCTTTCTCCATAACTAATATACCAGCTGTAAAACGGAAGAGCCATCTTTGGATATTCTACAGATTCCATTAATTCCAATCCTGCTACATCCAATCAGTACAGGCTATTACCTGAACCACGTGCAATACCTCCAAATTCCACTGAGCCCACGTTACAAGGAATCAAATTAATATCTGTAGGCCTATAAATTCTTTATCAAATATATGATTTCAATCATTTTCAATCATTTATTTGCTCATTAGTATATACAAGTCCATATTCAGAGAAATAAGTAAGAAACAAGAATACTAATGAGCTAGGTGACCCCTTTATGATACCTACAAGTATATCTATATATATATGTATGATTTATATAATTCATACCACATTCCCCAACTAATAACTGCTAATTTACAATAACTATGATAAGAGTACATCTAATTCATAACATAGATTATCTTCCTCCTCTATAAAGTCACAGCAATACATTTTTCTCCCACTTCATAAATGTTTACCATTCAAAAGGAAATTATAGTAATATTATAAATATTATTAATATGAGTATTTTGTTGCTTGAATTAAGCACTATAAATTAATTTGTTTTGATGGAAGCTTTCTTGACGTCAACATAAAAAAATCGAAAACAACACTTTTACTTAAAACATCTAACTAAAAATAACACATTTCCTACTTCTTCGATTATTTTGACTGCTTGGCCTACATACTGATTTTGGTACTGGCACTACTATTTACTATAGGCCTGTAATGACAGTAATATAGTTGACCTACACAATAGTATACAAAGCACCTCAGCTCCATTTCAGATAACATCTCCTCATATAGGCCTTTGGGCCCACATTGAATGGCCATAGATGGATTAGGATTTGAACCCACAACCAATGCAAACAGGATACATATGCCAACCACTGTGCTATGGAGCCACTACAACACAATTGCCTACTGCCACAGCTTCTTGAGCTACTCCTTAAACTACAGCTGCCACTACAGCTACAAGAGCTACTACTACTACTAAAACTACTCCTGTGGGGTAGCAGACAAACACTCTTTCGGCCCTTGACAAATGCGGCTTTTTTGCGGTACCAGAATCCATTTTTGAATCCCTGAAGTTGTTGCCGTTATTAATTTACTGCCATACTGCTTCTTCTGCTATTGTTCAGTAAGATAATAGCCCTGTTCATGCTGCTTGTCAACAGTGTTACGAAACAGTTTAATCCCTTATTGGGTGATAAATACATTATCAGAATACTTGTGTACCCGGTACGTAAAAAAAAAACACTCAGAGACAGAAAACAGTGAACTATTCCCAACTCATTGCATTTCTTTGAGTGATCTCAAAGTGTGAATTATATTTATCATACAAGGGATTTGCTTGTTAAATAATACCTCAAGAAAACATAGGCAATGTTATCCGGATGTCCCAAAACAGGCTGAAGTCAGTAATGGATTTATCCAGCATGAAAATGCGGCTTTTCTGGAAACAAGACTCCTTTTTCAAATGCCAAAAGGGTTGCTGCTATACTACTCCCACAGGCCTACTACCACAGCGGGTACCACTGCTGGTGTACTACTTCCTTCTACTTCTTCTGTACTACTGTACTACTTCTTTTGTACTACCACTTCTGTACTACTTCTTCTATATTACTACTTCTGTACAACTTCTTCTGGGCTACTTCTTCTCACAACTACCACTTTTAAAATATCACTGCTACTTTTTCATGCAGTATCACAACTTATTTTCAAAAGTATACAACTGAATATTTTCATTATTCAAAATTGTTACTGTCACTCCTAAATATATACTACTATTACTACTTTAACACACTGAGCTTGGCAAGTTACATCAAAAAGTAGATTTTAGGATATAGATAGATAGGTAGATTGGCAGATAGATACATCAGACAAAATTATGAAAAGAACTACACCCAAAATTAGTTCTAGAAGAAAATTACTATTTATATATATATATGGGTGAGGCTTCTTTAACAAAATATACAACTACAGGAGCCTAACTTCTGGTAATGCATTAAATTAACATACTGCTCATTATTTTAAAAAAAAACTTGTGAATTTTCCTTTTACTAAAGTAAACTATGTCATTTTGATTTTATATAATTTTAATAAATCATACATTGTATTCAACAGTGAAAGAATTATTCTTCAGAAGTGGGACTACCATCCTGAAAGCTAGGTCATTTAGTTGAACTCCCTTGAGGCGATTCAAGTACATGTTTGTGGGAGGGGGTCATATATATTACTCATGGAACTTCATGATAACCATGTCAGCAGTTTCTCAGTCTTGTTCTAGAGTTCTTGAGTTGATCTGTGTCATGGAAATAAAGGAGTTTTGTCAAATAGGCCTCACCCATGAAATGTTATGTCAGGGGTATATATGGCATAACAGGAAATGTTTTTAATTTTCTTGAAGAATATTGGTTTGGCATATAATATTGAGTTGCATAACTTTATTAGTAGTAATTTTGTGAGTACTATAAATAATTTTGTCAGTTATCTATCTATCTATCTATCTATCTATCTATCTATCTATCTATCTATCTATCTATCTATCATAACTTTATTAGTAGTAATTTTGTGAGTACTATAAATAATTTTGTCAGTTATCTATCCATCTGTCTATCTATCTATCTATCTATCTATCTATCTATCTATCTATCTATCTATCTATCTATATATACATAGTATTACATACCTATATGTTTGCTTTTAGTATGACTTGCTCCAAATATGTTGACAAAATTATCTAAATTCTAAAGTGTGATTTCATAATTTCACCAAAAAAAAAATTCTAAAAAAAGGAAATCAAAGTTATGTGGCATAATATTAGTGCCATGAGTCATATACCATGGAATTAGGGACAGGTATTGTCAGGCAGGAAATAGAGGTGAAAAATTAAATAAAGTGTCCCTCCTTCACTTATCTGATAGAATAATATTGGATCGTTCAATTTATAACTGGCATAAGTTTGAGGGCAATTTTCAAGAGATCCATGTTTCAAAAATTCATTTATGAGAAGTAATAGTAGCCATGTGGTCCATCTGCAGCTTTTGTTTGAATCTCATATAGAATAGAGATGAATAAAATATACCATCTAAATAGGCTGTATATTATAACTGGTAGTCACTTGAAATATTTATGCAGACTTGATCTGAAAAGTTTCCCTAGTCATCAAAAAGATACATCAGATTTGATGGGGGCTAAATCCAGAAAGGCCTATTTAAAAAAAAAAGGCATTGGGGCTCACCAAAAGAGAACATTAGGCCTATACTTATTCAAATACTATAGACCTAAACTGTCAAAATTATGATAAGTAGTACACCTGATTATCAAATAATTTCAATTAAATTAGTAAAAGTTTCACAAAAACACCTACCTGGTCTTCTTATAGCAAAAGCATCACTGCAGACTGTACATATCAACAATACCAAAGATAGCGAGCAAATAATTCCTGTTTTCAAATCCATTCTGGCAGGAAAAAGTCTTTTTGGTTAGTTTAAAATGTTTTAAAAGACTGTTATAAACTTTGGCCCCTCTTCTGTCGCTGTAGTTTTGTTATCTGTCAGGTTTCTGTTTGAAAAGTTGCTTTATTCCTCAACACAGAAAGTAGTGGGCCGTTCTCTTGTTCCTGATTGGTTAGCAGAGTTGTCACGTGGGTGGAGCACGTGCTGTGACATCACTAGAGGAGTCCCCCTCCCTGATCTGTTCACCTGCAAATGGGAAACACCAGAACTTATTACAATCATGGACTAACACAGTGTTGTATGGGTGGACGAGTGATTTTGAATTATGGATAGAAGCAACTCAAATTACATAGATATATTCAGATAGATAGATTGACATATAGATAGATATAGATAGAAGATTGGATAGATGGATGAATATTTATTTAGATGCACTGATAGATACTTTGGTATATAAAGTTAATTCAGCCAATTACGGGGGAGAAGAGTGAGGCCATTGGGCTGCCAATCACTGTCCTGGATTCAATTCTACTCTGGCTGGGTTACTTTGACTTGGATAGCATCCTTTGCCTCATTGCTGTGTCCTACTCCTGTACATATTACCTACAAGGTGCATAAATACAGGATGTAAAGCCCCAATCATCCATTGATCAGGTTATACATCCTGTAGAAGTTTCAATTTTTTTACTGATAGGCTGAAATTCAGTGATGGAAATGGAAAATTTTCATCGGGGGAGCTCTCGGCTTGCGTGGCGACGGCTTAATTGCCACTCCGAGTTTTCAAAAGAGAAAGAATTCTTCCATCGGAGCACAGTTTTGGCAAAAATTCAATGAGGACTAAAGAAGTAACATGATAATTGTAACTTCACCACTGGTCATTGGGGGAGCTATAGCAGGGTACAGCTCCCCCTGTTTTTGGTCAAGGGAGCTCTGCTCCCCCGAGCTCCCCCCATTTCCATCACTGGGCTGAATAGAACAAGCAAGTTCACCTCATTTGGTCTTTCCTTGTCCTAATTAGCCTACCAAGTGCATAAATACAGGACGTAAAGGCCCGATCATTCATCCATCTTGGCCCATCAACCATGGGCAACCTGGGCTGGGAATCAAATATGATTCCAGAGATTTGAACACCAGCCCACTACCAAAATATATATAAAACACCTCTATAAAGTATTAGACTGACAAATAAACTCATCAGGGCTGGGTGAGTATTTGTGTAAACTTTAATTTACTGCTTGTCTTTTTTACTGTTTTTATAAATATCACTTGTCACAACAAAAAAGAATTCCATATATCCTTATAGTTACATTTTGTTGGTCTAGTGGTAGTGTACTGGGCTGCCAATCGCTGGGTCCAGGGTTCGAATCCAGCTCTTGCCGGGTCACCTGGGCCTATGTTGGACAGCTGTTTCAACCATCCTTTGCCTCATTGCCATGTCCTCCTCCTTTCCTAGCTTACCAAGTGCATAAATACAGGACATAAAGCCCCAAACACCCAACTTCTGAACTAGACCAAGTGAAGTCCTCCCTCCAAAGCATGCATGACACAAAGTTCAGCACCAGCCCAATTTAGCAACACCATGAATATTTGAATACTCAATCTGAGGTATTTAAGGTAACCTATAAAGCCCACCATGACTGCCCATGATAGCCAAGAATGCCACATGCTAATTTAGGTTAATAAATAATTACATTTTCTGACCACAGGCTATTATGATGGGAGGTGCTAATTTTAGAAATACCCCAATAAAATGCAACATCATCAATATGATGTTATGCCTCAAAAATGCCTCAAGGATTCTGCAATTTCAACCATGATGTCTGACCTCAAATTGATGGTTGATTGAAGCTTTACATCCTGTATTTGTGCACTGCGGTGTGGTTGGCTAAACAGGACAGCAGGGGGACACGGCAATAATTGTAACTGCTGTCCAGCAATGGTCCAGGTGATGATCGAAACTGCTGTCCAACATTGGTCAGATATCATCATTAATCATAACCGTAGGTCTGAAGCCTCGCCTCAAAATAGCAAGACTAAGAAGCCAATTTTAATTCTAAGTTTAGTTTCTTGCATGTCATGACTGTTATAATATCATTAAATTACATAGTTTGAGTGAGGTCACTGAAATTAGGACTAAAAATCGCATCACAGGTACGAAAAGATTTGTCTTGAATGGCCAAAATAAAGTTACAAAATTTTAACTTTTGTAAGCATGATTCTCACTTTTTTGCAGTATCTCTAAATGTCCTAGAGTATTATACTCATTTTGATTTTTTTTTTCATTGTGCCAATTGCAATTTTTTTTCATGGCACTGAAATGACTAATATTGCACGAGGACTGATTGCTGTCGGCCTATCAGGAGCCTGAATTTGTATTTCAAATTCTACCAAAGCCAATCTTTATCTTTTTATATTATAATAAAACAACCTTTTGATTCACTCTGTAATGGCACTTATTCGGGAATATAAAGATTTGTATTTTTTAGTTCTTCAACTGGGGAGAGGCAATGTGATTTATTCAGTTTGAGTTTTGGCCCGAGCTGATATAGAGACATTTTGCCAATCCCGAAGTTAAAAAAAAAATAATAATAATAATAGGCATTTGTACAGCGCTAATTCCAGTAAACTGCTCACTAGCGCTTGTGCATGCTGGATTTATCTGTAGAAACTTTTAAATAGGTAAGTCTCAAGATTTCTCTTGAAACCTTCAAGTGTTTTGGAGGCCTTGACTATCTCTGGGAGTTGGTTCCACAGTTTCGGAGCGGCATGCGAAAAGGCTCTGTCTTCATATTTGTTTTTATTACAGGAGACTGAGGAGAGTGGTTCATTTAAGAGCATTTTGTTATTGCTTCTCAGATTACAGTTTCGTTCAGATTTTGGCTGAATCATCTTTTGAATATACAAGGGAGCTTGCCCGTTTATTGCTTTCCAAGTTGTTAACATGAGTTTTAATTGTATTCTTGCTGGAATGGGCAGCCAATGTAGCTGCTTCCTGTGCTGGCTTACACTGTCATGCTTTCTCAATTTTTCAATGAGTCAAACGGCTGAGTTTTGGGCCACTTGAAGTTTATACAACAAACGACTGGATGTTCCATAAAGAAGACCATTTCCATAGTCTAGGTGAGGTGTGACAAGTTTCCTTGTCCAATGACTTCCTGATTTTTGAAATGTTTCTAATATGGAAATAGGCATTCCGACACATTTTGTTGACTTGTTTTTCCATGGTCATGTTTTTGTCAAAGATTACAACCAGATTTCTAATATGATCGACTGCATTAATTTTTACATTGTCGACATGGATTGATGATACTTGGAGTTTATTAAGTTGATGTGGACTGCCAATGAGCAGTAGTTCTGTTTTTTCTCCATTGTTACAAAGCTTATTTTGATGGAGGAGAAATTTTCTGATATCAGCAATGCACTTTTCCATTTTTACTACGGCATTTCCTTGTTCTGAGAAAGTTGGTCTGAAAGAGAGTATAAGTTGCTCGTCATCGGCATACTTTTGGTCTTTGACTTGGTGTTTTTCAGCCACTTCACTTAATGGAGCGATGTATGAATTAAATAGGATTGGTCCTAATTTTGAACCTTGAGGAACTCCAAATTTGAGTGGCAGTCTGGTTGATATCTTGTCGTTAATTATCACTGACTGTGACCTTTCAGAAATGTATGACTTGAACCAGCATAACGCCGAATCATGAATACCGTATCTGCTTTCTAAACGTTTCAGTAGAATCTTGTGATCAATTGTGTAAAAAAAAAAAGTTAACGCCAGAGCCCAAGGAGAAAAAGTAGCCAGCAAAGATGGTCAAGCAAACTATTCTTGTGGTAATCATATTTAAATTGGCATCAAGTGCGGAGTGCATTGACCTGAGGTTTGAGACAGGATTTTAACAAACAGTCAATGCCAAACAATGCTAAACAAGATAATCCAGCCTGCTATTTTGTAAAGAGGGTCCCTAAAACACTGTCAGAACATAACAATATGTGCAGAGCCAGGGGCTAATTGCTCAAGAATTAATAATTGGAACATTTGAGCATCCATTTATCCACATGGAACTGTTCATTTATCATACTTTTATTGCATAGGATATCTCTTGAATTGAATACCTTTATTGGAATACTCTGAGGACAATAATTTAAGATTATCCTATGACCATACCAACACAGAATCTGTCAACTCACATGGAAACTGTGGAGGCAATTAATTTGATAATTTAATATCAATGATGTTTCAAGGATTTACTTTGCATCGCTTTGCTCCACACTGACCACAGTGATGACGTACACAGTTCTTAGTGGTTTTTCATACCTGACAGCAAATTCGATTTTTAATAAATTGATTTATTTTCTGAGAATATTTTTTTTCCAAACCAATGTTTTAGTGAAACAGGGAATGCTCAAGTCTCTCTACCATGGGCAACTTGAACAAAGAATGAGGCCTTTAACAACAAAATACTGGGACATCATTGGCATACATTTCTAAATTTGTCAAATTTATTATTTAGTAACTGACTAACACATAAAACCACAGACAAATAATAAAATGTCCAATTCCCAAAGTGCATACATACAGGACGTAAAAATCATGTCATCAGACCTATTGAAACCTAGAGACTCAAAAACCAGGACAAGGAAATTAAACCCTGATTTACAATTAGCCAACGAAGCATTTTAAAATGTTATGGATGTGAAATTAACAAAACTGCTGCAAGCACAACAATTTAAACCAATTAAACCCTAATACAAAGTTAATTTACTTGATCTAACTTCCTCTAGGGCCTTTCATCAATGTGTCACTTAATTGTTTATCCCAAAAAACTAATTAAAAGAGCAGAAAACAAATTAATAGAGCAGCAACATGGAGAAACGGATGACCAGGATGTACTCCGCGTGGAGGTACAACAGGAAATTCACATAAAGCAAGGTCAGTGTCATATAGCAATAATTACGAAAATTTTCATATTAATTAGAATTATACCAGTGTAGCAAATTTAACATATCGCGGACTAACAAATTCTGATCATTTTGATATGTTACCAAAATTGTTAATTATCATATTCTATTCAAAACATCTTTTTTTTCTGATTGATAGCTTATTTGGTCAATTGAATTAGTGAAAAATTCCTCTTTAAATTAATATTGGTCTATCTGCAGGTTTTTTACTCGGGAAATGTGTATCCAAACTAACAAAGTGCACATTGCCATATTAATTAATCAAAGTCCTGTTTTGGATCAAGAAAAACAAAAGTCAGGACAATTATTCAACAAACAGGAGTGAGTGAGTGAGTTGGTTTTTTACGTCTCATCAGCACCTGAGTGGGCTATTTAGAGACACACTTGGTTTGTGTCAAGGTTCTTGATATGTTAAGTCTGTGAGATGTGACAGGTGTTTTTTTCTTGCTTGTCATGTTTCTCTTGTCTGTGCAAGGAAATGGTTGGTCTGTTGAGCTGTCTCGATTTGTTATTTTGGATGGTTTCTTGTACTCAGAAGCCGTTTCTTTCTTCTTTGGTTGTTGGAGTGACAGTTTTGTCCGTGGAGCACAAGGAGAGGATGGTTGACTTTGTTGAATCTTTTTACTGGGTGGTATGCATAAGTCAGAGTCAGGATATTTCACAGTTTCTCCCGTCTTTGGTCGGTCTGGTGAAGGCATTGTCCCAAACATATCCTTGAAAAGGTTCTCAAAAAGTTGAATCCTTCTCCGTGGTGACGAATGTAAAACTGGTCTTGGGTAATCTGCGTCTTGGTCAGTTTTGTCCATGTCCTGTTGAACTATACGCTTGGCTTCAGGAAACGAACATCCTGTGTCAATCTGAAATTGTACAATTTCTTTTTCTCTCTTGAAGACTTCACAGTTGTGGCTAAACGCAGGGTGGTCCCCTCGGCAATTGACACAATGCGGGGGCCTGAAGCATGGTTTGTCTCTCGTGTGAGTGTGATCTCGATCACCATAAATTGGCACAAATTGTGAACCGTCTACATGTTGTGCTGATATGTCCATACAATTGGCAATTGAAACAGCGTTTTGGTCGGGGAAAGAGTGGGCAAACTCTGCACTTTTCAAAAGCTACAGGTACTTTCTTGGGTACATTGTTGTTTTTGAATGTCAGTTTTATGGATTCATAGCCATTTCGTTGGGACAAACGTTTGAATTGGGTAATGCCATGTTTGTGGAACCACTTCGACAGTTGAGAGTCTGAGCATGTCTTGCTCTCTTTCGAGAAGATAATGCCTTTGCCTGGTTTTTGGAAAGGCTCAATGGAGACTTGATTATGCGCTATTTCTTTAACAAGTGTCAGTTTCTCTTTTTGTGTGTCATTCTTCGGGTGAATGAGAAATGTTCCATTGGATTGACGCTGTATTTTATCTGCTACGGTGTTGTCACAAATGTCTGCAACAATTTCATACACAGCGATTGCTGATAGGTCCACTAGCGATTTCTCAAGTCCGTTTATCACAAGGCAATTTTCATCTTTTGACATGTGTGAGGGGCGGTCAGGGTCATTCAAGTCATCCGAGGATGTACTTATCCGTAGGAATCTTGGTAGTCCAGTCGCAAATTTTTCGATCTCAGCCTGGTTTCCCGCTGAGGGACGCACACCTTGGTAACCCGGTTGACGTACGATCCGGTTTGGAATCATGGTAAATGACATATTCATTGATATTCCCCTGTAAGGTAGGGGACACACCGTGCATGCGCACTGTCTCATGTTGGCCACTAAGGATAGAGGTCTTCACCTTAGTGTTACCACCCACCGCCACGAGGAGGCCCGAGACCTGCGGGGGCTCAACAAACAGGAAAGAAGGGAATTATTTTTAGGAAGCCCTTCTATCGAGCTCCTCCTCTGTCGATTTTAAAAATTATATATCTTGCATTCACAAATTTCAGTGCTAGATTGGCCTTATTCTCAGACAGGACCGTAGAAAGCTATAATAAATGATTATCAGTTTATGAAGTCATGTTTTTTTGTTGTTTTTTTTCGACAAAAAGGTCACCTACTCCCATGGATGCCCATGGTGGAGCTGCTTGGACGTTTCCAGTTCCATCAAAACATTGGCTTGGAGAAAGCACGTCTCAGAAAAAAATCTATTTACTGAATATCAAATTATTGTCAGGTATAAATATACATAAAGAACTGTGGAACAAAGCCATTCAAAGTGAAACCCTGAAACATTTTCGATATTTAATTAATTGCTTCCACAGTTACCAGGTGAGTTGGCAAATAAATTCTGTGTTGGCAAGGTCAAAGGAGAATTGGTCTTACATTGTCTTGTAAATTATTGTCCTACGAGTATTCCAATGACGTACTGCATTTAAAAGATATCCCATGCAATAAAAGTATAATAAATGAACAGTTCCATGTGGATAAATGGATGCTCAAATGTTCCAATAAATTAATCTTAGGTAACTAGTCCCTGGCTCTGCCACAGATTCTTATATTCTGAGTGTTTAAGGGACCTCTAGATAAAATAGCAGGATGCATTGACGTGCATTGCCTTGTTGGTATTGTTTGGCGCTGTTTGGCATTGGCCGTTTGTTATAATCACCTGTATCGAACCTCAGGTCAATACACCCCACACTTGACACCGATTTAAATGTGATTACCACAAGAGTAGGTTGTGTGACCATGCTACTGCGCTGAAGGCTAAATGGGTTGCATTCGCTAACAGGGACAAATTTGTTTAAATTTTGAGGAACATTTGAGCAGGATGTTGTCCGGAGAACAAGATCATCCAAAGCCTGGATTGCAATTTATTCAATTCATGTGAAAACAAAAGAGAAGATTTTTTTTTCTCAAATATTTAAATACATTTTTTTACCCAAATCAAATGAACCATATTTTGTATATTCAATAAATCTTGATTTTAAACTGCTTTGATTTAAATCAAGCATCCCTGTCTCTGGCACTATATAGTCTTTAATTGTAATTTCTATAACCATGATTTTCCATGATCTCTTACCATTCTGTGCCCCAAGCTATTCATGTATTTGCATCAGCACTACAGCCTGTATACAAAACAGTACATTTGCCCTTGGGCAAAATATAATGTAAAGTTGGCAGAAAATCATATATAGCAGATTTCTATTGTAAAGATGAATGAAATATTATGAATGGAGTTACAGAGTCATACAAGTACAGCAGGATGCAGGAGAAATGTGGATTTTTGTGATTTTAAAGGAAGTTCCTAGGATTTCTGTTTTTCTGTAAAATTATAGTGTTTTGCAGTATATCTTACATTTTTGCAATTGTAACTTATTGGAACATAATGAACTACATGCATGTATTGAAGTATTTATAGATGTTCAGGTAACAATTTCTGCTTGTGGTATATTTAGGAATCAACCAATGCTATCTTTTAGTACTAAGTGTTGCGGACCTGACTGGACCGGTCAAGGGGGGAAGTGGTCCGGCATACCAGAACATACTGGTTTGTGTCTCACGCCCAATTTTTTGTCAAAAAATCATCAGAAAAGTTCGGAAAGTAAGGGTTTGAAAAACGATAAAAAATTGTTTCTTCTTCTTTTGTGTTTTTGCCAATTTTCGCTGCACCACTCCATACCGGAGAGACAACCTCAGGACCGGATTTTGGAACAGAGGGTTGTCTTGTATAAACGCGGTGATCGCAAGATGTTGCAGATAGCTCTGCCCACATGGACTTAACTGATATTCCGATAATTTTTTTTGGATAACTGATATTCCAATTTTTTTTATATATATATATATTGTCAGAAATTCCATCACCAGGTTTAGAACCCTCAAAATCGACAACTACTGCTAGGAAACAAATTAACCTGTAGGTCAAAATAAGTGGGCCATATATCTGGGATTCACCTGAACAAAACGTGATAACCAATTATGCAAAAAATGTAAACATTTCCATGAATGACACCACCAATATAAATTGCATATCTACAAGTAATATTTCATGGAAAAAGGGTGCGATTTATAACCTACCTTTGTTTCCTACATTAGTCATAGCTCAATCTGATAACTCCTGTTATGTGGGTTGGTGTATTTATAGTTCCTATGCTACCAGGCAAATTTTAAAATTTTCATCATGAATTCTATGTACCAGGAAATAGTTTTATAGCCCTAATTATGAATTAAATTGGCGATACAATGCTCATTTGTAATTTGACAACATATTCAGGCAAAGATTTAAAAAAAACAATATCAAATCATCGTTGGGCAACTGGGTGGTGTAGTGGTTAAGGTTCCCGCCTGCTCCGCTGAAGGTCTTTGCCTGCATGGGTTTGACTCCCGGTTGGGGAACCCGAAATTTTCAGTGTACCTTTATGAGCAAAATCCCTGCTGGATGTCGTTCGGATGAGACGTTAAATTGGCGGCCCCTTGTATCAGTGTCTGTGCTTGGCAGGTAAAAGATCCCTCACATGGGGTAAATGTGTAACATGTTGAGGACTCCTGCTCTCTCTCTCATCTCATCAATCAACCCTCATGAGCGCCCAGAACTGGGCTCTGGGCTTAGAGGGCTGCACTTACCATATCTCTCTCTCTCTCTCTCTCTCTCTCTCTCTCTCTATCAAATTATAAAGCTTACTTCTTTTATTATTATGCAGATTATCATGATATGCAGAAACTAAAATCTTCAATTGTGGGTTGGAGAAACATCATAACATCTGACTCATCAAAAATAAAATTATCAACGACATTTAATTATCATCTGTATCACAACAATTAAAATATTCCAATGCAAACATGGTTGACCTCAAGCTTTTTGCACACTCTAAAAATCAATTGTGTAAAAATAGACAAACAAATGCTGTAGCTGGTGCCCTTACCTAGTTGCCTTATTACAGCCTGTCACTTTGATACTGAAAAAGAGTGTACTGTTGCACTGTGAAAATGGCACTTTGTGTGTCATCATACTGATGATTTGTAATGATCATACCCAATACTTTCAAGTTAATTTGATTTAAGGAGACTTATCCCTCTTGTTAGTGAGAGCCAAACGAAAAGATTATGCATTTGATTTTCAATCCAAAATCAGTTATGAAAATGGCCTTCTCTTGATCATGACTAGTCAAACTGCCTCTATGTTTCCCATGTTGAAAGTAGAGAAGACGACACTTCATCAGCTACCATGAGTTACAAAGTGCATTTTATTCACAGTGAACTGATCCTCATTTTTGCTTTATCAAAGTGAAAGGCTGTAACTAAACAAATAACAAATCACACAAGAGTTTGTGTTGAAATCTGCTGTTTGTTTTTCTTCTTTCTGTCTTACAAACATCACCCATTTCAGTTACTTACAGACACACATTAGCTACCCATAAGCACCCAAATGATGTTTTCTTCCCAATATACAATGTTTTTTGGGTACTAAAAGACAACATTACTACACTTTTTCCATATCTCGGCACAGTCCTTACTTTCATGATTATCATTTATATACCAGCTGTTATCAGACAAACATTGCCCACAAATGCTTGATCTCTCTTGGAAATGTTTAGAAATTCTTAGTTGTCCCGGACCGCAGGATTTCTTAATGTGCTAAACGACACTGTTGCATGCGTCTCTTAGAACAATTAGGTCGCAATGAGAAAAGGCTTATTTATTGTGGTAAGGGGCATGTTGCCACATAAATAATAGACTACATTTGACGGATTTGTTGTGGTGGCATTTTGGTGTTATTGTGGTCCATGTACTGCTACTGTTAGAGTTTAGTGGATTAAGATCTACAAGAAAACAGTGAATACAATATATTTTTGAATGAAGTGACACATGTCATAGATCGCAGACGGACTGCCAGTCCAATCATTCAAAATAGCCATATATGAATTACAGGCAATTTCATTAGTACGCGATTCTGAGGTTCTATGCACACTGAATACATGGCATTTTTGCTTAATCTGATTGGTTTAGGGACAACAGAACGTCACACAGCTAATATATCAAACGTAGCATGCTGATACATTGCATTGATCCCTCACTGCTAACTGTGAATGAGCAGAATCGCATGGTAATGAAATCACCTGTAACAGATAGACTCAAGTGTACAAATAAAGGTTGCATAGTATTATAAATTAATAAGAGATCAATAAAAAAAGTATGCCAGATTAAGGGATATTTTCAATGCTGCCTAAAAGTAAATGAAACGGGTAATGTTTTGCCATTGGCTCAATGTGAACATCATCAACCAAACTGCTTGTCGTAGGTAGCAAGGACACTCATCGGATCTAAAGAAACATTATGTGGTCATAATGGACAATATTTGAGACATGTGGGATACAGGGGCTGCAAACTTTCTTTGCTCTGCAAACATTTACATATGGGTCAAAATCTTGGATAAGTAAGTGAACTGTAGTTGTATTGGCCTTTTTTAAATGATTGGTTTCGCATACTCATCAAAGACTTCGACCTAAGACTTTGACCTATACCTAACTCTGAGAGCAGCAAAGAAAACTAGCAGTCATTTGTATCTCACATACCTAAAATATCATCCTTTATGGGTTAAATATGTTTAAACGTTATCCAATGAGAATTTATGCTTCCACAAGCAGTTTGGTTGAGGATGTTTTTAAAAAATAGACCCTATGACAAAACATCACCCATTTCATTTGATTACAGGGGCTCAGTGGTGTAGTGGTTCGCACGGTGGACTACTGCGCTGACGGCCTGGGTTCAACTCCTGACCACTGCTGAGTTCCCAACTGACAGTTTGAAATTAGTGCTGGGTGATTGCTCTATTGGGTACTGTTGCCAGCAGTACTAGCCTAGTCTGAATGTCGGGGAGGTAAATGACACGTGCCTTGGGCTCAACTGGAAATAAGTTGTTCCATCCACTCCAGGTGGGGACTTTCGTTGGCTACCCACGTCAAATAAGAGAACCTTTACCTTTACCTACAAGCAGCACTGCAGATGTATTTGGATGGAAATATATATAGATCAACAGAAGAAATGGACAGGACAATGGAACTTTAAGGCAGATCAGACGGTTGAAAAACAGATACTTTTAAAAGAAAGGCTTTGATGAGGAATAAATATTTTTTTTGTAGGTGAAAAGGAAGAAGGGAAATGAAGGGAAGAGGCATCAGCGAAAAATATCTTTGGTCGGTTAGTTGTTTGATGGGTTTTTGGCTTATAATTGTAGATGAGGCTCTCAAGTGGTGACCGAATGTACAGGCAAGAAAGATAAATAGATCGATAAATAAATGATGCAGTCAAACAGATCTGTTTTGGGCTAATTTGGCTTTTGATAATTCAGTGATGCAATCAGCATCTGATTGGACAGACAGAATATTCAGAAAGACTACTAGTCTGTGTGTCTGTGTAGTCTGGGTGTCTATGTAGAAGGAGATACCTATTGTGTGTGTGTGTGTGTGTTTGTGTTTTACGTCTCATCAGCACCTTGTTGGGCTATTTAGAGACATACTTGGTTTGTACTAAGTGTCTTTATAGTCCTGTTTGATTGGTAGTTAGTTTTTCTTTTTTTTGTATCATGTTTGTACTAATTGTCTGTATAGGTCTGTTAGATTGCTACTTAGTTATTCCTTTTTTGTGTCATGTTGTCTGTTGTCCGTTGTTTTTTTATCAATTTCATAGCAACAGAAAGATGGTCATGTAAGACCAGTATACTGAGGATTCCATAGAACTCGTCAGTGAAGGTGCAGTTGGTGACTAAATTGAATATTTCTCTTTTTGTTGTATGTGTATCTTCATGCCAGTCGTGCAGCTTTAGTTTTGTTCGTTCAGTCAGCTTCCGAGACACATTGCCAAAGCCAGACATTTGAAGATGCTTCACTGCCGGTTCTAGCCAGTAGCGTATAAACTTCGGTCGGAATTTTTCAATCTTTTCAGGTGATGGTTCTTCATCTAGGAAGTAGTAAAGATAATCTTTGGTTGTGATTGTTTGGTTGTCATCGTTTTGTGCCCTGTCTTTTCCGTCATCCACAGGTTTTGTTTCCTTTTTGTCCATTCCACCCTGTTCTTTGTTTCCTGGATCATCTTCTCCCTCTTCCTCTTGTCCTTCTTCGTTTTCTTCTTCCTGCAAGTCCCCTTGATCCTCTTCATGTTCTTCCTCTTCCTCTTGTTCTTCTTCCATTGATTCGTTGCTGGGTGTAGTGTCCCCACCATCATTTGATCCTTCTTGTTCCTCTTCAGTGGCTGCTTCATTTGGATGTTCTTCTTCCATTGCTGTATCTGGAGGAGTTGTGGTGCCAGCTGGTGTTTTTGGTTCTTCAAGGTCCGCCCGGGGAGTAGACGGTTTTGTGGTGTTTGTTGTCTTTAGAGTGGTTTTTTCATTTGTTCTTTCCAAGTGTCTGCTAGTGTCTTCTGGGTTCTCTGTGTGTTGTTGGTGTGATCTGTTGATGCTGTGTTCTTCGAGTTGTAGTCTTCGTCTTGGTGTCGCACGTTGATGAGGATGTCGATATCCTGCAATGTCCGCATAGCTGGGCATTCCTGAGTGCTGGTCCACGATCCTTCTAGCCTCCGGAAAAGATATCGCTTGGGTTGCCTTCAATGTGAGGATTTCTTTTTCCTTAGTCCACTGTCTGCAAGTTTTGCTGTAAGAGGGATGATCCTCCTTACAGTTGACACAAAGAGGAGGGGCTGAGCAAGGTTGTTCCTTTGATTGAACGTGGTCCTGGGATCCACAATGTCCACAAACTTCTTGTCGTCGGCACCACTTGCTCAGGTGACCGAAACGTTGACATTTGTAGCATCTTCTTGGATTGGGGATGTAGGGTCGTACCTTACATTGCTCCCATATAACTTTGACACTCTCTGGAAGAGTCGTGTCTGAAAAAGTCAAGATAAGAAGCTCCCGATTATCCCTCTGTGGGATTCTATGAAAATGAATGACATCAGTAAAAGTTTCAAACCATTCTTGTAAATCGTCGTCCGAGTCTAAATAGCTAAGGGAGGAGAAAACCACTCCCTTGGAAGTATTCAAGGTCCGATGAGGCTCGATTATGGCCTGGGTACCTGCAACATCTTTCAGCCTAAGGAGTTTTCGAGTCTGGTCGTCGTTTCTGGTCTTAAATAGGACGGTTCCATCTCTCTGTAAGGTTGTCTCTGCAGGTTCGCCGACTTCTTGAAGTGTGGTCTTGTAGATGGCGAAGGGAGATAGCCTGTTAGTTGGTTTGAACACTATGTACCTGTGTCGGTACTCCGATTTTCGTGTTGTCGTTTGTCGATTTAGAAGTTCCGGGTCGATACAGTCATCCGAGGATGACCGCTGCCGTTTTAGTCGAGACTGTGAATTAGGAAGATAGTATGCCATGGGAATTTGTGATGTTCATCCCCCATGCTCCCCACCCACCAAGGAGCCCAACAAGGGGGACTAATATGGGTAGGGCTGCGCCCAGTACCCTAGTCCAGGGATACATGGGGGATATACTCGTAGAAGGCTTGGTAAGAGATACAGCTGCAATCATATTTAAAAAATGGCCAGCATGTAGACTTGGTCAGAACCTTCTTTGATTGACCCATCAGCCATGGCCAAATAGGACCGAAGCCCTAGTGACAACATGACAAGCCGATTGACTGGACCGGGCCAATCCAGCCTCCCGTCTAGGAGAAATCCAGGCCAAAGTAGTGTATTGTATGGGAGGGACCAGGTTAGGCCCACCCAACTCAACTACCAGGACCCCTTCATCCTCCGACACGGGTCGCAACCCACGGCAAACAGGTTGCCCCATTTCCGTCGGGGAGACGTGTGCTTGCGCACTGTCTCGTGTTGGCCACTAAGGATACAGGTCTTCACCTATAGTGTTACCACCCACTGCCACGAGGAGGCCCGAGACCTGCGGGGGCGAGATACCTATTGTCTTGTCATTAATATTTCCTCAGATTATCAACTTTGTTTGCCAAGCTAATGTACTGTGAATATAGAGAGATTATTTCAGGAGTTTGTAGGACTGAGAACTATCTTTAGTGATTATTCAGGCATTTAATATAAGGACTGGTGCATTTGGGTTCTAACGAACGGAGTTTTAAGCGAACTGGACAAGTCCTCTAAGCGGCAGAGGGACTCTCGATGGATAGATGACTGGGGCTTTACGTCCCGTGGTTATTAACTTGGTATTCCAGAGTGCGATGAACTCAGCTGACCATCTCCTGAGCTGTCATGAATTTATGCACTTGGTAGGCCAATTAGGACAGGAGGAGGACACAGCAATGAGGTGAAGGATGACTGAAACTGCCATCCAACATAGGCTCAGGTGACCCGGCAATAGCTGGATTCGAACCGTGGAACCCCCTCATCACTGTAGTGCAATCAGTGCAAAAATATACAGGATGTAAAACGCAGGACATGAAACGCTGTAACCCAACCTAAATAAATCAAATGTATGTATAAATAATACAATTCGCTATAGGGCTACATGTTAGGTTGACTATGTTCTGTAAGTGCACTTTCACTCAGTCTTAACTACCCATTCATCTAAGAGTTATTGGCCTTAAAGGGATTTCACCAAATCCCCGGATTTTATTAAGGGCTTTGTCTAGGTTTTCTAATAAAATATTTAGGTACAGCTCTTTGGGGAGTACTACTGCTAAAGCTGCATGTCGAGGTTTTGATTCCAGGATATAAATTTGAGTAAAACTGAATGAACTGTTTAACCAATGCACTAGAATACATCCTCTTATGTAATCCATTTGAAAATGTTTGAAAGCTCCACAACAGAATTTAAAAGTACAAATAATGTTAAATTGATAGTAACTTTAGGATGATGATTCCCTTTTGTATGTTTTCATTAATTTGCTTATTTTTGGAAAAGTCTTGATGCATGTTCTTTTCAAGGTCAGTTCTCTGGTATAAATGGCTGGAGAGGCAAGTGTAATGATGACATGATAAGCCTGTGAGTCTTCTACCCCCTAATAAAGCAGAGATTGCTGCAGGATCACCTGAACCAATCATCCTTTGCCTCATTGTCGAGTCCTCCTCCTCTTCCTCTTCCTCCTCTCCTCCTCCTCCTCTATTAACGGGGGGAGAGGGGAGGGGGGGGGGGTTGGTCTAGTGGTAGCGTGCTGGGTTGCCAATCACTGGGTCCAGGGTTCGAATCCAGCTCTTGCCAGGTCACCTGGGCCTATACGTTGGATGGCTGTTTCAATCATCCTTCACCTCACTGCTGTGTCCTCCTCCAGTCCTAATTAGCCCACCAAGTGCATAAATACAGGACGTAAAGCCCCAATCATCCATCCATCCATCCTCCTCTATTAACAAAGCACATACATACAGAAGGTCAGGACCAATCATCCTCCCATCAAACCAGCCACAAAATTTAATCCGTATACGCTATCTAAATTGTAATCCAGATGAAATTAGTCTCTTTCAAACTTCAAGAGACAGTCAGTCTTGCAATGCCAAAATTGAAAAAAGAAGAAGAATTTTTCCTAGCACTATGAATTTTGTTTTTGGAAAGTTCTTGATCTTTTAGTGTCTGCAAAAATTAAGATCCAAAACTTTTACTTTGGGTTAAAAATAAGTTTTAAAAAATCAACTTTTAACACAAATTAGTGGACAATATATATCTTCGAAGTAATAGATCTACCGTAAAGCATCTTGAGGTGAAATTTTAGAGAACAATTAATGTCAATGGGTACTAAATTATGGCCAATTGTGGTTAAAAGTCTCATTCTTTTAATTTTGGTTATTTATTTGGCAAGTGAACACACGTATCAATTTTAAAATCAAATGAAGTATAGGCCTACTTCCTCTTTCACAGTACAATAATCACTCTAAATACAATGCTCAAAGGATATTCTATTGAATGAAAATGCATTATTCGATTATCCATTCCAGGAACTTGAAACATATTGTAAGCCACCGCTACACAAGGATATGTGTATGTGCAATTTCATAATTCAATTAAAACTACCTTTGAAAGGACATTTTTCATTTTGGGAAAGTAAAATTCATCCACAATAGGCATCAGAAGGAAATGTATTCTCAATTGTGGGTAGAAGTTAATTTAATTAAGCCATGTTATACAAATTATTAAATTGTTCTGATAACAGAATTCAATTATGCCACACTCTAAAAAATTTCAGACAAAATTGGTTTTTTAGATTCAAAATGTTTTTTTGAAAAACCAAATTTCAATGCAAAAAACCATTTTGAATCTAAAAAAACAATTTTGTCCCGACATTTTTTAGAGTGCACTTTTTTAAGATAGCACTAATCTTGATAATTTTCAAGGTTTAATTTGGCGTATACTCATTTTGCAAACATGTGAATCCATGAAAATGACTTTTGTAACATTAACATTAAAAATACACATTTTGTGTTTGAGTAATATAATTTCTAGCTTGTTTTGTTTGAGTAATATAATTTCTAGCTTGTTTTGAGAGTTACAGAACATTATTGCAAAAGACAGATCTATGGATAATTGATGCTTTACATCCTGCATGTATGCCCAGTAGTACAGACTAATTAGGACAAAAAGAGGATGTGCAGCGAGGAGGAGAAGAATGATTGAAACTGTCATCCAACATAGATCCAGGTGACCTGGTCAGACCTGGAATTAGACTTGGGATCAAAAGCCCATCGCACCAAAAACCGAAACAAACCTCCCCCTCCCCACCCTCAAATCATTGTATGACAACATGTGTATATGTGAAGTATTTATACAGCTTTTAGAAAAAATTATTACAACAAAACACTTGAAACTTTAACAAAATGTGTCAAATGTAGTCTATTATTTATGTGGCAACATGCCCCTTACCACAATAAATAAGCCTTTCTCGTTGCATCTTAATTGTTCTAAGAGGCACACGCAACAATGTCGTTTAGCACATTAAGAAATCTTGCGGTCTGGGACAACTAAGAATTTCTAAACATTTCCAAGCGAGATCAAGCAATGTTTTCCTGAAAACAGCTGGTATATAAGAAAGATTAAAGCATTGGTTACAATATAATATAAGATGCAATAAGTAGATCATTCACCATAAGGGAAAGATAAAAGCACACAAAGCAATAGAAGAAATAGTAAATATAGAATGATGAAAGAATGCTGTTAGGAAAATATACGCAAAAGAAACATTAAATATCATTTTGATGAGGTTAGCGAAATAGATCTGTACTAAGTAGCTACACTTGTGGACCTCAGATGTTATCCCTAAGAGCCATGTTGCGTTAGCACGTGGGACATGAAATGCCACACAAGAAAACACGGCGAAGATCATGTATACCGCATGGTTCAGGATAACTAAAATGTAAATTCCAAAAATACTGCAGAAGTTTAAAATAAAATTTAAAAGTTTCCTAAATTCCAATTCTTATGACAATGCACATCCTTAAACACATTTGTATTCTCAATTAAGTGTTTCTTCTTCCTTCCCTAAAATATAATCATTATAAAATATGTTTGTCTTTAAAAGGTTAAGAAAATGTCTCCATTTACAATTTATGCTAGCTTATTACCTTATGAGATTCCAAGACACATTTAAATGTCAAATTATTGTGACATTCAACTCAAATAGATATAGATAGATAGATATGATAGGTGCAGCCCTTTAAGGCCAGTTCTTGGCGCTCACGAGGGTTGATTGATGAGATGGGAGAGAGAGCAGGAGTCCTCAACATGTTACACCTGTATTTACCCTGTGTGAGGGATTTTTTACTTGCCCAGGGCTATGAAAGTCACTGATACGCCAATTTAATGTCTCATCCGAACGACATCCAGCTGGGATTTTGCTCATGAAGGTACACTGAATATTTTGGGTTCCCCACCGGAGGTTCTAACCCATGCAGGCAAAGACCTTCAGCGGAGCAGGAGGGCACCTTAACCACTTGGCAAATACATTATGTCCCCACTCCTCAATTCGTCTGACTTTTAATTATTATGAACACTATTTAGGACACTATCTTTCAAAATCATCATGAAAAAAAAGGCAGTGCACAGAAATAATACCTGCAATAACGCATGAACTCAAGAAAGCAGTTGGAAAACTTTGAACTAAGATTCCAGGAAATAGATTAGATAAAACAGAATATTACAAAAATATGTTTAATTTGAGTAATAAAAATAAAGAGTCAGTGGGCCTAATTAAGAAAAAATAATAATTTTCAGTAATATACTGTTCTGCATTGAATGACAAATTCTTAGAAACAACATCATGACTTACCTGCTGCAAAAATAGATCACTGATACTCATATATTTGTTGTGATATTTTGAAATGCCAAATTCTCTTATCATAAACCGTTGAGTTGCACTGTAAATGTTTGTCAGCTAAATTTAGGCACAACTACAGTTGGCTAAATTTACCACAGTTGGCTAAATATACCACAGTTGGCTAAATTTACCACAGTTGACAAAATCTACTAGGCTTGCTAGATTGGATATATGGTTTGGCCTTTATGTCCCTAATTTATGCACTAAGAAGAATAATTAGAATTGGAGACGGACAAAGCTATAATGTATGACTGAAACTGCTGCGTCCTCCTCCCATCCTAATTAGTTTACAAGAGTGAATCCACAATCATCGACGGCTATTTTTATTATTCAGTCTTCTCGCTTCTAGGTGAAGGGCCTTAACTGTTCAAATTAATGTGTTGTTTACAGTCCTATTTCATTCATCCAGTCCAGATTATAATCTGGATGGATGAGGAGTTGCTGCTAACACCTGACAGGAGGGCAGTCCCCTGCCCACACAAGTGGCCACCCTCCCCGGCCACAGCCACAACCAACTCATTCATATTGAGTTCCAGGACCGTGGTTTGAACCCACGTCCTCAAGTGCCTTTGGATTCACAGTTAAGCGCTCTAACCATTAGGCAATGGATGGATGGATGGATGTTTGGGGCTTTATGTCCTATATTTATGCACTTGGTAGGCTAATTAGGACAGGAGGACACGGCAATGAGGCGAAGGATGGTTGAAACAGCCGTCCAACATAGGCCCAGGTGACCGGGCAAGAGCTGGATTCGAACCCTGGACCCAGCGATTGGCAGTCCAGCACGCTGCCACTAGACCAAACCTCCTCCTCCATTAGGCAATGGAAACTCATTATAGTTCTCTGCAACCTACTTTGGGCCTATCCATAAAACTTCATAGATGTTTAAACACTGCACAGTTTTACAGAGTCCAATGATCTCAGGACATCAACACAACTTATATGCAGGTTTTCATGCAAACGACCTTTTGATAAGCCAAAAATTTAAGTAAAGACGACGTATAAGTGTGACCCTGTACTACAGGAAGGAAGACACACCACTTTTAGGCCTTGTTTTCTCCCACTCAAAAATAAATATGTCAAATAGTTATGGATTCCCCTGGGTTAATATTATTATCTTTTTGACTGAATGGGTTCAAACTCCAGGTGTTGACTCAAAATTATTTTTAGAATCATTTCATGGGTATCAAATCACTATCTATCTATCTATCTATCTATCTATCTATCTATCTATCTATCTATCTATCTATCTATCTATCTATCTATCTATCTGTCTGTCTGTCTGTCTGTCTGTCTGTCTGTCTGTCTTTCTATCTATCTATCTGAATGTCTATCTATCTATCTATCTAGGGTGAACGTAAACATTTTTCAAGCAAAAAAAATAAAAAATTAAATAAATTGATTGAATTGAGGGGGAAGCAACAAATTAAAAAATATAAACAAAAAGTTAACAGACAGTTACTGAATTGATAATTGTGTAAAATATGTAAATGAAAGAGCATGAAAGAATACCACCAGGATGAATGAAAATAGCGGAACTCAATTAAAATGTTAACACGTATTGTGCTCTATAGTTGACAATATGAATGATTGTTTTCCTTTCTGCTTCCCATTGAATACATAACGGTATTGAGTTTTGGCGAAAAATCAACCTGTCATTTATCAGTTTATTCAAACATTTACAATCCCCAATTTCAAAAATTAGGAGCAAGTGGTGTGAAATTTAACTGAGATAAGGTGTAAAAAAAATCAAAATTCAAATTATATTTCAATGGTGTATCTAATTTTTCTAAATTCAAAAGTAAATACATATATTAATCTATCCTTGAATTATCACAATCTAATTCCAAGGAAAAATCCATTTCTATGTATGTATCTATGTATGTATCTATCTATCTGGGAGGGAGGGTTGGTCTAGTGGTAGAGTGCAGGCTGCCAATCGCTGAGTCCAGGGTTCGAATCCAGCTCTTGTCGGTTCACTTTGGCCCATGTTGGACGGCTGTTTCAGTTATCCTTCACCTCATTGCTGTGTCCTTCTCCTGTCCCAATTAGCCTAGCAAGTGCATAAATACAGGACGTCAAGCCCAAATCATATTTCCATCATTTATCCTTGGCAGAAGAATTTTGATCCAAGATCTATCTATTCTTCTATCAATTTATGCATCCTATCTATTATAGTCATACCAAAATTAAATTATTTAAAGATAAACTAATAAGCAAACTTTGTCATGTTTAAAACCAAAACAAAATTGAATTCAAATTCAGCGCCAGTTGATAATGCAAACATGATAAGTAAGTCAAGTGTCAATATAGATTATAATTTAGAAGATCAATCGTCCTATAATCATTTGAGTGCCCCTTGAGATAGCTTCTACGACCAATTCAATTCCTTGATTTATGTCAATTGGGGTTAATAACTTTGATATAAACTCTGTTTTTTTTTGCGTCTGTTTTGATGAGAGGATATGACACATGGTGTTAACTGCATTTTCCCAGAACATCATAACCGAAAATAATATTTTTGTTATAGTAAGATGTTGAGCTAGGCAAACTGCAGCATGGTGGCAGGGTGGTTAACCCTTTTGAGGTTCCTGCCTGCTCTGCTGAAGGTCTTTGCCTGCATGGGTTGAACCCCATTGGAAACCCGAAATTTTCAGTGGACTGTCATGAGCAAAATCCTAGCTGGATGTCGTTCAGACGGGATGTTTAATTGATGGCCCCTTGTATCAGTGTCGGTGCAGGACAAGTAACAAATCCCTCACAATGTCATGGGGTAAATGTGTAACATGCTGAGGACTCCTGCTCTCTCTCCCATATCATCAATCAATCCTCATGAGCACCCAGAACTGGGCTTAGAGGGCTGCGCTTACCATATCTACAGTCTATCTATCTACAGGTGTTGATTACATTGTTTTCTTGACCAATCAAAATCACAGAAGTCGGAACTGGCAACCTAAAGTCATAAATAACCGTGGAGCCAGATCAGTCTAACTCACCCGTGTGGGCAATTTGACCTATTTTGACGTCAAGGAGACATCAACTGATGTCACAGACATCATCCTGACGTTTGTCTGAGGTCATGTGACGTCAGATTCCCACTGGGACGGTACAGTCACTGTACTTTGTGTCACTTTACTATGGGAAGACATCATTCATTCCATTTTGCCCAAATGCATACTATAGCCTATAGGCCTACAGTACACCATAGCTTCTTAGACCGGACCATTCATACAGAAATTGTCTTGCGACTGCAAATTCTTGTTTGCAAGAAGCCAGCAACCATGAACTATGAGTCTGTCAGCTCATTATGACAAGCACAAGACTTGAAAATATCAGAGCAAAGGAATTTCACCACAGATTCACAAAGGCAATAACGGTGAGAAATGAAGAAGAGCATGGCATAGAGACATCCAATGCTTTCAGCTGATTAAATAATATAGTGAAAGTGTCTTTTTGTAATGGGTTTTATCACTCCTGGTTAAAATGAAATGGCACCACAATTGCAGTTTCAAGACAAGTCGAAAAAGATCATGGGAGAACCCTTTAGAAGATAATATCTCTTCCGGACAGCAATGATATTTGGTTGAAATTGTTAGATATTTCTTTAGTTATCTCAAATATACATTTCCAATGATGTTATAATGTTTTATCACTCTAGGATAAAATGATATTATGCCACAATTACAGTTTAAAATAAGTTTAAAAAGATCATGGAAAACAAACTGGACCAGACCTATAGCCGAGAATAGACAATTGCGATGGGAACAAAAAATGACGGAGACGATGTACAAAAAGACAACAACGGATACAATCTATGTGGTCTTCACTGAATTACACATCAACTTCGTAGGACCAGAAATGAAGAGCCTGGACTGGGCAGACCAGATGCAAGCGGAACAAAATGAACTGACTCAAGCCTAAAGTACCACAGGTGGTGCCAAATGTATGACACCATAGCAACCTATAACAGTATGATCAGTGACGTCACAGAACAAGTTGTCCAGAATGCATTGCAACAGGAAGAAATCCTTTCACAGAATCAACACATCTGATTAGCTTCTGATTGGCGTTGCATCTCCTCCGTGAGACAACCCCACCAAATACGCCAGAGAAAGGACAGACAATGATGAAGAACTAAGCGAAGATGCAACAATCACCTCCTCAATCCTGGACGATAGCACGGATAGGGTACTGACACCAGAAACCCAAGAATCCCAAAACACCGAAACGGAGGAGGACACCAACAAAGGAGGAAGCAGGAAAAGCAAAAACTACATTGGAAGAAAACGACCAACTACGGAGATATACACAGGGGGAATGTACAGATTGATGAGGCCCAAACGAATGCAGCCGAGATACAGAAGAGAGTGAGCATGCTTACAGAAATGAACAAAACCAGAAGAAAGGACCTGGACCCCGCAAAAAGAAGAGAAACAACACGGCTGAGGAAAACATGAAACTACAAGAAGATAGGCACTGTAAAGCTTACAGCGGCTAAATTTTTTTTTAACAGTACTCTATTGAGTTATTTGACTCCAGTAAGCAATCTGTGAAAAAGATTAGTAGTAAACAATCAGATTAATATCACAACTTATAAAGTTATATTTATATGGAATCGTATTAGGTCTAAGTCAGTGAGACATGGATCCCTCCTTTTGACAGTACCGGATAGTATGAATGCTTAACAAGGGTCATCCTGAAGTAGTTATTAACTGGTTAACCCCTATAACTTATTTTCTAATCGAGGTATATATTTTTCAATATTTTGCATGTGGACGAATTCGTATATCAGCAAAAACGAACATGTACACGAATTTGGCATTCGTGGAAGTGTCAAATATTGTCATTCACGAATTTGTATAGGTGTAATTACGAACATACTTACCCTAAACTTGGCTAAAACTAACCCTAAACCTAATTTTGACCTTAAAACTGAAACCTGTAACACCTCCACGAATGTTAGTATTGGCAGGTCCACGAACGAATAATAAAGCACATCCACGAGTGTTAGTTATTACATATACACGAGCACTTATGCTCGTTTTTACACATCCACAAACTCGTACATGTTCGTTTTTACACCTCCACAAATTCGTGAACATGCCAAATAATGAAAAATATATACATGTCTAATCAGGTTACTGATGTAACATGAGTTCAGTTACAGCCGACGAATGAGGAGTACTTACATTTGGCTGTTAGAGGACATCAATGACCTCACAACAGGCCCTATCCATAGCATTGAAATAAGCTGTTAACGTGTCATTGAGTATCTTCTGACCTCATTGACACTTAGTTGGTCACTAGTTTTGCAGCATTTCAAATATATGTATGACTTCATAAATTCCTTATGACTCATAAGAATAACATGGCATGGATGGGCTCTGACCTCACAAGGAACATTTCAGTCCAAATCTGTAAGCACTTGATGTTCGTCTACTGTAATTAAACTTAGTTACCTAACTCCTGTTCAGCATTGATACAATACAGAGGTCCCTGCGTTATAAGACCACCCCTTCTGCGGTCATGTAGCGGTCTCTCGTGGGGGTGCGGTCTCATAATTGGGTGCAAAATGCACTAAAAATACTACTTAGTGCGGGAGGAAGGCGGTCACATAAGACAAGGCGGTCTTACAACAGGGGGTCTTATAACGCAGGGACCACTGTATCAGTAAAATTACTTAACTACTTCAAGATAAGTTAAGCATTTGATACAATCCAGCACAGATGTCAAACTCATGGTAGTCACTGTTCTACGGATGAGTCACTTCACCATGGGTTAGACATCATTCATTCCACTTTTGCCCAAGTGCATACTATAAGTACACCATGGCTTCTTAGACCGGACCATTCATACAGAAATTGTCTTGCAACAGCAAATTCTTGTTTGCAAGAAGCCAGCAACTATGAACTATGAGTCTGTCAGCTCATTATGACAAGCACAAGACTTGAAAATATCAGAGCAAAGGAATTTCACCACAGATTCACAAAGGCAATAACGGTGAGATATGAAGAAGAGCATGGCATAGAGACATCCAATGCTTTCAGCTGATTAAATAATATAGTGAAAGTGTCTTTTTGTAATGGGTTTTATCACTCCTGGTTAAAGTGAAATGGCACCACAATTGCAGTTTCAAGACAAGTTGAAAAAGATCATGGGAGAACCCTTACATAATATCTCTTCCGGACAGCAATGATAATGATATTTGGTTGAAGTTGTTAGATATTTCTTTATAGTTATCTCAAATGTACATTTCCATCGATGTTATAATGTTTTATCACACTAGGTTTAAATGAAATTATGACAGAATAACAGCCATATATATTAACAGGTTCAAAGCAAGTCGAAAAAGATCATGGAAGTACCCTTTAGAAGATAATATCTCTTCCGGACAGTAATGACAATGATATTTTGGTTGAAGTTGTTAGATATTTCTTCATATTTATCTCAAATGTACCTTTCCAGTGATGTTATAATGTTTTATTACTCTTTGTTAAAATGAAACATAGCAGTTTCAAGACAAGTCGCAAAAGATCATGGAAGAACCCTAACATAATAAAAACAACAAATATCTTCCGGACAACGTTGATAAAATATTTTGGTTGAAATTAATGTTGTTCTTCTGTATTCCCAACTCAATCAAAACTATATGTAAATAACTGCAAAGATGTTATTATATATAACAAAATGGGAAATTGAGTTGATTTGGCAGTTTGAAAACCTGGCAGATATCTTCATGGGCAAAGATTCAGCTGCATGTCATTCGCGAAAGACGTTGAACCGACTGGGCAAGCAAAAAGATATAGGGCAAATATGTAACATGTCAAAGACTGTCTTTCTCATTTGTAGGAACTTACCAATATCTACATGTAAAATAAATATATAATAAACTTAAATTCACATTTTACAAAAGGCATTGATTTTTCTTCAGAGTGATACCTGTGTAAACGTGTGTCACTGTTTTGGTTGAAACAGTCTGTGTAATTCGCAGAGCTCTATCTAGACGAATTACCAACTTAGCATAATGTATGGTATTCTCATATAGCCAATTAGATAAGCTCTGCTAGTCTATTATGAACCAATCAAATAGCCTGAAAACATGTCATCAGCCATGTCAGTTTAGCTTCCTCTGAGGTCATTGGTATATTCCTCAATGACGGCATAGCAATTAATGAGTTTGCTTGGAAAGGGGACCTTCGCATGAAGCTCCAGAAATAAACTGTCATTAATTCGTACACAATTTTTGACATCAAAGTGTGATGCAAATTCAGCATTGTCATGTTGCAGACATTTTTTTTCCAGACAAGTGGAAATCAGGTTGGTAAGCCATGCATGAGGAAAAACAGCTGTGGAAAAACTATATTGATGCACACATTTTCCTCTAATGTGCCCACACCTCTTAAGCTCCCAAAGTAAAAAGGAAACGATTCTCATACAATGTGCAACTGCACCCTGAATGAAGAGTCAAGGACTGTGCACCTGGCAGTATATCAAATTGAGGTACAGGAAATATAGGTGTGCAGGTGGGCGATGCACAAAGGGAAATTGAAAAGTTCATCGAGAATTGGTCTATTCGCTGTCTAGTGATCACCTAGATAGTCCAGTAATGTCATAAACTTAAGAAAACAAAAGCAAAAGCCAATGTCACATTAAAACTGACATTTCTATCACCTAGTGAGCAGCGTATAGCCCTATCTCAAATGTAAAATCAGGGCCTGTGATATCATATTGTTTGAAATATCATTTCCCAAAGGTGAAAAAAAAAAAGTATTCCTCAATGATGGCATAGCAATTAATGAGTTTGTTGGAAAGGGGACCTTCGCATGAAGCTCCAGAAATAAACTGTCATTAATTCGTACACAATTTTTGACATCAAAGTGTGATACAAATTCTGCATTGTCATGTTGCAGACAATTTTTTTCCAGACATGTGGAAATGAGGTTGGTAAGCCATGCATGAGGAAAAACAGCTGCGGAAAAACTATATTGATGCACACTTTTTCCTCTAATGTACCCACACCTCTTAAGTTTCCGAGTAAAAGGGAAACGATTCTCATACAAATAACAATGTGCACCAGGCAGTATATCAAATTGAGGTACAGGAAATGTAGGTGTGCAGGTGGGTGATGCACAAGGGGAAATTGAAAAGTTCATCCCGAATAGGTCTATTCACTGTATAGTGATCACCTAGACAGTCCTGTAATGTCATTACTTAAGAAAACAAAAGCCAAAGCTGACATCTCTATACCCTAGTGAGCAGCGTATAGCCCTATCTCAAATGTAAAATCAGGGCCTGTGATATCATATTGTTTGAAATATCATTTCCCAAAGGTGAAAAAAAAAAAGTATTCCTCAATGATGGCATAGCAATTAATGAGTTTGTTGGAAAGGGGACCTTCGCATGAAGCTCCAGAAATAAACTGTCATTAATTCGTACACAATTTTTGACATCAAAGTGTGATGCAAATTCAGCATTGTCATGTTGCAGACATTTTTTTCAAGACATATGGAACTCAAAAAGGACCCTAAAACGATTTTCCGTGTTGGTAGTAAGCCATGAGCGAAAACAGCTGTGATAAAAACTCTAGTGATGCACACTATTTCCTCTAATGTGCCCACACCTCTTAAGCTCCCAAAGTAAAAGGGAAACGATTCTCATACAATGTGCAACTGCACCCTGAATGTAGAGCAAAGGACTGTGCACCTGACAGTATATCAAATTGAGGTACAGGAAATATAGGTGCGTAGGTGGGTGATGCACAAAGGGAAATTGAAAAGTTCATCCTGAATAGGTCTATTCACTGTATAGTGATCACCTAGACAGTCCTGTAATGTCATTACTTAAGAAAACAAAAGCCAAAGCTGACATTTCTATCACCTAGTGAGCAGCGTATAGCCCTATCTCAAATGTAAAATCAGGGCCTGTGATATCATATTGTTTGAAATATCATTTCCCAAAGGTGAAATTTAAAAAAAAGGTATTCCTTAATGACGGCATAGCAATTAATGAGTTTGCTTGGAAAGGGGACCTTCGCATGAAGCTCCAGAAATAAACTGTCATTAATTCGTACACAATTTTTGACATCAAAGTGTGATGCAAATTCAGCATTGTCATGTTGCAGACATTTTTTTCCAGACATATGGAACTCAAAAAGGACCCTAAAACGATTTTTCATGTTGGTAGTAAGCCATGAGCGAAAACAGCTGTGATAAAAACTCTAGTGATGCACACTATTTCCTCTAATGTGCCCACACCTCTTAAGCTCCCAAAGTAAAAGGGAAACGATTCTCATACAATGTGCAACTGCACTCTGAATGTAGAGCAAAGGACTGTGCACCTGGCAGTATATCAAATTGAGGTACAGGAAATATAGGTGTGCAGGTGGGCGATGCACAAAGGGAACTGCCGAAAACTAAAAAGTTAATCCTGAATAGGCCTATCCACCATCTTATGCTCACCTAGAAAGTAATGTAATAACATAAACTTAAGAAAATAATGTCAATGTCACCTCAAACAATCATTTTTATCACCTGGTTAGCTGTACATATCAATGTCTCAAATCAAAATATCATGGCCTGTGTTATTATATTTAAGAAATACCACTTTTCAAGGGTGATTTTTATGACCTTAACTATATATATTGTAACTGTCCAATAAAGTAAGTTACAAACAATGTTGCTGTTGGCAGTATAACGGGTAATGCGCAGAGAAATATAATCTCTCTGAAATAAGGGTTCTAACAGGTGACAAAAACAAAACAACCAATATTGATCACTGTTGTGCAAAATAACACCACTTTTACCCTTTGGGCTCAGGCGATATTAATTCAACCAACAGTTTCCGATATTGTTACTCCATGACCCTGACTTAAGGTTGTTTCTTAACACTGTGTACCGTTTGCTCTATGCGAAGCGACCTAGTTAATCATAAAATCTTAAATTTTAGGCAAAAAACCAATGTAATTACATTATAACATAGCCAGTATGCGGCATTTATGTATCAGACATCTTGATGTGAAATTTCAAGCTTCAAATACTTAACAATCAAAAGATTGATTCTAGTAAAAAAAGTACTAAAATGTACTAAAATTGCCTAATCTCCCAGGAAATGTACCGGATTGATTCCAAAATTTTTATGTGCATTACTTGTACTATAAGACAGCATACTGGCTGTAATGCAAAGTTTGTTGTTTGCTCTATATATGAGAACTGGCAAAATGTAAACAACAAAATCCTGAATTAGGTCACTTGGTTGGTACACAGTGTTAATGATAAGAGCCTACATTAGAAACCAGCTATAGTAAAATGTTGAAATGTCAGTTTTTGACATATTAGCCATACTTCTTTGTTCTAATAACATTTCATATCTAAGCCCAAGTCATATCTTGCCCAAGTAGGGGAGAGTAGGGCCAGTTGAACCATATTTTAGAAATTGCTCTCCTTTGTGCATACTTTTACATCTTCCAAGGAGAACAAAGTTGGAAAACGTAGTTTAAAAAGTTGTCTAAATATCCCAACTTCAGGTTTTGGTGTATATCTTACCACGGACGACATATGAGCCTCCAAAAAACATAAAAAATGTGGTTCAACTGGCCCCACCCTCGGGGCCAGTTGAACCATCCGAAGGATGATGGGGGAAGTGTGGGGCTGCAGTCCTTAATTTCTGCTAACAAGTTCAGCTTGGACCATAGCATGTTTAGGCTAAACTTGACATGTCTCACACATTTCTTTCTGTTCAAAGAATAGCCTGGGGCCAGTTGAACCAGTTGACGGTTAAACTTTAATAATAATTTTTTTATATATATTTTAATCTATTGTAATGGGCCACTTATGAAAACAGTTTTACTGAATTTTACCTCTCATTGTATATGTATTTGATAAAAATTTAAATTAAAAAAAAATTATAATAAATTGCCATAAACACCTCTGGTTCAACTGGCCCCACTGTGACCTCCATGTATCTATATGTAGCCTTGATGTACCCTTTTTGAGGGAGACCACTTTAAGGTAGTGGGTTTCCATCTGCACATAGCACATTATCTTATGATGACATGACATCCCTGCAGACCAAGTAATTTAAATTTTATGAAAGCTCCAAAGCCAATGTGGCAAAGTAACATTTTTATGCGAAAACGAAAAAATTGTGATTGTTTCATTACCATGTGTCATGGAGCCTAAAGATCTGTATGGAAAAGACTAGCCTAAAAAGGCCTAACACAAGGTTGTAAGTATCTTCCCATGCCTACTCCACCTGATGAAAAATCAAGGGTGGTTCAACTGGCCTGCCGGTTCAACTGGCCCCACTCTCCCCTACCTGCCTTTTCCCTCGTATCTTTAAACTGTGTGGGCAAGGCTGCTGACTCTAAGCATCTTCGGCTACAAAAATTGTCACTGGCAACAAATTCTTGTTTGTGGCAATTGCGAACTATGAGTATGTGAGCTCACTATGACAGGCAAAAAGACTGGAGAGATCTCAGAATAAAGGAATTTCACCAAGAAATAATTTAGGCCATAATGAAGAGATGTGAAGAACGTCATAGAAGAGACACATCATGTACTTTCAGTCCAGTAAACGTTATTGTGAAAAAGTCCTTTTTGTAATGAAACAAGACGATGGTTACGATAAAAACAATGAGACACCAGTTTGATTGTAATTACTGATGTCGTAGATGTATTTCTGATAAAATTATATTGTCAATGCATTTCCAAATTTTTTGCAATATTATTTTCCCCTTTCCAAAGCACAGAAACTTAGCATATATAAAACCATTGGGAAAAACCTCAATTAAATCCAAAATCAAATAAAATCATTATGCAGTACAAAAAGGAATATAACAATACTTCCTAAAGTCAAGACATTTTATTTTGGCAGTACGTTTTTAGCCAGTGAAACAATCCATGATTAAGTCTGAGATTTAATTTTTGGCTTATTAGGGTGAGCACACCATGACCAAGCATGATTTGGACTAAATTGATGTCCTATGATCCCCCAGCTCCATCATGCAGGCACTTACAATGCTAAATTGCTGCTGCTCTTCAGCACATTTTGAGCTATTTTTAGCCTTCTGTTGCATGTATATATTTTTCATTATTTGGCATGTTCACGAATTCGTGGAGGTGCAAAAACGAGCATGTACGAATTCGTGGACATGAAAAAACGAGCATAGGTGCTCGTGTACATGTAAAAACTAACCATCCGAAGGATGATGGGGAAGTGTGGGGCTGCAGTCCTTAATATATGCTAACAAGTTCAGCTTGGACCATAGCATGTTTAGGCTAAACTTGAAATGTCTCACACATTTCTTTCTGTTCAAAGAATAGCCTGGGGCCAGTTGAACCAGTTGACGGTTAAACTTTAATAATAATTTTTTTATATATATTTTAATCTATTGTAATGGGCCACTTATGAAAACAGTTTTACTGAATTTTACCTCTCATTGTATATGTATTTTATAAAAATTTAAATTAAAAAAAAATTATAATAAATTGCCATAAACACCTCTGGTTCAACTGGCCCCACTGTGACCTCCATGTATCTATATGTAGCCTGGATGTACCCTTTTTGAGGGAGACCATTTTAAGGTAGTGGGTTTCCATCTGCACATAGCACATTATCTTATGATGACATGACATCCCTGCAGACCAAGTAATTTAAATTTTATGAAAGCTCCAAAGCCAATGTGGCAAAGTAACATTTTTATGCGAAAACGAAAAAATTGTGATTGTTTCATTACCATGTGTCATGGAGCCTAAAGATCTGTATGGAAAAGACTAGCCTAAAAAGGCCTAACACAAGGTTGTAAGTATCTTCCCATGCCTACTCCACCTGATGAAAAATCAAGGGTGGTTCAACTGGCCTGCCGGTTCAACTGGCCCCACTCTCCCCTACCTGCCTTTTCCCTCGTATCTTTAAACTGTGTGGGCAAGGCTGCTGACTCTAAGCATCTTCGGCTACAAAAATTGTCACTGGCAACAAATTCTTGTTTGTGGCAATTGCGAACTATGAGTATGTGAGCTCACTATGACAGGCAAAAAGACTTGAGAGATCTCAGAATAAAGGAATTTCACCAAGAAATAATTTAGGCCATAATGAAGAGATGTGAAGAACGTCATAGAAGAGACACATCATGTACTTTCAGTCCAGTAAACGTTATTGTGAAAAAGTCCTTTTTGTAATGAAACAAGACGATGGTTACGATAAAAACAATGAGACACCAGTTTGATTGTAATTACTGATGTCGTAGATGTATTTCTGATAAAATTATATTGTCAATGCATTTCCAAATTTTTTGCAATATTATTTTCCCCTTTCCAAAGCACAGAAACTTAGCATATATAAAACCATTGGGAAAAACCTCAATTAAATCCAAAATCAAATAAAATCATTATGCAGTACAAAAAGGAATATAACAATACTTCCTAAAGTCAAGACATTTTATTTTGGCAGTACGTTTTTAGCCAGTGAAACAATCCATGATTAAGTCTGAGATTTAATTTTTGGCTTATTAGGGTGAGCACACCATGACCAAGCATGATTTGGACTAAATTGATGTCCTATGATCCCCCAGCTCCATCATGCAGGCACTTACAATGCTAAATTGCTGCTGCTCTTCAGCACATTTTGAGCTATTTTTAGCCTTCTGTTGCATGTATATATTTTTCATTATTTGGCATGTTCACGAATTCGTGGAGGTGCAAAAACGAGCATGTACGAATTCGTGGACATGAAAAAACGAGCATAGGTGCTCGTGTACATGTAAAAACTAACACTCGTGAATGTGCTTTATTATTCATTCGTGTATCTGCCAATACTAACATTCGTGGAAGTGCTATATAATTAGGGTTTAGTGTTGAAATTAGGTTTAGAGTTAGTTTTAGCCAAGTTTAAGGTTGCAATGTTCGTAATTACACATACACAAATTCGTGAATACACTTACACAAATGCTTAATTCGTGTATATGTTCATTTTTGCAGGTTTACAAATTCGTGTACATGCCAAATAGTGAAAAATATATACCTCTCTGTTGTGACGTCATGAGCATTGTTGGCTCTACTATGACATCACTGAAACAATGGTGACGTCACAACAGCAGCAATAGAAGCAGTAGAAGAAAATGGCTTATTGAGCTGTGTTGACAACAATGTTATTCCAATGGGATTACCTCAAAACTATAGCTGCAACATGCCAATACTTCCTGATGTTTATGAAACTGTTTGGTCAAGGTGTCAGGAAGAGGAGGAGACAATTATTAAGGAAGTTGGCCATTCCAACTTCCTTCTACAAATTGCAAAGAAAATATATTAGCAACTTTCAATCATACTTAAGCATCATACTCGGGCTTGTAACTGTGTATGATGACTGTTTGACCCCTGTAGATGGAAAAAAACTATTTATTGGCCCACTAGCACCATTTATTTATCTTTTATTGCCAATATAGTATCTGGCATTCCAAGAGCATCTCAAATAAAAACAAATAAGGGTCTGTGTACCTTGGCAACCATCCACTTCCTGAATATGCAGATGAGGTCATCTCAGGTCACAGCCTTTTGAAGGCTAAAGTCTTACTCTTCAGGCCTGTCACTTTCTTTGGGAGTCAATCTACCTTCATTTTATTGTGTTCTGTATCAAATGACCCTAAAATAGCTAGCTTATAACTGTTTTACTGGCATTTTGGCACTGTTATCCAAGCCAATTAGTTCCAATTTTTGCCACATGTAGGCCTTTTACCACTGCAGTAAACTGCTAGTGGCTCCACATAGTGTCTGTGTCAGATATCAATAAGGGGAAATATATGAGCTTACATGCACATAGACAATTGGAATTTACATGCCAATTAATACAGTAATCAAATCACAGCCCTTCACCACTATGTAATTTGACAATTAAGGGATTCATCTAATATAAGCTGACATTGAAGATCAAGAAAGTAGGAAGTGACAGAGGAAACAAAGGAAGGAAGGAAAAAGTAAAGGATGTAAGAAATTAACAAAGAAAGTTGGAGAGAAGCAAGACATCAAGAAAAGAAAAACAAATCATAAGTATGGATGCCAGTCACCATATACAGTCCTGTGATTTTAAGGCTTTTAAAAGAAAAAGGAATGGTTTCATAAACCATTTCAATCCCAATAAGGTGCTGCAGAGGGCTAATACATAACATTCCATAAACCATTAACACATTTCTTTCACAATTAAATTGTGTAATATGTAGATTCAACACTGCATCATTAGACTCTTGGCCAACTTCCTATTGGTCGACTCATTTATGATCGAAAATCTAGTTTTTGTCATGAGTAAGGTATGTTTTTAATTATCAGCAAAAAACTTACTGCCACAAAAAAATGACTTGACTATAATCACTGAATCAGGCCCTGTAGGCATTGAAGAACTTGGAAGTTTTAACCTTCCTTTGGCTCATCAGAGTCATCACCCTGACCCTGCCAACATTGTACTGAAGCAATTTCATGATAAGAATTGTTTGCATGTGATGAAGAAGGTCCTTGCAGACTGGGGGTCATTGAAACTACATAGCTTTCTTCGGGTTAAGGCCAAAACGCGCCAACAATATGTAATGGTAAACAGCCGTTTCCACTTTCCTTCTTGTCTCTCCTTAGGTATTCGTCTGTCGACTTCTACAACAATGTTTTGGGTCAAACAAAGACAGCAATATTTGTATTTGTATATGACGTGAAACATGTGGCAGTTTAGTAGTTTTTATACATTCTGAGACTCCTTCAAGGACCCTTATCGTTTACTGAATATTTTCTTGCACAGTGCACAAATCATATCTGTAAATGTGGAGCTGCATCATTTTAACATGAAGAAATAAAACCCATTACAAAAAGGACCCTTTCACAATAACATTTACAGAGCTGAAACTGTAAGATGTCTCTCTTCCATGACGTTCTTCATATCTCTTCATAGTGGCCTAAGTGATTTTTTGGTGAAATTCCTTTATTCTAAGGTGTCTTAAGTCTTTTTGCCTGTCATAGTGAACTCACATACTCATAGTTTGCAATTGCCACAAACAAGAATTTGTGGCCAGTGACAATTTTTGTGCAGATGGAGATGCTGAGAGTCAGCACACATGTATCTTGTTGATATTTCGTTGTGAATAGAATAATATATATAATAATTTAAAAACTATAGATATTGAAAAATTAATTTATTCTGTGTTCCTGACGATATGCAACAAAGCACCCTGTCAGCATGCCTCGGCAGTCCAACGTCGGCCCAGCGTCGTTCCGATGTCAGCAGCAACGGACCAGCTTCGGGCCGACGTTGGACCGCCGAGACATGCTGATAGGGATACGAGACGATTCACATCATCACATACACAAAGTGAATTTGTCATCATAATTTATTTGAATCCTCTCTATTGCACTCACTAAATACACCAAAACAGGAAGACGGGTATAATACAGTCAACAAAATTTTAAAAAAAACAATGATTTGATTAGGATTTTGATAATTGAGGCTTTTCCCAAAGGTATTGTTAACATGTTAAACTTCTGCGTTTTGGAAAAGGAAAAAATATTGCAAAAAATGGAAATTCATAGATAATATAAATTAATCAGAATAAATGATTATCTATTGAATCAACAATTAGGATCAACTGGTGTGAGTGGTGTCCCATTGTTTTTATCATTACTATAATCTTGTTTTATTTTGTAGTCTTGCACTGAATGGCACTGATGAAACCAACATCAGTTGATATGATGAATCAGTTCATGGGAAAATGGAAGTAAAAATATTTGTGGTATTGAGTAGGTGCTTAACAATATAAGCACGAACGGATACTACTAGACTAGTCGCTGAAGGCATTCTCAGTCTTCCTATTTACTCAATACTGTACTGTCATTTCAAACCAGATTTTATCGATAAAAAATCAAATCTGTTCCTCGGCAGTCGGCAGTAAGGGGAGAGGTACAACTCCATTGGAAACAAAACGATTTACGAAATGTCGGGTATCGGGTTTGATTCCCATGCTTGCCGACTCACATGAACTTATTTCGTACAGTAGTTTCAACTGTCCTTTGCCTTATATTGCTGTGTCCTTTTTCTGTCCTAATTAGCCTATCAATTGAATAAATACAGGATGTAAAGCTCCAATCATCCATCGATCCATCCATACTTGGAAACAATATTGATAGAGCGAGCGACAGTATGGCTTAGCAAGTACACTTGTTGTATCCAAGTAGTTCCCTTTTAAAGAAGTTGAAATCCAGAATAAATTTTTAAATAATGAAAACAGAGTTTTTAAAATTCATAACTGACAAGTAAATCTAGCACCATTGGTCTAAGGGGATTGCTGACTTCCAGTCATATTTTCTCTCAATTTTGCATTTTGCAGTAGCCTGTAAAGTGATACTCTACAAATGTCTTTGGACTTCATCGATGTCACTTCTTTAGACAAGGGAGATCTGTTCACCTCACTGTGTGCATGCAATAGTAAGAGATACTGCGAGATATATGTTTCTGTGCAGAGGAATATATATACCAGGTTATAGAAAGATGTCTTTTTACAATCACAGACAATCCAGGTGTTTCGTGAATGCCTGAATGGCAATACACCAAAAAAAGTAAAGGGATATACAAACAGGTGTTTCTTGTCATGCAATGAAAGTGTTTGTAAAGATATTGATTTGAGAATACCAAAAGAGTATTCAAAAGATTACAAATGCAGTGATTCTTTGCCATTCTGAATTGTATTATTACAACAGATTTCTGGTGCTCTCCACATCTTGCCCTTTTCTGGATTTAGCCGATTTGTTCAAAATAAATGTCAATGAATTTGAATTGCCATTGCAGTTTTATGAATATAACATCACATCATGTGCTCTTCCAAATATGTACGAAAATGAACATCTTAATCTATTTCGATACGAAGAGGAGTCACAAGAGTAGTGATATGAAAAGTCTCGGCTGACTGTCTTTTTAAGATCCCTCGCACGCGGTAAATTTTGAGGACTCCCTCTCTTTCACCTCATCGTCGACATCAACCCCGTGAGCACCAAGAACAAGCCTTAAAAGGAGATACACTTACTCTCTATCTGTCATCTTTTATTGAACTTCTTCAGAAAGTGTGTATAATATTTTATGTTACATCAAACTACACAATATTAAAATTCAATTATAATTTATCAATTCGTCTCCTGACACCAGTCTGCAATTTATCTTAGTATAATATGAATTGAAGATATATCTACAAAATCTAGTCTGATGAGCATACATTACCTTTTATATAACACAGAGGAATATGACTGAACTGCAGGGTTGTGTAACAATTTTCAACCCGACTATTAGATGTTTTAACTGCAAATTGTGGTGCCATTTCATTTAACCAGGAGCGATAAAACCCATTACAAAAAGGACACTTTCACAATAACGTTTACTGGACTAAAAGTGCATGATGTCTCTCTTCCATGACGTTCTTCATATCTCATCATTATGGCCTAAGTGATTTCTGGGTGAAATTCCTTTATTCCGAGATTGCCAAGTCTTTTTGCCTTTCATAGTAAGCTCATCATTCACACTTGGTTCTCAATTGCTACAAAAACAAGAGACAATGTTCCATATGCCTCAGAGGTAACCCTTGTTGATTTGAATGATGGGCACTGAGCAACCTTGCTGATATTATAGTATAAATGTGCCAGAATCAGTCCAGAAACTTACCCGACGCAATGGAATCGGTCACCTGTGTTTATAAATTATACGACAATCTTCGAGTTTTCAAGATAAATCTTGAAAATATTTATGATGTCCCATCGCAATTTTCCGCCATTTTCTAAAAGATGTATGCTATTATCCAACTTTTTATGTTGGATTGGATAAGTTTATTTACACAACATAATGCACTTACAATTTATACATCAGTTATATAGTCAGTAATTATGAGTATTTAACTTTTATTATTTATATACATACATCCCAAAATATTATGCAGGTCTCATATAAAAGTACAAATCAATCCACTGATAAACCTATGTCAGAAAACTTTTGAATCTATGTACACATAACTCAATGATATATATATAACTCAATGACACATCAATATTATTATGAATACACATTCACGCATCTAAAAAAATAATATGGTACACCATAACAAAGAGACATCAAACAAATTTCAGTCATGTGCTATCCCTCATCTGGTTCAATGTTGAACAGCAGAGTTGGGATAGCCAGACTTTGTATGCTTGTGCCTCATAACCTTTTAAATGTCTCAAAATTGGAACAGTAATAAGACCCATGTAATTCACAGATGCAATAAATACAAAAAACTATTTAGTAGTGGGTGGGTCTGGACCGACCGCTCCCCTTGTTATAATTGAAGAATTAGAAACATTAGACAGTAGGGTCTGAATAACTCAATGACACATTTGATCGATATTATTATAAATACTTATTCCACAGCTAAAATGACATCAGACAAATTTCAGTTATGTACTATCCCTCATCTGGTTCATTGTTAAACATGTTTATCTCACGAATTTGCTTTATTCTTTTACTGACTTCTACCCTGACAAACTTATTTCTTTCTCTTTCAAAACATTATTTGTATTCTCTAAGAAATTTTTTGCATTCTCTATAAATATGAGAATAAATTTCTGACAGTATAATTTATAAAAGTTTGGCCCAATAGAGGAGATTCATAAGGAAGACATGTCTGAATAATATAAAATGCACAATATATGGAAAGTGTAGAAATATTGCTATTTCAAAATTGAATGACTCTACATTGGCCAAGATCTGGAGAAGACAATACCTCCTACACAATAACTCGAAGTCTACAAAATGTCTTCCAACTGTAAATACTCTTCAGAGAGATTCTTTTTCTGGGTGAACTCCTTTGCTAAACTCAAAATTGGTTTTTTAGATTCAAAGTGGTTTTTTGAAAAACCAAATTTCAGACAAAATTGGTTTTTTAGATTCAAAATGGTTTTTTGAAAAACCAAATTGGTTTTTTAGATTCAAAATGGTTTTTTGAAAAACCAAATTTCAATGCAAAATCCAACATGGATTTTTTACAAATCCATGTTGGTTTTGCATTGAAATTTGGTTTTTCAAAAAACCATTTTGAATCTAAAAAACCAATTTTGTCCCGACATTTTTTAGAGTGTATACAAACGCTTTGCAGGCAAGAAAACACCTGTGCGGATGACACCGTCTATTTACTTTTTTGGTACATGTCTATAAACAATACACAGAGATTGTCAAAAGACACTTATCTGTAAAAAAATGTATATTCCTCTGAATGAAGATTTAGTTTCTGAATCTGCCTTACACAGGAAAGAAATTCCATCCAAGATGGTCAAAGACACTTTTTCTCGTCTCTTTGCTAAGATCTACTTGCGTATCGGTTTACCCACCCCTGAAAGATGCAAAGAAAAAAGGTCCTGACTCCTGGCCATCTTTACATTTGCACATACCTGTGTATGCCTAAAGTTCATATAGTCACTCAAAAATAGCCACAAAAGACTTTATTGGACTATATTGGATTTCGTCATAGTCTTTTCTGACTTTGCCAAAGACCCATATGTCTTTGATCCTGCAATCTCATTGGACCTTTGATCCAGCAATCTCATTGGCTCATGGATATTTGTAACTCTATAAGTTACCACTAGAAGGCTGCCAATGCAGCCGACTTGACTGCCCCCTTGTGAATGAGTTGTAAACAGTGATTTTGCTGCACTGCAAGACCTTGTGGATGGCGTTTCTCCTCCCAGTGTTTCTCCACAGTATTATAATTTTAAACTTCATGGAAATATGACAATCTATTAACTGGAGTTATCCAGAACAGAGTAGTGGTATGTTTAAATATAAGGCCTATATGCTGTTCAACCTCTGGGACAGAAGCTGAGCAATCTTCTCAAAGGTCAGTGGTACATCATTATCTTGGACGAAAATGGTCCTGTTGTCAAACAAAAGTGCTAACTGAAGTGAAGCAAAATAAATAACGTTTTTCATTGCTCCCTACATAATTGGATACCTTGATTTACAGGACATGAACTTGTCAGATAAAGAATGCCATGTACTAGACAGCAAGAAAACTGGCCATGAAGAAGCTGTTGGGCTAATGCCTAATATTGTCAATAGCAAATCTAATCTTGTATCTAATGTTGTGCTAATCTTCCATGTTGTGCTCTAATATCTGGTATTATTTTTCAATGAATGGAACATGCTTAAAAATTGTAGGCCATGTGTTCAACTTGAAAGAATTAAGGCGTTACCATTTAATATCAAGGGGGCAGTTTTTTAATTAGGGACCGTTCAGAATTTATGACTGGGGGGGGGGAGGTGGGAGTTTTGCCCGAGGGGGTACTAACTTTTCGCACGTGTTTCAAGGGGGGGGTATTAATTTTTGACAACACTTCCAAGGGGGGGTAAGAAATTTTAACAAAGAAATTTTTTTATAAAACCCGCATAAACTAACTTTATCCGCGCTTTTTTCCGCGCAAAAGTGTGCGAAACTGTATGCGTGACCATTTACAACAGTAAATATGTGTGTATTTGTTTATATGTCCAGGGGGGGGGGTACTAAAAATATGCATGAAACCTAGGGGTGGGGTACTAAAAATCCGCATTGATCTCAAGGGGGGGGAGTATCAATTTTTGACGGGAAGTTCTGGCAAAACTCCCACCCCCCCCCCAGTCATAAATTCTGAACGGTCCCTTATTTCTTGCTGGGGTTTGGTGAAATAAATAATTCTTTTCGGCAGTCTTGAAATGAATATTTTCTTCATAAGGCATTGCTTGAGCTAGAGATGAATATTCGTGGGTTTTGCACGCTTGAAATAAATAAGCCGTTTCGCGAAATAAATAATTTCCCGGCCAGGATAACTCCCAAGTCCCCCCATGGAAATTAAACAAATGTTAAATGGTCACCCCTTTGCATTTGTTTAAAAAAAAAGATATATCTATATTTGCTATTTTCTATGGAGTCCCTGGACATGGAATTTAAAATATATATATTATCGGGCTCACTCAAGATAATTTTCCAATCGTTTTGCGATCTTTCTTTGCGAGAGAACGCCACAATCCTTCTGAGCGCGAGGGTACACACTAATTTTTGCAAGGGAACCTCATACATTGTTATAATTTTCGTGAGGGATTGCAATCATTTTTGTGAGGAAACAAGATGATATGCGATGATCGTTAGTGAAAAGGATAATTTAGACAAGGGACCGCAATCAGTTAACATGAATCGTCAATAGTAACACTATGATCGCTGCGTAATAAGAACAATCTCAAGATAACTTAAAAAGCGTTTGTTTTTTTATAATCTTGTACAAACAGAAAATTATTTTGGCTATGGATTGTCTCACTAAGTGTTCTATTTAATCTTTATTTCAGTCAGCTGACCGAACTAATGATGACAGCTAGAAGATTGCACTGCTGAAGGAGACCGACTTATCTCGTGTGACATTGCTGGAGCTGGTAATCACATTGAACATTAGCAAAGCTAAAACCGAAAGCCTTTGGTAAGAAGTGTTCTTGTAGTAGAGTCTATTTATTCTCATGTGATGGATTATTTTCGATCAAATGCTTTAAAAATATTAATATATTTTGCTCTGAACCTCCTGTAGACCACAAACAGAACATTTGCATGGCTTCTCCACACTGTGTATTCTCATGTGTCTATATTTTAATGAAAATTTCACCACATACAGAACATCCAAGTGCCTTCTCTCCTTTGCATGTATCAATCTTAGATTGCAATTTTATAATATTCTGCCACAAACAGAACATGTGTATGGCTTGAGACTCTCACTGTGTGTTTCATTTTAATATTTATTTCAGTCAGGTAGCTGAATTAATGATGACAGCTAGAAGATCGCAGTACGGAAGGGCACCCAACTGGAGCTGATAACCACAGTGGACATCAGCAAGCTAAAACTGAAGACATTGGTAAGAAGTGTTCTTGTAGTAGAGCCAAGGATCCATGTGATGGATTATTTTTGATCAAACTAAAATATTACAATTTTTGCTCCGAACCACCCTCCACAAACAAAACATTTGCATGGCTTCTACTCTGTATTCTCATGTGTCAATCTTTTAATAAATTTCTAATTTGGGGAAAAATAAATAATTATGGAAGAAAAAATGTTGGAAAACATTTGACCTGATGATTTTAAATAATTTGTAGCCTGTTTTCAAAAAAAAATAGGATTTTAAATAATTTGTAGCCTGTTTCCAAAAAAAAAATAGAGTCTTGAAGGTTCTAATTTTCGTGCAAAAGTGTGTAAGTTTTACACATTTTGTTGTTTCCTATAATTCTGGGCACCTAGTCGAGGCTACTTGTGATAATGTCAGAAGAATCTTACATGTACGTGTCCTGTAGTCTGTAAATATATGTCCGTATGCCAAAAACCTGTATATATCTTTCGCTACGATAGGCAAAAATACCAAGATAGCCAGTAATACATCTTGCTGATGATTTAAAATTTCTCAATTTCCATGACCAACCATCCTCATTATTTTGTTTTACTTTTTAGAGATGCAGCTATGCCGCAGTTTGGACTTTGGCCTATTCATTGGACACTCTGACAGTGTTTCAGCTTCGCCCTTGTCGCGGTACATGATGTGCTGAGATTTATCCATCCTCGCCAGGCTACAAGAAACGATCAGATACCTTCCTGACACCTGAAGATCGGCATTCCAGAACCAGTTAATGCTGACTTGAAAATTGTCAATAAAATACTTACTGGTAAACTATTTCCTGCGAATTTCAAAAAGGCTGAACTCTTTCTAATCTATAAATCATGTAATATAGTAAACTTGATAAATCTAACAATAGACCCATAAGTATTTTACTCTGAGTATCACTAACTTATAAACACTTAGCTATGTGAATATTTTGAAGAAATTGTTTAAAACTGTGAATATTTCTGCTTTTTGGAAGTCTCATAATACTGAATGTGTTGCTCTAAATGCTGTAGCAAACTGGCAGCTTTGTCTGGACAATGGCGACTGCCTTAATATAAATTTAGTTATTAATCAGAAATTATATATTTCCAGACTGCCAAAACTGGGCAGGAAATTATTTATTAAAAAAAAATCCTAGCCGCCCTTAAGATTAAATGGTGAAAAATAATTTGAAAGCATTCCAGAAGTCATTTGAAAATTATTTTGAAATTAAGTGGTGACTGATCAAATTCCATACATATTAATCATCGTTTATAACTCTTTTTATTAATTTTGGTGTGACTAAATCTGGAACATTGCTAACAGCTGAATACTCATCATAACTACTTTGTTCTTTCAGAATGACAACCTTCACAAAAGTGACTTTTGACGGAAATCATGGTTTTACTCCAAAAATGGAAAAAATTACTTCAGGCCATCCGTGGTAAGATGTTAGGGAATTCAATTGATTGGGAGGAAATACGAAAGTATATGAGAGAACCCAATGATCAATGTATTTATTTAATTCCATGCATGGGAGATGGGGGTATGGGAAATGGCTTGGAGGGCAAAAAGACTAAACAATTCGGGCAGATGATTAAATGAACACTATTGGAAAATAATGATTTCCAGCCAATTTTATTTCATTAATAAAAAAAAAATTGCATGCATCGTACGCCTGTGATTCCATGTCCTCTTTGGAGCTCAGTAAGTTTTAGCTGGGCAATTGTTTCTATGTGTTAACAGTTTCAAAGTCAGTGACCTAAAAATGGGTGACCTATTAAAAATAAGGCCTAAACAAATGTATTTTATTGTACTGAAAAAAAGGAATTAAAAAGCAATGACACAAGTATAGTTTCTCATAATCACTGTTTTTCCAAATATTTCTCTAACCTTATCGAAAAGTTATTTAGCATTTTGACGTAGTGTATGTACAAAATAGATTTTCATCCCTAGCGTTATTGTGTAAAGGTGCTTCTTGTCACTTTAGGTTGGAGAACTGTGGCTTGGCAAAGAGTGGCCGGAAACCCTCACATTTCATACAGTAAGTGACTTTTTGTTTTTCATTCGATCAGCGTCTTGAATCTAATTGCTCATAACATGTCGAAGAAATTGTTCTGCAATTCTACAATAATTACTGGGTCCTTAAACCTGTCTCTCCAGTTCCTTGCCTTCTCTTAAGTGGCGAGTTTTATATTCAGTGCTTTTTTTTTCCAAGATTTTGATTTATAAATTTTATGTAATCATTTAGATTGTTTTATTTACAGCCACGCTTGATAAAGACAATTAAACTTAATGACTTTCCGAGTTGAAAACTGATTGGGCGGTAAAAGGAAATGGAGGTTGCTAAAATGCGTTCGATGAAATTAAATCTGGCAATAGACAAATTATGTTTTAAATCTGTCGACAGCCTCGTTCAAGATCTAAGTTCTAGAAATGAATTAACATTTTATCTTGAACTAGACAAGTAAAGTGATTACTTCTGCTCCTGTAGCGCCTGGTATTTGGCATATCCAATATTTTGAATATTCCAGTGATTCCACCATGGTTGAAGATCTACTATATAAAGAGCATAGAACAGTAGAGAGAAACAGGAGCAGACAATTGTGCAAAAATAAATACAGTGCTCTCTAAAAACAGGCTTATACATTTGTGATATGTTGCTATGGATTAGATTAGATATTAATGTCACTGCTATTTTGGAATCTTTTCAGAATTGTACAGCATTGAGAAGTGGAGCTGTTAAGAAGTTCTGAAGTGAAAATATAATCTAGACTTATTTTGGAAATCAATCCATGCAAGGTAAAATGACTTGTCACCAATGAATAAGTCTACTTTTCAAATTAACTCCGACGAATATTTCCTTTGGGACAATCTAGTTTCCAGGTAGTTCCAGCATAACTTTTGCTTCATTAATTGTCCAGAAATGCAATAACATTGGAAAGAGAAATTGTACCATTGGTGACAATTTATTTAAGTTTCGCAGAACGATAGAGTCAGTGGCCTTCTTCCATTATTTATGATTGATTTATTTCTTCCTGCAGATCAATGACTTCAAGGTTGTTCTGAACAAAATAATCCGTCTGCAGGAATGCTTGGTAAAACAAAAGTTTCAAAAGGTGTGTTAAAACAGAACATTTACAATTTGCTCTTTGCTAATGCTTTGCTGGATGTGATTGTCTTGAACAAAATTTAAAATCTGTGAACTTCACAAAAGTTGCATAATATATATACGTTATTAGATATCATAAAAGCACTATCCAAATGAGTTCATTGATTCACTGTGCCCAGCAACTCACTGTGCACCAGATTCCACGTGTATATAAAGTTTAATTCAATCTTTTTATTGTATATAGAATTATAGATCTCTATATATTTTATTACTTCATTTCAGAGCATCGGGGTCAGAGAGCAAGTGAACCTACTTTGACAGTGGACTGTTTTGGCTTTCTAAGAGGCAACTACAACCAAACCCCTTTTAAAAGTATCCTTAATCACCCTCCCGCTGATGACTCGGAATAAGTGCACACAAATATCACATGGTAAGCAAAGCATGAAATTGCAATCTGTTTTCACAGGATTTTCATAAGGAAGTATTGTGTGAAATTGTTCATTTCAAATTGTTGTGACTATGTTTTGTATAAATAATATAAATTATCTTCAGCAGTCAGGAGTCACAAATTAATTTTTGACTCCAAAATCACTTTTGACATTGAATCCGACTCCAATAAAAAACCTCCGAGTCTCTGACTCTTTGCAAGATTTATTAGGTATGGAGGCAATGATAGGTGTTCTTTATTTTATGAAGTGAGTTCAAGTTTTAAGATGAATTTCCCATTTTCAGCACCTGTGACAATTTTTCAGCTACAGGGGCGATTTTCGGCACTGATGCTCGTCTTCGCACCGGTGCTCCTTTTCAGCATGGCATCATGGAATTTATGTATTGTTGACAATTTCTGTGCATCATTTCCCTACCTCATAATCCTAAGATTTATGCAAGAATTTCTGGAAATATTACGATTTAGTTGTTCTCTCAGCCTCTGACCACGAGTAGAACATTTGTATGGAAGACAATGTGTCATCCTTTTTACTGAATATTTCACCACAAACAGAACATCCACATGGCTGCTCTCCGCTGTGAATTCTTATGACTTCGTTCTCATCTTCTTATTGAGTATTTCACCATAAACAGAACATTCATATGGCTCTATTCCAGTGTGAATTATCCTGAAATTATGTCCACCTTTTTACTGAACACTTCACCACAACCAGAACATCCATATGGGTTCTCTCCAGTGGGAATTCTCCTGACATTTTTCCATTTTTTAACAGAACATTTCACCACTAAAAGAACATCTGTATGGCTTTTTTCCAGTGTGAATTCTCCTGACACTTTTTATTCACCTTTTTACTAAGCATTTCACCACTAAAAGAACATTGATAATGGGTTCTCTCCAGTGTGAATTCTCTTGACATTTTTTCTAACTTTTTACTAAACATTTCACCACAACCAGAACATCCATATATGGGTTCTCTCCAGTGTGAATTCTCTTGACATTTTTTCCAACTTTTTACTAAACATTTCACCCCAACCAGAACATCCATACGGGTTTTCTCCAGTGTGAATTCTCTTGACATTTTTTCCAACTTTTTACTAAACATTTCACCACAACCAGAACATCCATACGGGTTTTCTCCAGTGTGAATTCTCCCGACTTTCTTCCATTGATTAACTGAATATTTTACCACAAACAGAACATCCAATGGCTTTTTCTCCACTGTGAAGTTGCATTTGTCCATGATCTAGATTGCAATTTATTTTCTACCACAAGCAGAACACACATATATATATATATATGACTGTCTCAGAGTATGTTCTCTGTTTTAAACTTTATTTCAGTCAAAAAACATTGCAAATGATAACAGCTGGAATGGTTCCTAACTGTTTCCCTCAGACTTCGGCCTCATGAAATAGTTTACGTTTACACACCCTCGAAGAAAATAGATTTGACTTCTGCCATCAAAGTCACTCAATATTTGTAGCTGTATTAAAAATTATATATGTATTTTGTTTACTTTGAATAACCAGATATATCACTCAATGTTTCAGGTTAAAGAAGATACCTGAACAATGAACCACACTGAAATGTTAAAAGGAAGGAAAGAAGAACTTATTGGGAATGCAGAATAAGTTTAGAGTGTTTCACTTCTATCTATTTTGTAAGTGTCAAGAATTTGCCTTAAGAGTTTTGCATATTTGCAAATGTTTAAAAGCTAAAAAAAAAACTTTTCTTTTGTGGAAATAATTTTGGATACATGAAATTGTCATGGTCAATTAGGAGAGAGTCTAAAGCAGTCTTCAGAAACATACATAAATTGTTATTTTTGTAATGACTTGTGAACACCATTTTCATTTTTTAGTGTGAATCTGTCTCAGCTTCTGTCAGAAATTTCATACCATAGAGTTCAAAAAGTATTCGAAACAATTCCTTCTAAAAGTTTAGGCTAAAATTCAACTTGCTGTTAAAAATGATGATCTAACACATTTTTTGGTATACTACAACTTCCAATCAATGAGATCAGTTGATTTTATTACTTTAGTAGAGCCCTGAAATGCATGCTATGTAAACAAAATTGAGGTTTTTGAAGGCGATAAAAATTTGTTAATATATTTTTTGTAAAGAAACATTGACCATCTACTGCCTGATCTGCTACTTCATAGAATACTTATAAGTTAATTTTTTGGCCAAAAATAGTGTAATATGACTAAAATCTACCAGTTGACGGAGACCTAAAAGTACTCTCGCTTGTAAATGTACTTATGTTTTAGTAATTGTTTATGTTGCATTTTCAGCTTTCCTTGTTGAAGACCAATGAACAGAATCATTTAACTTCCGATGTTCTCCCAATTTTTTACCTTTGGTTCAGATCGGAGATTGAACAGGTAGTATAAAATGCTTTGCGCTTCATGTAAATATATGTAGTTCAACTAAAATAAGTCCCCCTTATGCGGAGGAGCCACCAGCTGGACCTACCAAGTGACTGAAGAAAATGTGTGTCCCTGAGACTCAGTCATATTTATTAAACAATAAGGAACTTATTTTGCATAACTTTTACATATTAGGCTCCTGGGATGAAATTACGAATAATTTGAGCCCCTTTTTGTGAAGTTTTTGAAAAGAAGGTACATGCACTCAGTGTCCGCTGGCTCAGAAAAAAAGCAATCAAGTTACAAATACTCAGGCACAATATCAACATGCAAGCCTGCAAACTGGTCAACCGTCATTGAAATTGAAAAAGAGGTGTTTCGCATATTCAAATGGTGAAATTTGTCATATCCATCAGAAACGACACAGATTTTTTAAAACAGGAGTTGGCTCACTTGAAGGCTGCGGAGTCAGCTTGGAATAATGCCCCTAAGATATAAATACACACGTTTAAGGTCGATATACAGGCCTAAAATTCAGGGAACTTTCTTAAAAATCATAGAATGATCTTTGAGATATTCTAGTTTATTTGAAGGGGGACATATTTTTTTCACAGCTAGCACTTTCAAAAAGAAATTAATTAATTAAAAAAATAAATTCTATTTCTATTTTAGAGTACAAAAATTCCTTTATCCATTCATAAAAATAATCTGGCGTGGCCCTGAATAGAATTTTTCCTTATCCTTTAACATGCTTTTGTCTTTTTGTAGTTGGGGAAAAGGCGTCATCAGGCTGTTTCCAAACTCTGTACAAGTCCATGAAAATGCTGACATGACTGTCTTAACTTCTGCCCAAAGAGATACAACAGTGATATTACCAGTGACTGAAGGCTGGTATCTGGGATTACAGATGGGTCATTCCATCTCAAATCAACCAATGGTCCCCACCGCACTTTCTCCGATTTTGGTGAAACTGACCACATATTAAGAACACAATATTGAAGGAATTGGTGTGAAATTTCTAAGCTGTAGCTCAAAAATTGAGGAAGTCATGGCCAACTGAAGATAAAAATATGGTCCGAAAATCAGAAATTGTCCATTTCTAAAAATTTAATATCTCTTTTGTTTATTTATGTAACAATCTGCTCATGTACTTGTAAATTGTAGTTCAAGAATTTTAACCCTGATGAATTTGCCACTCTTCCAGAATTTTTATCATGTGTATGATTTATCACACCAAATTCCAGATTTCAATGATTTTTATCTCCTCCGAGTAGCTTTCAAAATATCAAATATTCCACATATTTGTTCTTTGGGGTGATTAGAATTAGTAAAAGTATAAAGGCTTCCTTAGGTATTGCTGGCAGCCATTTATACCCCGTATACTTTTGACAAAATTTAAATTTACCATTTTTGGGAGAAATCACCATGTGGGATAGGTGGCATAAACTGCTGAGGCATTTCATAAGTTTGAATATGACTAAGAAAAATTCATAAACACGAGACGTATCTTTTGTGAATCAAAAGCCGTTTGCATGTATTTTCACATGATATGCATGTGCTGTTGCTATGACCTATCCTACATTGTGATTTTTTACTCTGAATATTGGTAAATTTGTCTTTTTTAAAATTTGAGCTTAGTCTATATAACAACAAACATCAGCCAGGGATGTACAATTAATATTACCCTTTCTTCTCACCCCAAAGAACAAATTTGTAAAATATTTTTGATTTAGGAAGTTTTGTGACCAAGTGGGAAATTATTGAAAATTGAGTTTTAGTGTGATAAACCTTCCAACTTTGAAAAAAATTTTCAGCAACTTGCTTTCAGCCATGATTTTGTTTATTGAGATATCAAGCATTCATTTGAAATATTTTAGGTCATAATTTTGAGCAGTCAATAAATGACAGCAATTTCTTGAAGGGACAATTTTTAATTTTCGGTTCGAGTTTTCAAACTTCAATCTGTCAGTACTTTCTCAAATTTGAGGTTATGTACAGAACTGAAATTTTGTAGGCCTATACTTTCATTCCATGTAGTTCTTCAAATGTGGGCAGTTTCATGAAAATCTGGGATGGTGAGGTGGGGCACTTTTCAAATTTTGGTTGATTTCACATGGAATGACCCAGATGTTACTTTAAAGTCGGGTTTTTGTTTGAAAAGACCAATCTCTTGAAATGTAGTTTCAAAGTTTATTTTAAAAGCTACGTAGGAATGTTTTCTAAATTGAATTGCTTGGATGTCATAAAGGGAAAAATTTGGGGTGACGATGTCAGGTGTGAAAAATTGAAATATTTTCTTTTGGTCGTTGTTTCAAGATTGGCTACCTACCATTGGTAGCTCAAAGACCGTCAAAATGTAGGTTGGTCAAGTCAAGTATGTAGGCACTCAGTTAGCAACACAGTCACTTTCTCACACGTCTGTGGTCGGAGCCTTCATAGGCGTATTTCGCATGGGGTCAGGGGGTGCTGCAGCCCCCCCCCCCGGCCATCAGGGCAAATGGCATATATCAGGGCAAATCCTACCATTCTGCGAAACACACAGCTCTGTACTGCCTGACCAAAATTTGTAGGCCCCCACCATTAAATGTCTTGGCAAGTTTGAATTTGTGTCAAATGCTGCGAGTGCACAAGTTTTACACACTTTGCAATTTCCTATAAATCTTGGCCCCAAGTCGTGTCTACTTAGTGTAAAAGTTTTATAAGAATCTTACTTGTTGTCCGTAAATAAATCTCAAATTCCAATAACCTGGTTTTTTAAATATTATAGTCTCATAATTTTAAATTAAACAAAAAAAAAATTAGTGTTTTTTTCCCGTCATTGAGCTTTATAATGTAAAACAAATTTCCTCCGGTACAATAAAGACTTATCAATCTAGATGGGTAGAAAGAACAAGAGAGCGAGTAATTTTTCCTGTTAATGGCATGAAATTTCCCAATTTACCTAATTCTTTCATAGTTTTAATTTTACATTTCAGAGATGCAGCTGTGCCTTGGATCGGACTTAGTACTGGACTTTCTGACATCTGGGAGAAGAACCATTATACAGATTTAATGGTCTCAAAAGAAGGAATTGTGCTAGCTATAGACAATTTGAGAACATTTTAAAGTATAGTGTACATGGCTCTTCAAAATCTGTATAGGTATAGGGTAAGGTACCGTGAATCTGACACTTTGGATTGTGGACATTTTAGAAAGTGTACCTGGTTTGCTTATGGATTATAGATTAGTAAAAAGGCTCTCAAATTAAATACTTTCACTTACTCTAAAAGAAATGGGAACAATTGAATAGGAAAATCTATGGATTTTGGGTTAACTTCTTAAAAAAGGCATGGTGTCTCCTTGAGCCTGATGCTTGTCTCCTCAACGCATAAAAGATACAGTTGCTCAGGATCATACAAGACAGTGTCCGACTCGAAAAGACATCCCAAAAGTGTCCAACTCAAGGAATCTTTCCCCAATCAAATTTTACTATTCAGTCTTTTTGTAACCTGTATATTGTAATGTCTATTTCACATCAGATTTATATTGTAATAGATAAAAAGTCTTTCCATTTTTTAACAGTTTCTTTACTTGCCGATTATGAATATTTTTGCATTTTAATATATTTTACAAGTCCCAGTCCCAGCTTCATAGTATGGAGCTCCTGTAATATCATTGTACAATCATAATTGAATAATTTAATATACAATTTGTAATATAATCTCATAAATTCTGAGTATCCAAAAATTACTCTGACTGTATATGGTCAACTGTTGTTTCATAGTTATCTAACCATTTTCTCAATATTTTAAAAAAAGTAAAATTTTCAGGACAATCCTACTGGAAGAGGCACTATATAAATTACTATTCTTATCATTATTAACAAGGTTTTCAAAATTGCTTTTGAATCAGGTGAATTTTCCTGAACTAAGTGAGCAGATAACCAATAAGGTAATTGTATTGCCCATGTAGTAAGGTTTCTTGTGGTGTTGTGTAAGAATAAAACTTCATTGATTATATCTTTTTCTGTTCAGTTGTTATTCCTTCTCTTTTGCACACGATATGGTACAGTTGGTAATGTAAATTCAGCATGAAGACTGCTTCAGCATATTGAATTTTATATTGGCTGTTTTGCAAAATTTACTTAGGTCATCAACCTTGATGTCATGATGGGGCCTTGTTAGCATGATACCTCTGGACTTCTCCATTAAGTTAGTAATTAAGTGTTGTAGTCAAGGCCCAGACATCAGAGACCTCGACATGAAACATCGAGGCTGAGGACGATGTTTGCCTCGAGGACGAGCCCAGCCTCAAGTAGGGTTGGGACGATAATCGATAAATCGCTGTGTCTTCCAACATTGAATATCATGATATCATGGTCAGGGGTATCGCGATATGAATGATACAGTGTTTTATCGTGAAATACTGTGGCATATCGTATCTTTTTTTGTTCAAAACTACTAAATTCTGAATCGCTCTCATCTGTCAATTTGACATGTACGCACTCGTCCAATTAAATTCTCAAAAGATCTCAGGTGAAATAGGAAGTGTCATTGCATTAGTTTCAAGAAAAGATTATTTGAACGTGAATTGAGGTTGATTTCTTGTTTTTTTTTTTTTTTTTCTGGATTCTATGACACCCGCGATATATCGTGTTATCGCGATATCAGCCCCATTAAGATATCATGATATCAAAAAACCATTGTCGTCCCAACCTTAGTCTCAAGGCCTCCTAGAATGGCCGAAAGACAACCGAGACCAAGCCATGGTCAAGGATTGGACATCTGAGACTGAGGCCAAGGAGGACGCCATGACAATATGACCCCGAAGACAAGGGCTCCCAGTATAACCAGCCATCGGCCTATAGGCTGGGCTGAATCACGGGGAGGGGGGGGGGCAGAGACTGCCTGTAAGAAAACGCACAAGGGAATCCCTCGGAAAATTTTAACATTAATATGTCCGTGACGATAGTGTGGGGCCTTGGTTACCCCCGGGACTAACTTTTTATTCGTTTGTGAAGCATCGACGAACAATTTTTTCACATGCGGACGAGTGACACACTTCTTTCTCACAACTTTAACAAATTACGGTACACTAGCTACCGGTCGAAACAAACTTTTTTTATTGTATTTTTCATTCGCTGAACAAACTTTTTTTTGGTGTCAAGTGGGAATCAAATTTTTTTTTTCACGGAAGATGCATAGCCCCCCCATCATATGGCCCGCCCCTAATTAAGCTTTTCGATCAAATTCTGAGGGGGGGGGCTGGGGTACCCGCCCTGTCGGCTATAGCAACCTGCCAAGTTGCCAGCTAGTAACCCATCCAACTGGTAACCAAGAACCCTACCAACTGGTTACCATATATTTTTTGTGGGTCACCAGGTCATAACCATTCATTAAAATTTATTTCATGACCCCACCTTGTTATAACCATCAAATTTTTGCCAGCGACCAAGTCGTAGTCGAGCGCCGTTAATATGAGGTGCATCAACTTCTAACTGGCAGCATCATTTCAGAAATTTAATTTCCTACATTTTGATATCAATTTTGACTCTGTAGGACCATTATTTCTATTTAAAATGTGCTCAGTAACAAGCAAGATGGTTCCACATGAGAGTGAGCGATAATATGGCATTTAGGCACAAAATATCCTTTGCCAAATTCACTTATTATTGCTCACGACAATGAGCAATAATATGGCATTTAGGCATAAAATATCCACTGCCCACTTCACTCATTATCACTCACTAGGCTAAAAATAGCTAATATCCAACAGATTGATCTTTGCCAATATCCACTATAGTTTAAGTGAATGATAATGAATGATTTGGGCATATTCCCAAAGGACAGGATCTTTGTCAAAATCCACTATAATTTGAGTGAGTGATAATGTGTGGTTTAGGCATGCGCCAAAAGCACCTATATTTTGCCAAAATGCCCCGCGGATATTTTAGAGGATGCCAAAAGGCACTATAGTTTGCCAAAAGACCCAATAATTTGCCAAAAGACCCAATAATTTGCCAAAAGACCCTATATTTTGCCAAAAGGCAAAATAGCCTTGCCCAATAGGCCTATTGGGCGCAATAGTGGATATTGGCTGCAACAATACCCAGCACAGATTCCAATTGTTCAATATTTGCTGGAATCACCACTGCTGGAAAAGCCTTATTAACTGATCCTTGTTCTATACGGTGAGACATTGTTTGTAAATATGTGACATCATGGCTCGGGCAATATGAAGTCCCCACTCCAAAGCAAAAGTGAAAAAAAAGGTTCTACAAGCATCTGGTAAGTCACCACAATGGAATTGAATGGGCGAGTGAGTTAGTGTTTTACGCCCCATCAGCACCGGTGTGGGCTATTTGGAATTGAATAATAATCCGTTACATATGAACAAAATTTTGAATTTTAAACTTTCAAAGGCTATGTACACTTTTAAAGGTAATCTTTGCTGTCCCGCAAAAAGCTACGTACACTTTTAAAGGTGATCTTCTCCTCCTCAAAAATGCTACGAATACACTTTTGAATCGACGAGATGTCTATATACTCCGGAATTGGTGAAAGAGCTTAGAGGTGTGCGGACGCTGGACGAGTGAGTGAGTGAGTGAGTTTGTGTTTTACGCCCCATCAGCACCGGGATGGTGTATATTTAGAGGCAAAATTGGTTTAGTATTGGACGCCGGACGATCATTGAAGACAACGCTACATGTTTAAGAGACCTAAGGGAAGAGGTGCGCCGAACCAACAATGGAACGAACCAAGACGACTTCCAGACCTTGGCAAAGACGGTCCAAGCCCAGAATGAGAGTCTGAACTCGATTTCCACCATAGTGGGAGGACTACACGAGGACTTGTTACAAGGAGGCCCGGTTTGTCACACGGTGCGGGAGACTCTCTCAGACGGTGAAACGGTAGAAGAATGCCTAAAGGAAAACCAGTCTACTTTTTATGTTTAAATACCTCATGAAATTCCTTTATTCTCCTACAGACTTCTACCCTGACAAGTTTAAACTTCTTCGATTCTCTTACATAATATTATCTGTAGGCCTATGAATCTCTAAAAAATATTCTGGTACTATCTATAAATATGACAATAAATTTCTGACAGTATAATTTATAAAAGTTTGGCCCAATAGAGGAGATTCATAAGGAAGACATGTCTGAATAATATAAAATCTTGAAAATATTTATGATGTCCCATCGCAATTTTCCGCCATTATCTAAAAAACTGTCTGCTATTGTTCAACTTTTTTTGTTTAAATACCTCACGAAATTCCTTTATTCTCCTACAGACTTCTACCCTGACAAGTTTAAACTTCTTCGATTCTCTTACATAATATTATCTGTATGAATCTCTAAAAAATATTCTGGTATTATCTATAAATATGAGAATAAATTTCTGACAGTATAATTTATAAAAGTTTGGCCCAATAGAGGAGATTCATAAGGAAGACATGTCTGAATAATATAAAATGCACAATATATGGAAAGTGTAGAAATATTGCTATTTCAAAATTGAATGACTCTACATTGGCCAAGATCTGGAGAAGACAATACCTCCTACACAATAACTCGAAGTCTACAAAATCTCTTCCAACTGTAAATACTCTTCAGAGAGATTCTTTTTCTGGGTGAACTCCTCTGCAAAACTCAAAATTGGTTTTTTAGATTCAAAATGGTTTTTTGAAAAACCAAATTTCAGACAAAATTGGTTTTTTAGATTCAAAATGGTTTTTTGAAAAACCAAATTTCAGACAAAATTGGTTTTTTAGATTCAAAATGGTTTTTTGAAAAACCAAATTTCAATGCAAAAAACCAACATGGATTTTTTAAAAATCCATGTTGGTTTTGCATTGAAATTTGGTTTTTCAAAAAACCATTTTGAATCTAAAAAACCAATTTTGTCCCGACATTTTTTAGAGTGTACACATACAAAAACTATACAAACGCTTTGCAGGCAAGAAAACACCTGTGCGGATGACACCATCTGTTTACTTTTTTGGTACATGTCTATAAACAATACACAGAGATTGTCAAAAGACACTTATCTGTAAAAAAAGTATATTCCTCTGAATGAAGATCTAGTATCTGAATCTGCCTTACAAAGGAAAGAAATTCCATCCAAGATGGTCAAAGACATTTTTTCTTGTCTCTTTGCTTAGATGCACTTGCGTATCAGTTTACCCACCCCTGAAAGATACAAAAAAAAAGGTCCTGACTCCTGGCTATCTTTACATTTGCACATACCCAGCACAGATTCCATTTGTTCAATATTTTAATGTGGTATATCTACTATACTTCCAAAAAGTATGTAGAGAATCAAAATCTGGGAAATCCTTCATCCTTCAATGGTGAGCTGAGAAGGCATTGCCTATTCCACTTTTTGTTCAGGTCTCGCAGTCACATGTGTGCGAGTGCAGTGCACTGTAAATTTTGAATTTTGAGTTAGCTTAATTGATTGAGTGAGATGGTTGCACAATTCCTTTGAGCCAAGACAGCTTGTTGTTTGCAAGTTATAACAACATAAAGATTATCATAACTCAAAACAGCAAGCTATCATGGCTCAAACAACTTGTGCAACCGTCTCACTCAATCATTTGAGCTAACTCAGAATTTCAGAATTTACAGTGCGCGGATAAAAATGAGCAGGCTAAAAACATTGTTCTTTACATTGCCTTTTTATTTTCTGCTGCAAATGCTGTGTCACTGGCGGCTTCGACACAGATTGAGTGAGTGAATTTGTGTTTTACGCCCCATCAGCACCGGTGTGGGCTATTTAGTTGCAACATTGGTTTGTTAGATTATCCTGGAACTAACTTCTCATAATTTGTAGAAGTAGTCGTTATCTCTGAGGAACTGTGTGATATTGGACACTGAATTTTCTAAGAACAATTCTTTCAGATTACCTGATAGAAAGGGTCGGTGATGTAGATTGTTATTACATTCTATCAAGATAGATCTATGTTTAATCGAAAGTCGTACTTGGCACCCTTCGCATATTGGAGCTGCGTCATTGTTTAATAAGTGTGAATGGGTTAATCTGCTGTGTCCTATAAGACATCTGTGGATTACGATTTGCTCTCTGCGTGAGTGCACATCAATTTTTATATCTTTCATGACTTGTGGCTTCGACACAGAGAGCGGGGAGCGAATTCCAATGAGGGATCGTCCTTACAAAGTAGGAAAGTTTATAAAAATTTAAAGATACACCACTAAGAGCCTTCTGTTTGTCATGACACCTGCTGGCGCCATGCAAGTGAGCAGGAATCACCACTGCTGGAAAAGCCTCACTAACTGATCCTTGTTCCACACGGTGAGACAGTATTTGTAAATATGTGACATCATGGCTCAGGCAATATGACGGATGGATGGATGGATGATTGGGGCTTTACGTCCTGTATTTATGCACTTGGTAGGCTAATTAGGACAGGGGGAGGACACAGTAATGTGGCAAAGGATGATTGAAACAGCCGTCCAACATATGCCCAGGTGACCCGGCAAGAGCTGGATTTGAACCCTGGACCCAGCGATTGGCAGCCCAGCACAATACCACTAGACCAATCCTCCCCCCCCTCGGGCAATATGAAGTCTCCACTCCAAAGCAAAAGTGAAAAAAAAGGTTCTACAAGCATCTGGTAAGTCACCACAATGGAATTGAATGGGTGAGTGAGTGAGTGAGTTTGTGTTTTACGCCCCATCAGCACCGGTGTGGGCTATTTGGAATTGAATGATAATCCATTACATATGAACAAAATTTTGAATTTCACACTTTCAAGGGCTACGTACACTTTTAAAGGTTATCTTTGCCGTCCCGAAAAAGCTACGTAAACTTTTAAAGCTGATCTTTGCTGTCCTGAAAAAGCTATGTACACTTTTGAAGGTGATCTTCTCCTCCTCAAAAATGCTACGAATACACTTTTGAATCGACGAGATGTCTATATACTCCGGAATTGGTGAAAGAGCTCAGAGGTGTGCGGATGCCGGACGAGTGAGTGAGTGAGTTTGTGTTTTACGCCCCATCAGCACCGGTGTATGCTATTTAGAGGCAACATTGGTTTAGTATCAGATGCCGGACGATCCTCGAAGACAACGCTAAATGTTTAAGAGACCTAACGGAAGAGGTGCGGCGTACTAACAATGGAAGGACCCAAGACGACTTCCAGACCCTGGCAAAGACAGTCCAAGCCCAGAATGACAGTCTAAACTCGATTTCCACCATAGTGGGAGGACTACACGAGGACTTGTTACAAGGAGGCCCGGTTTGCCACACGGTGCGGGAGATTCTCTCAGACTGTGTGTTTTACACCTCTGCAGCACCTTATAGGGCTATATTGAGGCTTGCAATGGTGTTATTTGTCTTCGTTTATTTTCCTCATACTTGTAGTATGTCGACTCTCTCAGACTCCGACAGATCACAGACGGTCTGCCCGGTTAAATTGGGAAGCAATTTTCTGTCAAGCGATTGGGTAAATTCAACGGTAGAAGAATGCCTAAAGGATAACCAGGAACCAGCGATGAAGAGAGAAAGGGACAAGGAGAAGAATGATGAAGGGTGAGTGAGTGAGTGAGTGAGTTTGTGTTTTACGCCCCATCAGCACCGGGGTGGGCTATTTAGAGGCAACATTGGTTTAGTAGATTATCTTCAAAAATGATGAAGGGTAAAGACAGAAATTGCATTTCTAATGAACTCCTAATGTTACATCACCCGAATTGGCTTCATAGTTACATTCTGTTTAGTTCAGAGTTGAGGACTGCCAGATGTTGTGCCTTAGAAGTGGTGCCTCAGGTATAAGTCTGCACAGAAGTGGGTCGGAGAAGACAAAACGATCAACAGGAAGAGCGCACACTTCCATCGACAAGTGTCTGTTTTTACATCTTGTCTTTAGCACCCCCTTGTTGCTTATATCCGAACCTTTTGTTCGCTTTTCTCTCAATTGATTCCTCGCAATGGCCGATACACTTTTCTCCGGCGCACAGCTGCATATTGTATTATTGTACAAGCACTTTTTCTGGTACCTTTTTTACTGTTTCAGTCCAGACAAAAGAGAATGTGCAGTTACAGAAATAGTGTCACAGAGCATCCTGGAGTGATACAATAAATGAATATCTGCATCGAAAGACTTTTCCTGCTCCTACTATTTGCTGATCTCTGTTGTACATAACCTGTTTTCTTCAGATGTATATCATTTGTGTGATTTTTTGTTCTAAGAATACACGAAATCAGGTCACATCCATTTGACTGTGAAGGTGAACAACACATGTCATACAAGTCAGAAGGATAATCCCCTGTCCAGAAAAATCAAAACTTTTGCTTGTTTTACTATTTACTGACAGATAATTCAGTTGTATCGTTTGCATCGCTCCATGCATTATAAGACCCACTGTTAAAAAACCGACTTGTCGGCTAGCGCAAAAACTTGTGATATGCATCTGCACTGGAGAAAGAAACTGGTCAGAAGATAAAGACAATATTGTAGAGAATGTGTCAATAGCAAACATCAACAACGGTAAAATGAAAATGAAGAAAATAATAATTTCACAAACATATGGTGTGCAAGATGATTGTGTGTGTGTTTGTGTTTTACGCCTCTGCAGCCCCTTAATGGGCTATATCGAGGCAGGCTAGAATTTTATAAATTTTTGTAATATTTCTTGATATTTTGTGATATGTCTGTTTTTGATGAAAAATGAAATTATGTTTTCTGGTGTGTGTGTGTGTGTGTTTTACGCCTCTGCAGCACCTTAATGGGCTATATCGAGGCAGGCTAGAATTTTGTATGTCTTCGTAATTTTTCCTCACATTTTGTAATATGTCTGTGTTTGATGTAAAAATGTAATTATTTTCTGGTTTGTGTGTAAGAAATTTGAGGGGATTTGCTAGGAGTAGAGCGTCTCTTTGTCATTGGAAGTCTCTACAGTATTTTAATATGTGTTTAATTGTAAGAGGGCATAAACAGTCATCACATATTGGAGCTGGATTACCTAGTAGAAGGTGAGAGTGGGTTAGTCGTGAATGTCCAATAAGACATCTGTGAATCACAATTTGATCCCTCCGTGTTCTGGTTTTAATACTTTTAACCTCCTTGATTCTGGGAAATATGCTTCGAAGTTTATTATTCTCGTAAGCGTTCCACATAACTTGCCATCCAGATTTGATGTATTCATTAATAAACCGACGCAGATCTGTGTAAGGAATTGTATCAGTGCTTACATACTTCGAGAGGGCTTTTTTGGCCATAGTGTCTGCCCTTTATGGTGTGTCAGATCTCGGCCCGTTAATGCTACAATGCACTTCGAAGTGGCTTCATGGATGAACCTGTCTAGCTCATTATCACGCTGTGGGGGGAGGGTTGGTCTAGTGGTAGCGTGCTGGACTGCCAGTCGCTGGGTCCAGGGTTCAAATCCAGCTCTTGCCGGGTCACCTGGGCCTATGTTGGACGGCTGTTTCAATCATCTTTCACCTCATTGCTGTGTCCTCCTCCTCTCCTAATTAGCCTACCAACTACCAAGTGCATAAATACAGGACATAAAGCCCAATCATCCATCCATCCATTATCACCCTGCACCAAAAATCGACGAAAATGAAGGAGGTCACCAGACACATACACAACCTAATCTTTTCATGCAATTTTTGTGAACTTCTTTTCCACATAAACTCGAATGCATATCCATACAAATACTCCTTACACGTAACAACACTAGCCTTAGCTTGTCCTGATCTATGCTTTTTTGGTGTAAGTTCATATAATTCTATGACCATCAACAACACACAACGATTCTCAAAAGTCATATTTCTGTCAAAGATATATATTCCTCAGCACAGAAGCTCCGTATGTCATGCACAGTATTGCAGACTGTGAGGTGAACAGATCTCCCTTGTCTGAAGAAGTGACATCTACGAAGTCCAAAGACATCTTTCCTTCTCCTTTTAACATTAACTTGGGAGCATCAAATTACGAGCTTCTGAAAAATGCAAAATGCACAGAAAAAAATCTTGAAGGGACAGGAATCTCCTTGTCCAGGGCTGGTGTCATTTTCACTTCAATTATTGATCGTAAATATGACACTATGGGGGCTCAGTGGTGCAGTGGTTAGCACGCTGGACTGCTGCACCGGCGGCCCGGGTTCAACTCCCGACCGCAGCTGAGTTGCCAACTGACAGTTCAGTGCTGGGTGATTGCTTAATTGGGTGCTGTTTTCAGCAGTACTAGCCTCGTCTGAATTTCGGGGAGGTAAATGACACGTGCCTTGGGCTCAACTGGAAATAAGTTGTTCCATCCACTCCAGGTGGGGACTTTCGTTGGCTACCCATGTTAAATAAGAACACCGTTACCTTTACTATATTTTCTTTACTCCTCCACTGAAATCTAAAGGAAAACTTGATAAGTGTCTTTCTACTTCCGGGTTTGCTATATTTTATTTTATATAAAAAGATTTCTTATATTAAAACCATAATCAGTCTCTTCCAGATGGAAGGTTGAGATTTATTTATTGCATTCTCTTTTCAGGGCATCTAGGTCAAATCCAGGTCAAATCCAGGTCAAATCCAGGTCATTCTGGGCTTGTGAGAAGAAGTGGCTTTCCGTGGAGTGCTCCACCTTGTTTATTTACTCTATTGCATTACACTGCCTATGACTTGACTGGATGGCCAGTGTCTGTGATTCATGGCAGAAAATCAAATGGAATTGTCTGCTTTCTTTTTGAAATTGTATCATTTCTTACTAGAAAGAATTTGATTACAGTTGTTAGCACATTGGCAGTCCAAACAGTTTCAAAGTTAACTTTCACCTCGGTCGTGTGATGTCACTGGCTTAAAAATTTTTTGTTTGTGTCAGTTACAGTTAATCAGGTGACTCAGTGCTTGTCATATCTAGCAGCACAGGTGACAATAAACAAACTAATTAAATGACTTAAAGTACTTCATCAAATAAGAAGATTAAGAGACCAACAGAAAACTGTCAACGATGTGGCAAAGCCAGTTTGCAAATTGAAAATTAATTTTTCCAGTGGAATCCAATCTGCAAAGAGCTCTAAAACCAGCAGACAGTTCATCATATGCTCTTAAACAACAATAGGACCAACTTAAGGTTAAGGCCATTTTTCTTTATAAGATTACAACAATGTGGAAATGTGAATGGTAACTTCTTGAGCATGTCAAATTAGCTCAATCTTGTCCATACATTTTTAGAAAGGGTCGACGAATGTCAAGAATGAGCCATAGGTCAGGTCAGTGCCCGATGTTTCCTCAGAGAAAAATGGACTTGCTATTGGCCAACGACCTTCACAATATTTCGTCCTTATTCTTAAAGATAGATAGATGAATAGATAGATAGATAGCTAAGGTAGTGCAGTGCAGCCCTCTAAGCCCAGTTCTGTGTGCTTAAGAGGGTTGATTGATGAGACGAGAGAAAGCGGGAATCCTCAACATGTGACACATTTACAACATTGAGGAACCTTTTACTTGCCCAGCACAGACACTGATACAAGGGATCGCCAATTTAATGTCTCATCCAAACAACATCTAGCTGGGTAGCTGGGACTTTTCTAATGAAGGTCCATGGAGCAAGCGAGAACCTAAACCATTCTGCCTCTGAGCTACCAAATAGATAAGATGGATAGACAGATACACACACAGATCATAGGGGTTTTTGTAGAGTAGGTCGGGGCATGCGGCCCCCCTTAACTTCGAGGTGCGATTTGACCTACTTTTTATGGGCGATTATTTGTATGCTTATGCTGTCAGGAAGGGATCACTTGACTCTACTAATAACTAGAGAAACAAATGTCTACCAATTTTAATAAAGGAGTTATGGCCATTTTTGTAAAAAAATTAAAATTGCCTTCTTACCCCACCCATCGGGCAAGAAGCCCCCCTATTATAATCCTATGGCAATTTTTTTTGCGAGCGCAATCAGCCTAAAAGTTATTTCTTAGGGTTCTTCTATCCTTTTTAAGGCATTCTATTCACTTTTTCTGAATTTCAGAATTTTTCGGTTCATACTTTTATTTTTAAATATTTTTTGCCCTGTTTCAATTTTGGACCCAATTTTTTTCTATTTTAATTAGCTATTCTATCAAGTTTAAATGTAAAGTACACATTATTAATGGTTCCTGAAGCAGCTTTGACCCCCCAGTGAAGGGGGCCTCATGCCCCATATCATGTGGGGCCTCTCGCCCCAAACCCACATATTTTAATTTGACCTCTATATTTTGAACTAAAATGCAAAAAACATGATCCAAATCATATCGATGTGATAGTCATAAAGTGAAGCAATGCAGATATCCATTATACTTTTAAAAATTTCCAAAGTTATTTCTGACAACCCCTTTCAAAGAATTAGTCAAAGTTACAAAAACCATGCACATTTTTTTCTTTCTTTAATTTCTACTATAGTTTGGTGCTGTTTGCCCTGAAAATTTGTGACGTCACCTAAAACGCCACTAGCTTCAATCCTATCAATAGATAAACGCACCAAAAATGTAAGTTTGGATATAAGCCTGGGGGGGCCTCTCACCTAACCCGGGCTTCTTGCCCCGACCTACTCTACCTATTATCTTTGTGTAAGACATATATAAATTATATAGTTATATAAACAAAAAAAATATTGGTGCAAAAACCCCTGTGACACAGATAGCTACATAACTCCATACATAATATCTACACCATTCTAGGAGTCGAAGAGAGATGAGACGAATGAAATATCAGTCACTTATCACCATAGTTGCAAATGATTGTGATGCCTTTGTTCTGAACCCTTTTTACCGTTACAGATTCTACTCATAGAAGCATTTATGATGCTGATATCCCATTTTAAAAACATGATTGTTGTGAAAATTGCTTATGGTTAATAACCACGTCACAGAGTCTTTTAACACGAGCAAGTGTAATTTCTGGATTCATGTTTTCATGCTTAACATCAGGGGCCAACCAGATGATCTTTGGAGGTGGCCTATGGATTTTTGGTGAAGATTATTCAGACACTCTAAATCGTTTATCTTAAATTTCCTTATGAAGAGTGGGCATAACTTGTAATTTTATTTTGCTTTTTACCACCAACAACATTGTCCAAGGGTGATCAAGTCACAGGGAACTTCACTGTAACATTTTAAAGGACGAGGGTCTAGAGGCTGCAAAAACCGACCTGTTGTCAATTTGTAAGCTGTTCCATATAAGGACATAGGGGTCATAAAATCCTAATTGCTCAAGAGAGCTGATTGGCTTCATGAAAACGATGTTAGCCAATTAAAAGAAGGGTAGAATTTGCATAATTATTCCAATGCTATACTTCAACTTCAGAGCTCTATAGAACCTTTGATATTTTGGGTGTCATAAAGTTATCTTATTTCTGACCAATCAGATTGAAAGATGACCTGCCAATCAAAGTTACAAGACAAAATCCGTATTAATTCCATATTATCCTTAATTTCTTAAGAAATATGAACTTTCAAGCACCAGAAATAGCACCAATTATGTGAAATTGTACAATGGAACGAAATATATGAAAATTGTTTAAATACATGGAATATATCTCATTGTATTCCATTGTTTATGAAGAGGAATGAGAGATGTTGACTGCTTGGAGGTTGGACACAGAATGACCATGGGTTCAACCCACCCTGCTTTTATAGCAGGTCCCCCTCCTTTAATTTTGAGTCAGCTTGAACGATTGAGTGAGATGGTTGCAAAATTTCTTTGAGCTAACAAAGCTTGTTGCTTTAAGTAACAATAACTGACAGATTACTATAACTTTAAAAAACAATCTCACTCAATCATTTAAGTCTCAGCTGACGTAATATTTCAAATTTTACAGTGTAGCCTTGCAGAAAGGCTGTTCAGTATTCATCTTTGAGAGCCACAATGTATAATGTATCACAAAAATACAAAATGGTCTTTTCTACAAACTGGCAGGTAAAGCAGCATGAAAAGTCTGAGGGTTTGCTGCCACACAACCTGTACATAAAAAAACTGAATGTAGTATATACTTCAACTGTTCTTGTGCACACAATTCGGCCTCAGTATAGATGACTTCTATTCGTAACAGACCTTCTTTTCTACCTTTCAATTCTACATCCCTATTCCGCCTCTCCATTTCATTGCAACGTGTTTGCCCACTCCTTCCGATTAATGGGAAATACTACAGCAATTACTTAAAACATTCGGAATGTGTGCTGAATATTTACAGAGAAACATCATTACAAGGCAATTAATACAATCAGAACCATGATCATATAGATTAGTGTTAACACGAAAATGATTAACGGTATATATTTCTGGAATAGCGCAGAATCACGAGATGGAAGCCTTCATATACAATGAATAGTCTGTGATTGAACAATGAACTGCGCAGTCTATGCGGCAAGCAGTGGATGGAGTATTGCAGCTTTAAGAGTTCACAACCTAAATTGATCAATGCACTATGGAAGGCTAACTAAACAAGAGGACACCAATGTGGTGCAGGAAGAATGACACTGCTGTCAAACATGGGTCCTTGTGACCTGGTCTGAGATGCCTGCTCTGCTGAAGGTCTCTGCCTACATGTGCTTGAATTCTGCTTCAGCAACCTGAAATTTTCAGTGGACCTTCATGAGCAAAGTCCCAGCTGGATGTTGTTCGGATGAGACATTAAAATGGCGGCCCTTGCATCGGTGTCTGTGCTTGGCAAAAAAAAATCCCTCACATTTGCAATGTAATTGGGTTAACGTGCAACAAGTTGAGGACTCTCACTCTCCCATCTCATCCATCAACCCTTGTGAGTTCTTCAAGCCCCTTGAGCACCCATCTAGGGGAGAGTGGGGCATAACCAACCCCTAAGACAAAATGTCTCACAGGATGATAATGACCAACACAATTAAGAACTCCAATTGGAAATATGACACACTCTTAGAGTACTTTCATATCCCTTACCCACAGCATCAAATGACTCTCCCTTATAGCACAGGGATATGAAATAGTTTTTGGTACAAGGTGGGTGGTTATGCCCCATGCTCGGGGCATAACCACCCACCCCATGGGGCATAACCCCTCCCCCAATGTACCAGCAACAAATATAACTGGAGGATTTCCATATCTGGTGGAAGGATACTATGTCCCTTTCTGATGAAAATGCAGGTGCTCTTGACTCGGAAAGTATCAAACCATATCAGTGTCCTCACTTTTGCTATGGTAATGACTTCCGAGATATTTCTCTCCGGGACGCTCCCGCCAATACCAATCTTTCGTATTTTCAAGACAGCCCAAATGACATAATCTATGCTAACCCTTCCCAAGTTTCTCACATATTTACAGTACACTTTTGAAAACCCCCCTCCAGTTTCTGTCTTCCCCCTACTGTATTTTTCCAGGGGCGGGTGGTTATGCCCCATATTGGGGTAAAACAGCCACTACCCCTATTATCACTCATGACATGATTTAATGAAAGTTAAATCCATTTTAAAAATTAGTCAGAATATGAACAAACACAATGCCTATCGCCGATACCTTACATCTCCTTTATGTAGAATGCCATCACAAATACCGTCAAAAATAAAAATAAGATGAAGCGGCTTAAAAATGCTAAAAAACTAAACAAACTGACATGGTCAGTTTAGTTTGGTTCTGCCTTTTGCTTGCACCCCCTTCTTTTAAAAAGTTGTCTTTCACAAGTAAAATCACCTGCACTAACAATATTTTCAGTGTGTGGAACCAATCACCTGGAAACACTGGGTGGGTGGTTATGCCCCTGGGGGTGGTTATGCCCCACTCTCCCCTATCTATCTATTAATTAGTGACATTGCACTGAAAAATCCCTGATAAAGGTATATAACATGTGGTAAGATGGATGGATGATTGTACTTCATATTCTGTATTTTTGCACTTGGCAGCTGGATTCGAACTCAGGACCCAACAATTGGCTTAAACACTCTAAACTGGGCTAATCTCCACCGAGTGGTCGTTAGTTTCATTCCATTGGAATAACGCCATGCCTTTTCTGTACACTAGAGGAGCCACCATCAGTCGATTAGTGGGAGGTGAACCGGTTAAATACATAATGGCTTAATCATAGTTAATGTCATTGTTGTATTATCATATACATGTACAAAGGGTCACATCTATCAGTAATGAGTGTATTTATACTTAATGCTTATTAATAAATGTACTGAATAATTCAGTCATGTGACCTTTCATCCGAGATTAAGCGAGTGGCAGGAAGAGCTATAACATTACTGTTCCTTTTGGCTTAAGCTTACGACTCATCCACGCATTAACTCATATCTTGTTTCGTATCCGTCAAAGCTCCGTCAGAGCTCCGTCAAAGCTCAAATCGCTATAAGGCGGCTTACTTAAGATACACCAAGCACCGTTTGTGCACATAAGGTGAATATAGGGTGTTAGAAGAGAGTCTCATAGAGGAAAAGTAGGTGGCAAAGGCACAGAATCATTTCAAAGAGGTATTATAAGAGGTATTCCAAGACGGACAAGTTCTTTTGAGTGAGCAGCGAGTGAGTGGGGTGAATGTATAAGGTGTGCACAGAGCAGTCGCGTGGCCAAGACAGGAAAGTTCCGATTCATCAATTCTGATTCAATGTGTAGGATGCTCACGTTTTTATGTGACCAAACACTGTCTACTCACCAAGTGACCTAATTAAGGATTTTGCTGTTTACATTTTGCTTGTTCTCATATACAGAGCAAATAACAAACTTTGCCATATAGCCAGTATGCTGTCTTATAGTATAAGTAATACACATAAAAAATTTGGGAACAAACAGTTACGTTTTCTGGGAGATTAGGCAGTTTTTCTAAATCTTAGTGCATTTTTTATTAGAATCGCCAAATCTTTTGATTGCTATAGATTCAATGCTTGTGATTTCACATCAGGATGTCTTATACATAAATACAGCATAGGCTACTGGCTATGTTATATTGTAACTGAATTGGTTTCTTGTCCAAAATTTAAGATTTTATGATTAACTAGGTCACTTTGCATAGAGCAAACGATACACAGTGTAAAGATCTTATGGTGAATGTTGAACATAATTACCCAAAATCACCATCTGTACCAGATTGTATGAACACTTAACACGGGTCATCCTAAAATGTTAAACGCCTACAACTTATCTCCTCAATGGGTTACTGGCAAAATCTTGTCATGTTGTAACATGAGTTCAGTTAATTAAAAGTAGTCTTGTAACTCATGTTCGGCACTGACACAATATCAGTAAAATGACTTAACATGTTATGCGTTCATTCAATCTGGTACTTGTGGGGTGACATGTGAAATATTCGGAGAATGAGACATTACTTGTAAATCAGAGAAAAGCGATTTTTGTCTTCTGCTTGTTCTAATGCTCGAGATCTCAGCGTCCACATCGCATGGCGTCCTGTTACTTCGGACAATGAAACAATCAAGCTATATATAGCTATGTGACATGATTGTTTCTTAGCATCATCCCAAGTCATACCATGACAAAATGGCCCATAACCTTTGCTAATTCATGAATACTTAATTAACTGACCCAGTTTTGGCTCAGCCAATCAGGGACTGCTACATCACAGTTTGAAATTGTTGCTTCTGTTTCACACAGTTACAAATGGAGAAATTGTGTATTGTTGAAAGGTGCTATCACAGCTCCGAAAATTCCATTGAATTATGTATTTTCACAGTTCTGAAATGAAACTGTTTGAAAGTTTGCTTGTTTTACACTATTTTTCTTAGTTGCCAGTAATCCTTTAAGTGTCAATAATCGGACTGAATCTGCCTGCAAAATGCTTATGACCTAAATAAGCAGCCAATCACAGAAGAGGTTGGAAATAGCAGAAAGCCCTGTCCATTTTAGCAGGGCTTGCGTGGGGAGGATGCTTCTTAGGATTTGCCAATTCCATGACTCGCAGCTGAAAATCAATAGGAGATTGTAGTCAAACAAGTACTTGGCAATTGAGATACGTTGAGATACATTGCGGTTTATTGCTGGCGGACGCGTCATACTTGAGCTTAAACGGACAGAAAGGAAACACTTGTTGATTAAGATTAATTGCAAGCCTTCAGTAAGTGTCTATGTTTTAAAAGCAAAGGTTACTGTGTCTGCTAAGCTCAAGACAATGTGCACTGGGACACATTAATTTTGGTAAATGACACATACGGGTCTAGAGTGAGGTGAGGGAAATTTGCCCGAGATTTAAACAGCAACCAGCAGATTAAAAACAGTGGCAAACAGACAAATAGATTGCTTGTTTGTTTGTTGGAACATTCTATGATTAGGGTTACAGTGTTAGAATGTTCCAAAAAACAGACAAGCAATCTAACTTTGTATTTCTTTTGTGTACAGTAAAAAGTATTACAATTGCTTAAACCACTAGGCCCGATTTTCTCTTGAGAATAAAAGGGGCCGGATTTGCCCTGAGAAAAAAGGGACCAGACTTCCCCCACCTGACCCTATGTGTTCCGCAAATAAAACACACTCAGGGTAACAATCACACAGTGTAATGGTTCCAATCCAAACCTAAATTGAGTCTTTCCTTTGCTTGTACACACAGCATTTAGCAATTCCTACAGTTTCATTCTTATCTCAAATACAAAGAACAAAAGCAATTTCCTCCCGATGACTATAAACAAGAAAATTATCTTCCAAATAGCTTACTTTCCCCTTTACACAATAGTAACTTATTGTCTGCAGAATTTACGTTAGTAAATTTGCAACAAAATTACCTATTAAGATACTGAGTAGTTCATTGTACTATCAAGGTGTTGTTATTTGTTCTGGTATAATTTAAAACTTCCTATAAATTTAAATAACAGTAGCTCTTTAAACAAGAGGCGTGGTCTGTCACATGTATACCATAAGGTTTTTCTGTGTAACACAATCATGTTCTTGTATCAACAAAAATGTTAGATATGACTTAATCTAACCATAATTCAGAATAATTGTTCATTTCTACGTTTTTGCTGTACTTAAGGTCAAACTTTCCATAGGTTTTGCAAAGTCATTACGCTTTTCAGGCTAAAAATATTCTCTAGGGGAAGCAAAATATGAAGCCCCTCAAAGAACGAAAATTGCAAAATCGTGCTTTCCGAAATTTTTTTAAAGAAAAATGTAATTTTCTAGGACAATCATGAAATTGATCAGGTTAGTGCCTTTCTCAGCTATACCCTCAGAAATTTATTGATTACTATTTTACCATTTTGGAATCACAGATCAGGGGTCATGTGTTTCTATCACACCGAAGACTCTCTCTCCGTCTCTCTGTCTCTTTCTCTGTCTGTCTCTGTCTCTGTCTGTCTCTCTGTCTCTCTCTAGCTCTGTCTCATCCAAACATAACCCTTTCTCATCCTCGTAACTACATACACAACCAACAACGAGATACCTTATTAGACTACTATACATCCTAATAAGGGATAATTTTAGTTTACACACAAATTAAGGTTTACGAATTGTAATTTTTGGTGTAAAAGACCTACAAATTACTGACTTTTCCATCAATTATTTGTAAGTGGACTGAACTTACCACCCCTAAGCAAATGGCGAGGGCACAAAGAGTAATAACAACCCAATCCAGGGTGCAGCAATACAGTGGAAAGAAGGGAAGACGGATACATAGAGTTGAACAGATACATTAGAGATTACACACAACAGACAGGAAATAGGTATGAGGTAAATTAGATGAATACAGGCAGATGAAGTAAATTATCAATTCCTATAGTTTCACGTACAGTGTATATTGATAGATAGATAGGGTAAGTGCAGCCCTTTAAGCCCAGTCCTTGGCGCTCATGAGGGCAGACTGGTGAGCTGGGAGAGAGAGAGTGGGAGTCTTCAACATGTCACACATTTGCTGCATTAAGGGATGTTATTAGTCCAGGAGCCACTCCCCAAAAAGGGCCATATTTCAGGAGTTGCTTCACCCCGAGAGCTAGAAAAATGCGAGTGGTGCCATGCAATTTCCAAAATACCCCAGATTACCACTGGGGTGGATGTATGTCTTCAAAGTGGTGCAGTTTTCCTTTATTTCACTTTTAATGCACTTCCCCTCTTTTGATGTTTGGGACTTTTAGACCGGCAACAGGGGTGACTAATAATGTAATTTCTCCTCACCTACTGTAGTAATATACACAAGAGGCATCCCTATCAGCGTGCCTCGGCGGTCAAACGTCGGCCCAAAGCTGGTCCGATGCTACTGACATCGGACTGGCGCTGGGCCGACGTTGGACCGCCGAGGCATGCTGACAGGGATACCAACCTAAAGCTAAGAAACACAGCTATCCAACCATGTATAACACATGTTGATGGTATGTAAATTCATTGAATGAACTATGATTCTTTAAGAAAAAATGAGGAAAAAATTAAGATTTTATAAAATATTAAATTATAAATAACTTTTCAAGAATAACGAAAAGAGCTAGAAAAACCAAAAAGACATTATACATTTTCAAAAATACTACAGATAACTACTACAGTGGATTTATAACTTGAAAGTGGTGCAATTCTCTGTTATTTCAGTTTTAATGCTTCATTCTACTTTCATGTTTGGGAATATTAAAACTATGTTTTGGGTGACTAATCCATTGATTCCACTGAATATTTTAATATAGTAAATCACAAAAGTCAATCCGAACAAATTCATGATTTTTGTACAATATTTCGGCTTTATTTAGCCATCCTCAGGTATGAAATGAAAATGTTAAAGGAAACAGAGAGTTAGTTACATGACAAACAACAAACAACATGAAAACTGTGGGAAACATAGACAATGAAAACAGTTACCTGAATAACACAAACTCTTTTGAGGCTTTCAGGCCATGATTGAGTGTGGGTGTTTGCCTTCTAATGGCCAGTGCTTCTTTAAAAAGCAATAGAGACCAATGTCTTGCAGTGTCAATTATTTTAGTGTTGGCAAAAATTACACTGTATAGACTAACAGGTTGTTCACTATAGAGATGATCAGGGAGGCTAAGGATGTCATGAACATGTTTAAAATTAGCACAACTTTGAACATGATTAAAGATTTCACTTGCAGGTTTGGTATGCAGGTTTGGGATCTTCTCTTGGTCCTGTCCTTGCTAACATTATTATGACAGAAATGGAAAAACAAATTGTGGATAAATTGATCCAAGAAAATCTTATAAAGTTTTATGTACGTTATGTAGATGACACTTTAGTGCTTGCTAAACCAAATGACTTTGACACTATTCAAGGTCATCTCAACTCGTTCAATTCCCAACTTAAATTTACACGAGATGAATTTGGAAATGTTGTACACTTTCTTGATATCCGAGTTAATTCTGACTCCACCACGGTATTTAGGAAGTCCACACATACTGGACAATATGTGAATTTTGACAGTTGGGAAGCTTGGCACACAAAGACTGCCTGGATTAGAGCTTTGGTGTCTAGGGCCCACAAAATCTGCTCCAATACGTTTGTCCTCAAATCAGAACTCCTAAACATTAAACGTTTTATGTCATGGAATGGATACACAAATTCCACTTCTAATAAACTAATAAAATTATTCACTCCCGCGTATGGCCCAAGACAACAAACTCCTCCAACCACCAAAATATTTATGACCCTGCCGTACATCAGCAAACAAGGTGAAATTTTAGCCAGAAAATGTTCCAAACGTATTGGTGCATTAATTACAAAACCTGTCAAATTTCAATTTCTTTGGCAAACCACAAAGATAGCTTCATTTGCCAGTACTAAGGATTTAATTGCAAAAGAATTCAAAAGTTCTGTTGTCTACAGATTTGTATGTCCAGGTTGCAATGCCAGTTACATAGGTAAAACAGACAGAAATCTTTGTACACGTATTAAAGAACATACCAAACCTGCAAGTGAAATCTTTAATCATGTTCAAAGTTGTGCTAATTTTAAACATGTTCATGACATTCTTAGCCTCCCTGATCATCTCTATAGTGAACAACCTGTTAGTCTATACAGTGTAATTTTTGCCAACACTAAAATAATTGACACTGCAAGACATTGGTCTCTATTGCTTTTTAAAGAAGCACTGGCCATTAGAAGGCAAACACCCACACTGTTTTCATTGTCTATGTTTCCCACAGTTTTCATGTTGTTTGTTGTTTGTCATGTAACTAACTCTCTGTTTCCTTTAACATTTTCATTTCATACCTGAGGATGGCTAAATAAAGCCGAAATATTGTACAAAAATCATGAATTTGTTCGGATTGACTTTTGTGGGTGACTAATAATTTTATATCTCCTCACCTACAGTAGTAAAATACACATGCAGCATAACAACGTAGAGCTGAGCAACACAGCTATCCAACTATGTGTACCACATGTTGGTGGTATGTAAATTCATTGAACGAACTATGATTGTTTAAGAAAAAATGAGGAAAAAATCAAGATTTTATAAAATATTAAAGTACAAATAACTTTTCAAAAAGGATATAAAGAGCTAGAAAAACCAAAACGGCATTTTACATTTAAAAAACACACCATTGATAACTAATTCAGTGGATTTATCACTTGAAAGTGGTGCAATTCTCTGTTATTTGAGTTTAAATGCGCCCTACAACTTTGATGTTTGGAAATATTAGAACATGTGTCCAGGGTTTATCATTATTTAATTTCTCCTCACATACTGTCGCAATATACACATGCAGCACACCATATTAAAGCTGAGATTATATATCACATACGAGTATTGAAAATCCCTGAAAAAATATGATTAATTATGAATTGATAAGAAAAAAAGAAAGATTTTACAAAATAGTACACATAACATTTCAACAATAAGCAAAAGAGTTAGAACCACCAAAAAAACACGATACATTTTTAAAAACACTGTAGGGCAATTCCGTAAAGTCTGATTCACAGATTTGACACTTCAGCATCTTGTGTAGCCCTACCATTACACCTCAGCTATTTCATTGTTATCCAGGCATGAGGGCAGGTTATAGGGGTATCAGACAAGCCATCAACCAAAGCTCCAAGTGTAACAGGAGCTGAGCTACAAAGCAAATATCATGGTGTCGGACGTACATCACACGGTGTACGTCCGACACCATGATATTTTGCCATAGAAATTTAAAAACTATTCATACCTGACAATGTTCTAATATTCCCAAACATCAAAGGAGTAGGGTGCATTAAAACTGAAATAACGCAGAAATGCACCACTTTCAAGTGATACATCCACTGTTGCAATTATCTATAGTGATTTTCGAAACGTGTAATACCTTTTTGGTTTTTCGAGCCCTTCTTATTATTCTTGAAAAGTTATGGCCAGGTGCAAATTTTTGTGTATTTTAGGTGAAGCCAGCATTGTATCTGCTACAAAACCTTACAAAATACATATGTTCCATTCCACAGTACTTTGTTATGTTTAAAACTATTTTGTCAGTAAAGATTTCAAATTTCAGGGCAATCGGAGTATTGCTTCTAGAAATCTGAGGTCTTGAACATCCAGAAAATTGCCATTTTTTAGCATTTTAGCGTGACATGCACATTTTGAGCTATGTTTAACCCTTCATTTGCAAAATATTTTCAACAATTTGTCAATGGAAAGTATTCTGAATTGTGGCCTTGGGAGTTCTGGTTCTGAGACTATCAATTAGAATCTGATACTCTGAGTATTTGTCAAATAGTGTCAATGAGACTCTGAAGTGGCAAATGAAGCCAAAAATTGAAATTTTAGCAATTTCTGTTAAACAAGTCTGTGAACTGGTTAGCTCTTGGTATTCTATGTAGTATTAGCTCTCCCAGCTTAGTTTGAGGACCCCTCTATTGCATATTATACCTTATTTCCATATATAAATGTCATAGCTACTTGTTTGCATTATTTTTTCTTGCTTTGTAAAAGTTGTCCCGACCCTAACACTAACTTTGCAGTCTCTCTCAGTCCTACACAGGCTGGCTATATGCACCTTTTCACTTCAATATTTTTCCTCTACAGTTGTTCTATTGTTTTGGACTAAAAAGGATGCATCTGCCTGTCTGGATTTTTAGCTAATGTTGAAAACTATTGCATGTCCCGACCCTAACACCTCTGTCCCGACCCTAACACCTATAAATAAACCAAGTTTAACTTCAGTTTAGACCCAGTTTAAAAGCCGAATTTTCATGTCTGACAAAACTTGGCTAGACTGGGTTTATTGAGACCGAATTTAAACTCAGTTTCGACCCAGAACCATGAAACAAGACTATAAATAAAAATTAATATTAATATAATTTAAGATTATCAAACAACCTTTTTTGATGAATGTAGAAGCTATTAAAAGTTAAAAATTGAGTGAGGAATAATGTTAGACCAGCAAAGTGACTTACCATGTCCACTGGTTGAAGTTCATGCAACATTTTTTGTGATTGTCAGCTAGTGTCCCGACCCTGATGCCTCCAACAAAAATTTTTAGTATGTTATATCTCCAATGCTAATAACTATATCTATTAAAAATTTAAATTGCACGCTAGGCTTTGTATACAGAGCAAAATTTTGTCATCTTTATCAATTTTTAAATTTTTAAATCTTTGTTTCGGAAAAATTCAATTCTGATCTTCTGTTGAAATTGGCTAATATTTGAAAAATGGCAGTTTTGAATATTGGAGCAATTTAAACAGCTCTGTGTCCCACTGAAATATGCATGCATATCATTCATGGCCTAACAGGTTCAGAAAGTGATGAGATATGACCAACACAATACTTATAAAAGAACTAAATCACTCCAAAATTGTATGCTTTGTTGTTGCTTCTTCAATTGAAAAAATCACAATAGCTATGTAGGAAATCATTACTTAACTCTGCTTTTTTGCTTACTTATCGCCCTATATGTGTACTTTAAATTGCAGCAAGATTCCAAGCAAAAACAACACCTTTATTTTTCAACATCTTGTCACGCTCTTATTTGCACCAGGCCTTATGTGTATACTGTAATATTTTAGAATTTAATCTTAATTTCCCCTCCTTTATTTCATAAAGAATCATCATTCATTCAATCATTGTAAATACCATACACATGTTTCATACATGGTTGGAAGGCTATGTTTCGTAGCTTTAATTTGATATGCCACATGTGTGAATTGCTACAGTAGGTGAGGAGAAATTAAATTATTAGTCACCCCTGTTGCAGTTCTAAAATTCGACCATATCAGAAGAGTAGGGTGCATTAAAACCAGAATAACGGAAAAGTGCACCACTTTCAAGTTATACATCCACTGCAGTAGTTATCTGTAGTGTTTTTGTAAATGTATGATGCCTTTTCCATTTTTCTAGGTCAATATTTTAATCCTGAAAAGTTATGATTACAGTAATATTTTGGACAATCGTAATTTTCCCCCCATTTTTTCTTAAAGTACCATAATTCATTTTATGCTATCCACATGTGCTATACATGGTTGTATAGCTGTGTTTCTCAGCTTTAATTTGGTATGCTGCATATGTATATTGCTACTGTAGATGAGGAGAAATTAAATTATTAGTCACCCTGTTGCAGTTCTAAAATTCCCAAACATCAAAAGAGGGGGGTGCATTAAAAGTGAAATAACGGAGAAGTGCACCACTTTGAAGACATACATCCACCCCAGTGGTAATCTGGGGTATTTTGGGAATTGCATGGCACCACCCGCATTTTTCTAGCTCTCGGGGTGAACCCCCTCAATTTTTTTGGTCCTTGGCTCCTGGACTATATACTTTATTGACAACCAGCTGGGATTCTGCCCATGAAGGGTTACTGAAAATTTTGGGCAGGGCTTTGGAGTCGGGTGATTATTGAACCGACTCCGACTCCCGACTCCTCTGACTTTCTGAAAAGCGACTCCGACTCCGACTCCTTGGGTCTCCTGAATTGCGACTCCGACTCCAACTCCCGACTCCGCTTATCGGCATTTTTGCACATTAATATTACATGATTAACAGAGAAGAAAAAGTCATTTTACAAAGTTTTCATAGGATTTTGTACATGAATACTTGCTTAGGAAGTTTTATGTAAACTTTGGGGTTCATTTCACATTTTTGAAACTGTGTTTTTGTAAATTATATTAATCATTTTTAGGAGTCAGGAGTCACCACTTTAATTTTCGACTCCGACTCCGACTCCACCTGAAAATCAAAGTTCGACTCCGACTCCACCCAAAAACCTCCGACTCCACGACTCCGACTCCCGACTCCGACGCCCTGATTTTGGGTTCCCAACCAAGCAGGCAGAAACCTTATATCCACTCTGCCACTCATGCAGATGCCGTTGTTCAAGGAAGACCACGACACCAATGGACATACTGGTAGAAATCATTATTGACATGAAAATTGTTATATTCATGTAGCTGAATAAATAGTTAAAATAGATCAAAAGACATAAATACAGTGGTACCTCCGTTATAAGACTGCCCTCCAGCGGTAATGAAGCGGTCTCTTGTCAGGGTGCAAAATGCACTAAAAATAGTCAGTCTTACAACAGTGGGTCTTATGACGCAGGGACCAATGTAGATACTAAAATAGATTGATAGATATAAAGTTACATATATAGGCATAAGATAGACACAGTTCTTATACACATGTCCATAGCACAGTGTATAGGCAAAAAGATAAATATCATAGTTCCAAATTATAATAGACTGGTAGAGACAAAAGAATTAATAGACAGTAAAAAGGCTATTAGTTTAACAGAGCACGGAATCAAGTACGTATTTTGAAAAGTTGTCACTTGCCATTCGAGTTATCTATGCATCAGAGAGGGAGGCGGTCGAAGAAAATTTATGAAAAAGCAAAAGCAAAGTGGGAGGGGGAACAGAAGTCAAATAGAGTGTAGTTGTACGCTTTCGGCAGACTTAAAGAGACTTTTGAAGAATTGAATTACCCCTATCATCCGCATTTCGTGCATATGATGTTTATAAATACACCTTCATATTTGATCACGTATATAGCACCAGTATGAAATCATGCAGAAGCAAAAAACTCGAACAAAAGCAAATAAATTCATTTGAAAACCCCTAGAAACTAATAAAATGTACTTGGATTCCATTGAACTTTGTTCATGTTGATGACAATGATGAGGGTGCAATATTTTTCCAGAAAAAATGTCTTAAGTCACCAGATAATGACATACAAAATCATTTTCTATAAAAGGTCTGTGCAATGTCACTTATCATTAAGTCACCAGATAATGACATACAGTTACAGGCGATTTAATTAGTACGAGATTCTAAAGATTTTTGGTCACTAAATAAATAGCATTTTTGGTAGACCTGATTGGTTCAGAAACAACAGTACGTCACTCATCTAATATATATCAAACGTAGTAAGTACCTGTTTAGCATTGATTTGTCACTGTCAAGTGTGAATGACCAGAATCATGTGGTAATTAAATCACACGTAGGATAATAATTGTCTATATAAGGTCTCTGCAATGTCAATTATTATTGTATTACACTTGCCAAAGGTAAAGGTTAAACGTAGGCACTTTTATTTAACATGGGTAGCTGATTCAGTCCGTGAATTGGTTTTCAATCGGCCTAGAGTCACTAGAAAACAGACCAATTTCACGGATGGTTCTCTCAGTTAACACTAGGGGAAAAGTGGTAAATACTTAAATCCCATTGGCTAATAGATTTCCCGCCGCCCTTGCCTCTGATTGGTCCAGCCAAGGCGACTCCAAGCTGGAGTATTTTTAGTACATTTTAATGTAACTTTAAGGCTTTATAACTTGGTCATCCTTTCAGTTTAAATGTTGACAGTTGTGTTTTTGGATTTAGTGTATACATCTACGTGTGAAAAGCAAATGAAGAATCGCAGAATTACATAAAAGTTATTTTGGGTCAATGTTCAGGCCATTCAGTGAATGGCCAGACCCGGGTATTGAACCTGCATCCTTCAGACTGCAAGACCAAGGCAGCTGTGCTAACCATTATGCTATGAAGCCACACATTGGCACTGCCCAGCACAAAAAGGAGTACATGTGAAGCAATCAAATTATTTGATGATAGTGTCATTTTGGGCCGAAGGCCCAAGGCCAATATGGGCACGAAGCCCCTGTGGCCTTGAATTGTCATTGTTTTGTACCCAGGTGGCCTTGTTTTTCTTCTCCGAAGATCAGATTTATGGGCCACCTGGGTGAGTTCATAGTCTTTTTTGGGGGGGGGGCACTTGGGAAGGGATCCAACGGGTCGCCAGCTTTTTCGGGTCTTTTTCTTCTTTCGTCTGTGTGCGGGGTCCGGAGGGAGGCTGTGATGCTCTTGTGATGGTGTTCTTCTTGTTTTTTCCTGAAAAGAGAATGAAAAGAGAGAGCAGTATCTGGGCTTTTGAGTGGGACGAGCGTTTAAGACAGAGGTGTTTTCGCATTGTTTTGTAGGAATTGAGTATAAGAATGAGAGTCTGGTACAAGCCCTATTAATTCAGGGATGTCCAGGGTCTTTCAGTTGCCCCGGCATAGAATACCGGATACAACCCGCCTCCATTTAAAGTCCCATGGGCTCGGACTGGATGTGTTGTACACAGTGGCTGCGGTGACGCAGGTGAGCTGTGTATGTGGAAGCAAAGGAGTGGGTCTGCGCGGGTTGGCAACAGGGCTCCCACCCACAGTCGGTTGGCGTCGCCCCACCGTACATACTGGCTTAGGGCCAGTCATGATATGTGGGTCAAATTATTTAAATTTCGCTTCATTTATACAGTGTACTCCCTATATGCAAATCCATACGCTCCAAATTAAGCTGCCCTGTAGAACAGTATATGCATTTTGCAGTACAATCGAAGTACATTCGGTGATTTAAATAATTTGAGCGCTTCAAATGTGCTCTTTTTTGGTCTTGGTGACGCATACGTCGTATAATTAATACAAATGAAACAACGAGTGCAACCAAGTCGCCATAGAAGCTCAACTAATAGTCAAGTATGACATGTCCACCAGCAATAAGAGGCCATGTATCTCAACAACTAAATACCTGTTTGACAACAATCTCCTATTGATTTTCAGCTGCAGGTCATGGAATTAGCAAATCCCGAGAAACAATCATGTCACATGGTCCGATTGTTCAATAGTCCTTAGTAACAGGAAGTCACGTCATATCAACGCCAAGATCTCGAGTCTGGCGAGACTCCGTTGATCGTTCTTTCATGATAAACATTGACAACGGGACAGTAAGCTAGTTTTAACGTGTATTGGGCAAATTAAGAGCTGTTTAAGATTTCATACAGTAGACATATATAGAACTGAGAATGAGTTTTACAGGGTGATAAGGCCGATATTGACATTTCGAGAAGTTGGTAAGCCAAATTAGATCTCCTCGCTAAAAATAACCTGAAAATTCCTTTTTCTTAAGTCTCAAATGAAATAGTTCCAATTTCACAGCACATTAACAAAGTTTCTGTTCAACATTGAGGTAAACCAGAGTAAGACTCACCAATCACATGCTCTAAGGAAGTAGACAAGGCCATCAGCATACTCAGAAACAGCCCTGGTTTCTTCCAGACAAAATTTTGTGAGTTCCCAACAATGGGTTTATGTTGACCGCTTCCAGAATTTCAAACTTGCCGCAAGTTGGCAACACATGACAGTATATGTTCGGCCAAGGCTGGAAAAAGCAGTGGCAATGAAACAGTGGTCCACTTGTAGACAGCCTAAGTGGCTATATAGAAACATACTAATCGGCTGGTGACAAACGTAATCAGTTTGAAACTTGTGTTCATACCGTCATTTTTGTTCCCCTTTATCCTGTGGCACAACTTTTAATGTGATAAAAAGCGAAATAAAATGAAAAAGTCAATGCCGTCAAATTGTGAAAAAATTAATCAATTTGCATCATCAAACAAAGATAAAATCACAATCATAGTAATGACTTTGCACCTGTGGGGAAAACATTGTTTTCTCATTTTTAACAGTTTAACTTTTAGTATTTGGTGTCCTTGGCCACACCAGGAGTCTACTAAATGGTTTTGATGAAGAAATCTACTTGTTTCTTTGCATGCCACATGTTGTAAGACGGATATCAGTACAGAGAATTTTAAAGAAGCCTGCCTGTGGATAAGACAACAAGAGCTAATAAGCAGTCATAGGGTATCTATCAACCAATGCATACAACACTGACAATAATCACAGATTGTACATTTAATGCATTACTCTGTACAGTGCCAAAGCATGTGTAACATTGATGTGCACTATAAAATATGAATAAACTTAAACCGAAGTCTATGGCAACCCTCTGGAGATTAGTGCACATATGCGTCAAATGTGCCTCAAGTATGCCTCAAATGTGCCTCAAGTATGCTCGAATGTGCGTCAAATGTACCTCTGAAAAATGTCTATGCCTCAGATGTGCCTCTCTTTGGTCTGGGTGGTCATCTAGATTTTCGATTTGACTTTTTGCTGAACATTCTATTTTGCCGGTACATGTAGCCGAGCAGTTACAGGCCAATGGCTGGGGCATTACCTGCTCCAAAGAAGGTCGGTGTCTGTATTGACTTTAAATCAAAGACTTACAATGTGCTTTCATAACACTATAAAAGATATACATAAATAAATAATTTTATTGAAATTCGACACACATTTTTGGCATTAGAGCTCTTTGTAGATTAGCGGCCCTAAAAAGTTTCAAAATGAACATACAAATTGGTCTTATGATGTGACCGACTTAAGAGCGTTTTTAGTGATTTGTCTAGTGTCAGTCATGTAGATGAGTTCAGTCAGGATACATGTCAATAAACAAATTACAAATTTTCAAGGTTATGCACCTTATAAGAAGATTAGAAGATGAACAGGTTACTGTCAATAACGTGGCAAAGCAAGTTTGGAAGTAAAAAATCATGTCATTGGCTGCTAATCTGCAAAGAGCTCCAAAGGTTTAATCAGCATTTTTGAGCTGCACTACAGCGATGCACTTTGATACCGAAAAAGAGTGTACTGTTGCTCTGCGAAAATGGCACTTTGTGTGTCATCCTAAAGATGATTTGTCATGATCATACCCCATACGTTCAATGTTGATTTGATTTAAGGAGACTTATCCCTCTTGTTGGTGACAGCCAAACGAAAGGATTATGCATCTGATTTTCAATCCAAAATCAGTTATGACAAGTCAAATGGCCTTCCCTTGATCATGACAAACAGCCTCTATGTTTCCCATGTTGAAAGTACAGAAGATGACACTTCATCAGCTATCATGAATAATGAAGTGCATTTTTCACAGTGAACTGATCCTCATTTTTTTTCTTTATCAAAGTGCATCGCTGTAAGAAAATTGTCCCTCAAGACTAAGTTTTGTCATTCCGGATGTCTTGCACATTGGTATAAAACCACACCGATTACTTAACCTTCTCAACCATACTTATACTTTCTACTCTCTCAGCTGACTTGGCATGTGTGGTCCTCTTGTAAAGTAGACATACAAAATATTCTGCTGGCACACTGACACACTGTTTTAAGAGGGTAAACATACACCATGCACTCTAAAAAATTTCAGACAAAATTGGTTTTTTAGATTCAAAACGGTTTTTTGAAAAACCAAATTTCAATGCAAAAAACCAACATGGATTTTTTTAAAAATCCATGTTGGTTTTGCATTGAAATTTGGTTTTTCAAAAAACTATTTTGAATCTAAAAAACCAATTTTGTCCCGATATTTTTTAGAGTGTGAACAATATTCAAGAATGTGGGTATACAAGATATATGTCATGTTTAGGGAAATACAGGAGGCATTATTATGTTCAATTATTCCAGCTGGCACCATTCCCCATCATTAACTCTTTTGTGTTGGTGGGGTGTCCAGGATGGATGATTTGGACTTAACATCCAGTATTTGGGGCAGCCAGGTGGGGTGGCAGAGTGGTTAAAAGGTTTCTGCAGAGTGATAAAAGCTCCTGCCTGCTCTGCTGAAGGTCTCAACCGGAACGGGTTCGAACCCCAGGTCGGGAACCTGAAATTTTCAGTCGACCTTCGTGGGCAAAATCCCAGCTGGATGTAGTTCGGATGAGACGTTAAATTGGCGGCCCCTTGTATCAGTGTCTATGGAGGGAAAGTAAAAGAGACAATGATACGAGGGGCTGCCAACATAATGCCTCATCCGAACACATCCGGCTGGGATTTTGCTCATGAAGGTCCAGTGAAAATATTTTGGGTTTATTGTCTGGTGTTCCGATACAGGCAAAGACGATCAGACTGACTCCACCTACTCAGATAGCCACCCAGCTACCATTATTTTCAGTTTTGCAATAATATTCACAGAAAAAATCACACCACAGTCTCAGAAAAACTTTTTATAATACTTTTTCCACCTTAGACTACCTATAAGAAAATTAAGAATTAAGAAGTTTCTCTTTTTTAACATATTAAACGGATGTCTTGTATCTTCTTACACACCATCTGCACAAAAGTTTGTTCTAGAATCCCAGTTATATTTTTCAAACATGTTCTAAAATAACCAGAAAAACATACAGAAATATGTACAAATAGGAGCTTATGAAACAAAAATGGTCATAAGTTATTCCTTGTTTATGAACTATTACATCATTAGGAGAGGCAACAATGCATAAAGTCAGGAAAAATTCTGAGTAAAAGTACTTAACACCAAAGTGGAAAATGTCTTTTATGCAATACAAATACTAGTAACACACATGACCAATATAATTTCAAAATTAAGTTGAAAAACTGTTCTAAATCAGCCTCATTCAGTGTATACATACATAATGACTTTTTCCAGAAAAAAAGGCACAAAAAGTGGTATGCATACTGATTGGACAGGTAAACATTTTTCACATTGATTGATTTGTTTGTTTGTTTGTGTTTTACGCCTCTGCAGCACCTTAGTGGGCTACATCGAGGCGGGCGATCGCCGTATGATGATGAGATGAGAAGACTGTGAGTCTGGCACATACCCTATGAATTCAGGGATGCCCAGGGTCTTTCAGTTGCCCCAGAATAGAACACTGGATACAACCCGCCTCCATTTACTGTCCCATGGGCTCAGACTAAAGCGAGTTCCCGGGGTGAGATTTGAACCCACACCCTCAAAGCCAGTTGACAAGTGCACTTACCAATTACGCCACGGGGGAACGCTTCACATTGATTGAAATTTAGTTGGTTGTTTGTATATACATGAATCATTTTGTGCTTTTACCATAGCAGAATTCCTTTGCTTTGCCTCCTAAAAATACGTTTACACAATTTGCTTTTGAAACAAAAACGGTTTTGTTTAATAGACTCAAACATTCAATAACTTCTTTCTTCAGAGGAAGTACCTACTTATAGCACATTATCTATTATTTCCTCCAATATTGGAATAACAAGTTTTAATATAGTAGTCTATTGTATTAACACAGTAAAACATTACAAAGAACAAATAGTACATAATTATGTACTAAAACAAAGGTCAGAATTTTCATAAGAGTTATCTAAAATTGTGTTTTAACAAGAAGAAGAGATTTAAAAAACGTATATTCTGGACTAAGCTTAGGCCTATGTATACAAAAATAGAACAATCATGTAAAAAAGTACAAAAAATGCCTGGTTCCCAGTCAATAAAATATGCAGAAGTATTATCATACCTCCAGTGTATCCAGCATATTATGTAGAAAATCATGTCTAAAATCATCATTTGCAACAACAAGAAATTAAAAATGATCTTACCTTATCTGTGAATAGACAACAAACTAGATCCACAATCCCAGAATGGTCTGTAAAGCTTTTCAGTGTGACCAGTATAAGAATTCCAAAAGCTTCCAAGTTCAGAGATGGTATTTGTGATATCATTCAGAAGTTCAAAGCCAACCCAAACTTTATGGTCTGTGAAAGGAATAGGTCTAACCCGGTAGACTTCACTCTAAAAAATTTCAGACAAAATTGGTTTTTTAGATTCAAAATGGTTTTTTGAAAAACCAAATTTCAATGCAAAAAACCAAAATGGATTTTTCTAAAAATCCATGTTGGTTTTGCATTGAAATTTGGTTTTTCAAAAAACCATTTTGAATCTAAAAAACCAATTTTGTCTGAAATTTGGTTTTTCAAAAAACCATTTTGAATCTAAAAAACCAATTTTGTCCCGACATTTTTTAGAGTGTTTACTTCTCCAAGACAATAGGACATTGTCAATTTGCATTTCAATTCAATGTTTGCACAAATTTGATAGGCCTGCAAGGTATAAGTGGGTACGTAAGTACATAATTTAATCTTAAAGGTGAGGATCGAGGGTTGGCTCAGTTGTTAGCATGCTTCCAAGTATTCATGGGTCCCAAGTTTGATACCAGCTCTGACCGAGTCTATGTTGTAAAGCAGTTTCAATCATTGATATTTCATTTAGCCTTTCTAAAAACATTGATCCAGTTTTAGGGTTATAGAAAACAAACCCGAAAAACCGCAGAGACATATTACAATGAAAGTATTTCTCTCAGAGCTGTTTGCGGATTAGCGGTCCAAACAGTAAACACTTTCAAAATCAACTTTCAACTTGGTCGTGTGATGTCACAGGCTTAAAAATGTTTTGTTTGTGTCAGTTATGGTTAATCAGTTGATAACGGTGCTTATCATATCTAGCAGCACAGGTGACAATAAACAAACTAATTCAATGACTTGAGGTACTTCATAAATAAGAGGATAAGGAGACCGACAAAAACACTGTCAATGATGTGGCAAAGCCAGTTTGCAAGTTAAAAATTAATTTTTCCAGTGGACTGCAAATCTGCAAAAAGCTCTAATTATCACAAAATGTCGATTTTGTTTCATTTACAGAAGTGGGACAAAAGGTACAAAATTGGAAATGAAGATTATACGAGTGGTCGCTCAAAAATAGAGCTGCAAGAAAGTGAAAAATTTGCTATGTGCCCACAAAATGGGTTCAGGAAATTGGTCATTCGTGAAGTATTTCTTGATAGCTACCCCTCCCTTGTGCAAAGAAAGCATATACTCATACCAAGATCCTCAAACGATGTCAAACATGCTCCATAGTCTTATACTTCTCAATTACTCATGCATAGAAAATGACATGTAAGCAGTTTATAAGAAGGGTCCAGCAAGTCAACATGACAGAAGAAAGAGCCAGAAGCCGGAAAAGAAGGTTTTGTAAACGGAATTAAAACATTGAGAAGATTCCTTAGAAAGTACCCAACCCCCCCCCCCCCAAAAAAAACATATATTTACTTGAATAAAAATTTAAAAAAAAAAAAAAAAAGGAGATTTTTTTTATCATTGACAAACACATAAGATTTTTCTTTTTAATCATAAAGAAATGTCTTCAAAATTCTGGGGTTCTTTATACGACAAGGTTCAAGCTTTGAGTCACAAATTTGTTACATCTGACTGACAAAAAAAACCCTGAAGGCTCATTTTTAATTTTATGAACAAGGTTTTAAACTAGTCAAGAACCTTTTTGTCTCAATGATTCATATGCATGTCATTGAGAGTCAAGCCTTAGCAGGGCCAAATCCCAGGCGAAATATGGCTGCAATATCAAAACACATCATTTTCTACACTGTATGCAAAGTTCATGCGTTTTGCCCACCCTCAAACTCAACTTACCTGCGATATTGAAGATGTTAGCATTCATTTCGCACAATTCTGTTGCTTGGACATAGCCTGGGAAATCACTGAACATGAAATTACAAAATTGAAACCTCCTTGGATGTTCACTGTTTTGTCAACATGTCTGTAGCCTCACTGTCATTTGAGTCTATAGCTTATTAATGAGCTTAAATATTGTTTTTCGTGACCTTTTTGAAGCATGAGAGAACTGATTAGTCTAACTGTGATACTTATGACAAAAATGTGTGAAACGAAACAGTGTGCACTGAGGTTTATTCACGATTGACCATATGGCCAGACACCTTTTGAAGTTGTGTCACAGTTATTGCAATTCTATTGTATTTGACAACTCTTTCAAAACTCTCTTTTGTTTTTGACCAGAAGTAGTCCGGCAGAAGTGTATGACAGTTGCAACCTGGAGAGAGTGCAAGCAACATGAGAACTTTCACTTGATTTGCAAACTCAAGGATTAGGTGAGGACTTGGTTTTTTATGTAAACTGTTGAAGAGAAGTGAAGTGTCACTGACATTGGTATTTAGCTATCCCCCTCCCAGTAAAATGCTTTCTCAAATTTTAGTTTATTTCGGAGACAGCGAGAAACTATTGGGGGGGGGGAGGTGTTTCTTAAATGACAGATTATCTTGGCAAGGCCAAAAGGTCCGATGCATTTCGGGCAATGGTTTTTAACTAAATTTGTGTTTCTGATTAACAAGTCCATTTCCGAAAAAATAACTTCCCACAAATCTGCGTTGAGCTGACACACTTTATATATATTCCAAGGGGCGTATCTAGAAATGGCCTGAGGGGGGGGGGTCATAATAATGGGTGACTACGAGGCACTCTGCGGCCTGAGGGGGGGGGGATGGCCCAATTCCCCCCCAGATAATATGAGGGGGATTTGGAGAGTTTTATTTTACGCGGCACTAATAATTATTTATATTAAGCCTGCAAAGTCCCCGAATTTCATTAACTAAATCAACAAAATTTTGCAAAAGAAAAGTATTTATCTCACAAAAATTTAATTTAAAAAAAAGACTCCAAGCCTCCCCTCCCCCCTGGATATTAAATGGTCTCTATACCAGCACATCAATCGGTCATTTATAATCAATATTTTATTTTTTCAATCATCCATCCGTCTATCCATCTATCATATCCATCCATCTATCTACCTACCTATCTATATATATAATATCTATTTTTAATATCTATCTAGCATATCTATCATATCGTGAGCGCCCAGAACTGGGCTTAGAGGGCTGCACTTACCATATCTATCTATCTATCTATCTATCTATTATAGATAGATAGACAGATAAATATGGTAACTGTAGTCCTCTAAGCCCAGTTCTGGGCGCTCACGAGGGTTGATTGATGAGATGGAAGAGAGAGCGGGAGTCCTCCACATGTTACACATTACCCTATGTGAGGGATCTTTCACTTGCCCAGCACAGACACTGATACAAGGGACTGCCAATTTAACGTCTCATCAGAACAACATTCAGCTGGGATTTTGCTCATGAAGGTTCACTGAAAATTTTGAGTTCCCCACCCCGGGTTCGAACCCATACAGGCAAAGACCCTCAGCGGAGCAGGTTGGCACCTTAAGCACTCAGCCACCCAACCTATTATATCTATCTATCTATCTATCTATCTATCTTTCTGTCGATCTTTTCTTTTTTCAATTATACATAATATTAAACTCCCATCTTCTTTCAAATGTTACTTTATATTCTGGCTGGCTTTCACATAAATTAATAAAGTATACCTCAGTTGATCTTATTTTGATTATCTAACGAAACTGTCAGAATTGGTGTGATACACCAAGTAACGCTTACAAGACAATATAATTGTTTGGAGTTTTGCTCCATTGCACATCCAATCCAAACAATGTTATCAGACTTTAAAATGCATCTTAGTTGTCTTTTTAATTGGGCTTTCTTCTTTCTCTTATTTCATAAATATGCACTTTGAATTAGGTGTAACTGTGCATAAATTTGTTATGCCTTTTTGAGCTCATAATTCTGCATTAATACGTAGGTCAAAAGGGGACTATTTCTCAAAGAGTAGGATTGCCTTTGACCACTTGCTGGTGGGTGAGGCATCTGAGTCAGAAGAGGTCAAATACAAAAGAAAAGCATTGATGTAGGGGAGTGATCAGGCTGTTGTCAACACCTAAAGGTGTTAATCTGTGCTTTTGGCCATATGGTCAATCGTGAATAAACCTCACTGTATACAACAACTGTGATGACTTCAGGTCTTGATTGTGGTTAATCCTCTTTAGACAGGTCAAGAACTGTGATTGAATTGGCCCACAACTGACTGGATCCGAAAGAAAATAAGAAATAAAGCGTATTTCATGAAGAATGGAGCTAATTCCATATAACTGTTTCCGACGATGTTCAAATGTATTGCTAACTTAATTATCTCTCTATCTCTCTATCTATCGCTCTGTCTCTCTATCTATCCCTCTATCTATCAATCAATCAATCTATCTCTCTATTTATCTTATCTATAGCTCTCGTTGTCTTTCATCATTCTTTTCTTGTAAGCAATCCATTCCCAAGAACTTGCTTTTTACTTTTATGTCACAAATTTTAAGCCACTTTCCAGATGTTCACAAAATGCGATCTGAGATGGCCAAAAGTGGGGCCTGATAAAACTGTTCACTGAAGTCATGAAAGCCATGGATGAATGACCACCAATCAAACACAATTTGAAATTGAATAATGATCAACAGGGGATTAAAATTTATAAGTGGGGAGAACAGAAAACTGTTTTCTTTGCAAAGTTTATTGTTTTCAGTTTCTCTGTTGCTTTCTTCGTCAGCTTGGCTATTTAAATTAATCTTTGCTTACAATAATTATGTTGAACCAAAATGCATTAATTGTGTCCGGTCAAGTCCATTTAATCAACAAAATCGCCATTTTAAGTGGAGTTTCTTGGTCCTCACGATCTGTAATTGATGGATATTAAACCCTGGAAGTGGGAATAACACATGATTTCCTGGAATACAATGCCAAACAACATTTCTGAGAGGTAGGGCAACTCTTTGAAGCCTGACAGACACATTTTGATAGGTTATACATGCTTTAAACTGCCGCATCAAATATGATGCGGCAATTTCGACCTGTTAGGTATGTGCATACTGCTAGTCTAGTTTTAAACTTACCTACTGGCAAAAATTGTCTACTTCCAATAACGGCGTCAGAAATGACGAGATCTCATCCCTTTGTCATGTTTTTGGGCAAAATAAGTCAGAAAACAGGCAAAAATGCATATTTCAGGGTGACAAAAGTTTTCACTGCGTCACATGTAAGGGGCTATAACTTGGAAAGTAATACTTCGATATCATTTATTTCACCTTGGCATAATTCCCTATATTGTTTTCTTCTAATTACATGTAAATTTGAGATATTTCAGATAAACGTATACTCACACTAACAGGATATTTGACTAAACGTCAGGTGACAATTTTTTTTGAGAATTTTGCAGATTGAGGTAAAGCTGCTGACTTTGATAGCACACAGTGCTGTCATTTTTTGCGATAGAAATTTTTACAAAACATCGATATCTTCCAAATTTAATATACAACACGACAGGACCAAAAGTGGGTCGCTGCTAATATTTATTGAGTCTCAATAATGCATTTTCTAACTTTTGTCTGCTAAATTTTTAAAAGCGAAAAAAATACCTGGCGTCGCAAAAAAAACTCAAGTCTCTTGCAATTTTAGTTGGAAAGTCACCAAAATCGAACTTGATGTGCCCAGATATATTGGCTACAACAGGTTAATGTTTAGAAAGTCCAATAGGAGACCAGAGGATAGCTTGAGTTTTTTTTTGCGACCAAATTTTAAAGGATTTTAGCCATATATGGCTCAGTCGGTAACGCAAGGGCAATATAAAATATGCATGATTGACCTAAAATATGTTTGTAAGTCATGACAATTACTTTTGACACTGGCTTGTCATTATTGCAGTCTTCTCCAACCTCCATTCTATATTTCAGAGTCGCTGTCTTGGACAGCCGTGCCAAAAATCACTTCTTCAATGCCAACTGTATACTAAGGGCACAGGGCGCATATCTGAGGCATGTGGCAAGTTGTTACAGGATAAAAATAAGGAGTTTGTTGCTGTGTTAGGCTTATTTGTTGAAAAAAATTGAGTACTATTGAGATATATGCAGTGAAAGAGAGAGATATTCCAAAAAATGCTAGGTTCCAATTGACAAGTTATAAAAACATTTGTAGAATGAAAATGGTGAGATATTTTGTATTTCCGACTTCAGATTCAGATTCCTGGGGAAATTTTACATAAGATAGGCTATTTTTCAGACCGAAATTCAAAAATAAAGTCTAAGTTTAGAGAAGAGAACGTGAAATTACAGAAGATTAACGACCATTTGACAAAATAGGTGGAATAATTAACAGCAGAATTGAAGAAGACCAAGGAACAGAAGAAGAAGGTTCTGGATTTTGTAAAATCTTTAGAGTAGCTGTATTAGATTTTAAGTAGGACATTTTTACTAACCAGTTTAGATTAAAGTAGGAAAATTTCATTAGCTTAGTATAGATTAGAGTAGGAAAACTAGATATTATAAAAAAATTATCATATTTGTGATATAGAATTGTGATATTATTATTGACTGTTACGCAGTTTATATCAGTGATATATGTATGTTAGTTGTGATATATTTATCGGAATGCACAAAGTTATGCTGATATCCGTGATACATTTATGGACTGGATGGTGATGTTTATATATTAGTGATATTGTTATTATTACTCACGACATGTTGGATATACATTTATTGATGTTCATGACACTTGTGTGATGTTGTTATTATTACTCACGACCACGCGGCAACCCCACCAAGGCCGCTGCTGGATGTCCCCCACCTGCTACGGTTTTCACTCCCCACGACCAGTCATTAGCCCCACCAAGCACCGCTGCTGGAGGTCCCTCTGCGAACCAGGGCGACATTGGAAGAAATGTTGACACCCTGATGCATCAACTTTTTGGGCCTCTGGTCCAATCCAACGTGACACACCATCCCCTCCCCCATGCAGTTCCCTAGGAGACTCGGACCACATCAGTCTCGATGCGCCAAGAGAGTTGCCAGAGAAAAAGGACGCAGCGTGCGACCCGATCTGGGCCTGAATGAAGAGAAGAAAGATCTTGGAACCGATGTGGCTGCCGCGTCTTGTTGCTGCACAGTGTCGAGGGATGAATTTAACAAAAAACTCACAGCTCTCTCAGCAGTGGTGCTCAACAATGCGGAAATCATGCAAGTTCTAGTAACAAGACAAGAGTACCACCCAACCCCGCCCCCTCAGCCTGCAGTTCTGATTTACATACCGACCCCCATTTCGAAAATCCACCAAACCCCTAACAAAAGTCCCTCTGATTCGGAAGATGAAGATAAAACGCCCCCGCCCCACGAGAAGACCTCCGAAAAGAACGAGAAGACCCTCGAGAAGAACGAGAAGACCCCCGAGAAAAAACCCTGAAAATATGACCCAGGAAACGTCCCGCCATTCAGGCTACATTTATTGATGTTCATGATACTTATGTGATATTGTTGAGATATTTTGTTATTCATCTAGAGGACAAGATCATTTTTGTGAGATGGGGCGAATGAGATGACCTTGCCCGAAAATTGACTAATTATGCAGCGTCACAAGCTTGTCAGCGTATAGTTAAGATAAAATATTGTTAGAATTACCTTACTAATGTCTTATATTGTCATAATTTAAGTATTTCAAGCGAGCATTCGCCTGTCTCGTGACTGCGTCCGCCATTTTTTAGGCGCTTCGAACCCAAAGCATCATGGATATGTGTACAATAAATATGATATCATCGGGGATCTTGAGGTATTTTTGACTGTGGTTTTTCAAATCGGTAGGTTGCAATTCCCTGGTGTTTGAAGACTTAGGCTATATTTTAATGCTAGTTGGCTTATTATGTAGATTTAGCATAATATATATAAACTTTTATCTTGACAAACCGAATATCAAAAAAGATACATGTGTCATCAATAATACAAAGCAAACTCATCAATAATACAAAGCAAAATCAAACTCTAAACTAGTCTACGGAAAGTTAAAAACATGGTTAAGTATATGACAAAAATTCACAATGATGTCATGATGAACATGAGCCGAGGAGAAGTCACGATGCTGGTACTTTTAGACTTATCGGCAGCATTTGACACAATTGATCATGACATCCTTTTGAAAAGGTTGAGAGACAAGTATGGTATTGATGGCTCTGCTTTAGGTTGGTTCAAATCATACATCACCAATAGATCTCAATCTGTACTCATAAATGACACAGAATCAAACAAACTGCCACTAAAATATGGCGTCCCTCAAGGATCAAAACTTGGTCCTATCTTATTTAATTCATATATTGCTCCAATAAGTCAGGTGGCTGAAGAAAATGAGGTTGATGATCAAAAATATGCCGATGATGAACAACTCATCCTTTCCTTCAAGCCAACTTTTCTTGAAGAGGAAAATGCAAGGGAAAAAATGGAAAAATGCATCACAGAAATACGCAATTTTCTTCACAAAAACAAACTCTGTAACAATGGTGACAAGACAGAGTTACTTCTCATTGGCTCGCCATTTCAACTGAAGAAACTTCACATGTCATCAATCAGTGTCGACAATGTTGACATCAAGGCAGCAGATCATGCCAGAAATTTAGGTGTATTCTTTGATAAACACATGTCAATGCATAAGCAAGTGAACAAAATGTGTCAAAATGCTTATTCTAACCTTCGAAACATCTCAAAACTGCGTAAGTCACTGAACAAAGAGTCAATCAAAACAGCTGTCAATGCATTAGTCACGCCTCATTTAGACTATGGCAACGGATTGCTCTATGGTTCGTCAAAACAAGTGATAAATAAACTCCAGGTGGCGCAAAACTCAGCTGTACGACTGATTGAAGGTCTGAAACAACAAGATAAAGTCAGTCATTACAGGAAAGAGTTACACTGGCTTCCAATCCCTGCAAGGATCCAATTCAAACTTATGACAACTACGTGGAAAGCAGTGAATAATCAAGCTCCTCAGTACCTCAAAAATCTCATTCAACATAAACCTGAAAATGACCTGAGCCTCCGCAGCAATGGAAAAATGCTGTTAAAGGTACCTGCCGCACAAAATCAAAACAAGTTTGAGGATAGAGCCTTTTCCTATTCTTCACCGATACTGTGGAATGGCTTACCTGAAAATGTGCGAAGATCAAAGACACTTGATAACTTCAAGAAACGACTGAAAACATATCTTTTTGCACAATTCTACAGTGATACCAGCTAATCTAACCAAGCGCCAGTGAGCAGTTTACTGGAATTGGCGCTATATAAGTACTTAATATTATTATTATAATATTATTATTATTATTATCATTACAATACTGGTCCCAGTTCTATTGATTAAACTGTAAATGTTGTTGTTGTTTTTCTTTTGTATTGTTTTTTCTTTCTATCTTTAAAGAGTGTCCAATGTCAGTTTAGTTTTATTTATCAAGTGAAACATAGTTTAAAAAATGTCCATATAAATGTAATATCAGTCCTTGAAACATTATACAAAAATATGTCGGATTGACCCGCAGCAACTGCTTAAAGGCCCTCAAACATAAAATTAGTCCTGTCGATATCCCTAAACAAAAACTACATCTAGTTAGCAATTTACATATCATTCAATGATTCAAACATTATAATGTATACAGTTGTTAACAAAAATTTAATATATTCTGAAAGATATGCCTTACACATATCTAGCATTCAAACATACATTTACTACCAAAATTCATTTTGCAAACTCTTTACTCACAAGTAGGGAGGCACAGCTAGACAGCTAAAAATACACGGAAGGATATTTACTTTTCATTAATGTCTTAGCTACACTTACATTACTTTGTTTAGGTAAGAGCCTATAGCCTGTATCACATCCGGTCTTTTATCTGACATCAGTGCAATAAATTTTTCACTTTCACCTTTTGCTGATTTTGACAATCGGCTGATTGTTGTTTACATTTTGAAACGCTTCGGGGAATCCTCGAGAACTGTCAAACTGTTTGTGATCTCTCCACTATTGATGAATGTTAATTGAAATTTTTCAGGTGACTTTGGAGCAGGCTCTAATATTGATTTATTTCTTCAAAATAATTATGCAAATATTCGAATATAAGGAAAATTATTTGCAAGCAATACCATTATCAAAATAAGTGAGATGTGCAAGGTCAACCATTGTATGTGCAATATATCTGTATGTTATTTGCAAAATGGCTATGCTTCTGCAATCTCCAAATTTGAGTTGCATACGCTTGTTTTAGTATGGTATTACCACTATTATATTATGGTACTCATGCAGTTCATTATTTCACTAAAAACAGCCTATATTTTGCAGATAGGTGTCACCACATTCAATCCAACACTACATGAGAGACCTCTATTGGAAGGTTGCAGAATTTGTGTGACTGTAAGTTCAGAATGACACCTTGCTGGTCTTTCAAAGTTATAGTTATGAGTTTTGGAGAAATGGGATGAAGAAGGGCTCACAACCTCGACAGAACAGCTATTTAGCCACAAGATGATAACCTAAAGGCATAGGCGTATGGGCCATTCTCAAATTTCGGGACAACGGGTATAGGAAAATTGTCCTGTAACGGAGGGGACAATGTGGTAACGGAGGGGAATTTTGATGTAAAAAACGAACTGTAGGAACAGCAACAAAAGGAAAAATGATAAAAGATTGATGTAACTATTATTTTCAGAAGTACTTCATCTCGTATCAGTAGATTTTTTGGTCCAAATGTTGATTTCTTGCTCATGATCTGGTAACGGAGGGGACGGTAACGGAGGGGAACAATTTTTTGCTTTTTGCTCATTACTGCTTTTTATTTTGGAGATTAGGCAAAATAATTGCAGAATATTAAAACCTGCCACCCTCAGCAACATATACATGAAATCGCTCTGTAAAATTATCATTGGTAAGCTTGGAAATGAAGGAAACGGAGGGGACATTTTAGTTGGACCAAAAACATTTTTTATGAACATTATGTCATAATTTATTGAATACATGTTTTATGAAGTCTGCAAGGCAGTGGTACTATGGCGCACATGCGTCTGATGATATTCAGTGAAAATAGCTCATAAAAAACAATAACAAACAGAGCTATGGCAAGTAACGGAGGGGACAAAAAAATTGACATAAATTAGTGACACGACTATTGTATCAATTTAATCAATGAAATTATACACACAAAAAATTGAATATGAACTAAATATAAATTCAAGTCTATATTCCCATGAATCTTGCAAAGAAACTTTGAAAATAATGGTATATTATGAGGAAAATGAACACTTGATTTTGTCATGTCAGGTCCAGTGACAGGGAAAAACCATTGATTTTGCACGGATTTCTGGACATAATGCATTAAAAAAAGTCTAATGAATGACTTTTTGCTCCAAATGCAGTGGTTCTAAGTAGAAATATGAATAACAGATGCAGAGTGACGCTTCAGATATTTATCGCATTCATATTAATGTCAGGGAGCTAGAGTGACGCAAATTGTCCCGAAATTTGAGAATGACCCGTATAAGGAACAATCCTTCATTCTTTAATTTTTTTTGGAAAATTTACAATTCTGTCAGTTGTGAATTAAAAAGGCCCTCTCAAGAAACTCTGATGCAATTAACAAAATACATCTCAAGAAACTCAGATGTAATTAACAAAATACATCTCAAGTAATTCTGATACAATTAACAAAATATAACTCAAGAAATTACAATGCAATTAACAAAATACATCTCAAGAAATGCTGATGCAAAATTTAACAAAGTACATCTCAAGAAATTCCGATGCAATTAACAAAATACAACTCAAGAAATTCAAATGCAATTAACAAAATACATCTCAAGAAATTCTGATGCAATTAAAAAATACATATCAAGAAATTCAGATGCAATTAACAAAATACATCTCAAGAAATTCTGATGCAATTGACAAAATACATCTCAAGAAATTCTGAAGCAATAAGAAAATTAGAAGAATTGATCACCAACTTGATATTGGAGCTTTGAGCGATTATTTTAATCAAACTGCAAATGAAGTTCTAGCATAATTTAAAAATTTTCAATGAGAAATTGTGAAGAAAATTCCTTGTGGTTTGGGTACCTTTAATGACACAGTCATCGAAATACTTTTTTGGGGGATGAAAGTTCGTAGTATATGAGCATAAGGTGCTCTGGATCAAAAAAGAACAAAAAAATCTGAAAACGTCAAATACTCGTAACATATCAACTACAAAGAATAATGGCAAGTGGACCAAAGACCTTAAATACCACGAAACTCTTGTATCTAATACATGTGAATTATAGATATAATACTGGATTTTTCAACATATAATTTAGTTATCTAAATTCACAGCTTCTAATGATAGCACCCACCTACCCAAGGTTCGACCACTAATGTCAGATGTGGTGCGCGGTACCAAGAGCACTGACAGCCCCAACCAATTCTCCCCCTTCTTCTGAAGGAAGATTTTGACTTGGACCCTGTAATTTATCCAGAATCTTATTGTCCTCGAGCATGTGATAGGAGCAGTATACTATGCTATTTCCATCAGATAACCAGCGTTTTCTTTTACGACCCACCCCAAAACAACTGGAAGACCTGTACAAAGAAGAGATGGGAGATGTTAAGTGAGAGCAGCAATAAAAAAAAGGTCACGAGGAGTACTATGTAATTTTGCAATTGGTTCTTATTCTAGACAGACAGACAAACAGACAAAAAATTTATTCATAGTGAAAAGCCATACATGAAAAGGCTATTATACAATATACACTAATTTATATATATACACAATTATATGATTCATATATTGACTCCACACTATGGGGAGACCTCTCTAAGGCATACACAATACATCCAAAGGACAGCCCCTGAGGCAATTGACTTATCATCACAGCATCTTTCCTCATTGCAGCGATGCACTTTGATACCGAAAAAGAGTGTGCTGTTGCACTGTGAAAATGGCACTTCGTGTGTCATCTTTCAGAAGATTTGTCATGATCATACCCAATACTTTCAATGTCAATTTGATTTAAGGAGACCTATCCCTCTTGTTGCTGACAGCTAAACAAAAGGATCATGCATCTGATTTTCAATCCAAAATCAATTATGACAAGTCAAATGGCCTTCTCTTGATCATGACTAATCAAATTGCCTCCATGTTTCCCATGTTGAAAGTATAGAAGATGACACTTCATCAGCTATCATGAATCACGAAGTGCATTTTTCACAGTAAACTCATCCACATTTTTTCTTTATTAAAGTGCATCGCTGTAAGAATTGCGCCAAAACATCATGAAAAAAGAAGATTGTAATTAATACAAAACTCCATGTAAGTTATTTGTATAGCAACGCTTGTTATCATCAATTTTTGTATTCTTTAGGAAAAGAGCAACAGTGTGGCATCAGCAATTGAATTCTTGGCTGAATTTGGCGTCATCGAACAAGAGGCAGAAAGTACGGCAAAATTTATTGAAAAATTTGAATGCTATTCGACGGTTTTAATAGTAGCACCAGACTGTTCCAAAAAACAACGAAATGTGCCATTCAAACAAATTCTGAGCATTTTCAATTTTTATCAGAAATGAAACAATGGTTGTAGGGCTTAACTTGTTGAAGCAACAATACTTTACCCCGTCTCAGTGGTTGGTAACAAAATATTAGTTCTGTTGATTCTGTCGGAGACTCAGACTGCAAGATAGATTAATGGAAGGATGGTTGGGGCTTTACCTCCTATATTTATGCACTTGGTAGGCTAATTGGGAGGGCGCATCAGTCTCCAGGTGAGTTACAGTATCAGACGAACGAAAGTTCAGTATTATTCTGTGGGAGCAGCCTTGGAGCGTGTAGCTCTGGACATTCTCGGCCCACCACCTTTGACTAAGAACGGCAATCGGTATATTTTAGAAATCGCTGATTATTTCTATCCAAGTGGGTTGAAAGTTTTGCCTTGCCTGATTAAATACCTATATTAATATACCGTCGCCGATTGTCTTGTTATTTGTCGTTTAGGCTGCCCTCATCATATCCATTCTGATATTTAAAGGGTCAGACTTCACTTCTAATCTCTTCAAAGAAATTTGCTCTTTGCTTGGGATTCAGAAGAAAACGACAACACTTTACCATCCACAATCTGATGGCTTGGAACTGCGGATGAACCGGACCATCCAGGACTTATTGGCCGAGTTTGTGAATGAGTACAGGAATGATTGGGATGACCATTTGTCTTATGTTAGATGTGTGCTTACAGAGCCACCCCTCAAGAAAGCACTAAAATGACTCCTTACAAATTGATGTTAGGCAGAACTCAGAACTTGTTTATTTACACATGATCAAATGAATAATAACATAATAATCTTAATAATTACATAACAAAACAAACAATAATTACATACAAAACAAATAATTAATGTAAGAAAGCAGTATAAAGAGAACAAAAAAATAAAAAATAATAATAAATACATTGGCAAACGTAAAAAGAAAAAAAAAGAAAAGAATAAGGTTACTGACAGAATTGGAAGATTAATTTTTCTTTTTTTATGAGGTGAGGTTTGGATGATGATCATGTGAAGGAGCTTCCTGAAGACTGGAGTGTCGCTACCGAAGCACCCTATGATAGATGAGGATGAAAATGAATGATGAGAATGTAGGACTGAAATGGAAACCCGCTGGAGTTTTATCCTATTAAAATGGTAACTAACAACCTGATGGTACGAAAAGAGAAATGTCGAGGACAAAGGTTTTACTCTGTTAGTTGTCTGTTACAAATGTAACACTGGCGATTACTACATGTCGTATTACAGTCATCTCTGATAATAACTCATTTAATGTATCTTGCATACCCATGGTAACTATGAGTGAAAATTTCGTCCTTAATAGAGTTGGGGCAGTTATTATAAATCAGTGGAATTCTGTAACGTACAGCTTGCTTGGCAAATGGATGTCTTATAATTGGAAATTGAAAATTGTTAGCACCTCTGGTGTTGTAGGAATGAACATTAAAAAGTTGATTAAAAAAATATGAAGGGAAGTTCCATTTTGGTATTTATAACAGAACTTATATTCTTGCTGCAAGCCAATATCCATCAACTTTAATAAATTCATTTTCATGAAAAGGGGGTTAATATGAGAATTATTATATAGGCCGAATTTGTAATGATTCTGACAGCTTTTTTCTGTAATGTAAACTTTTTTCTTTTTTTTATACTTTTGAACCCCATGCTAGTAATCCATAATCCTTAATTAAAATGTGGGGTAATCAGTGAGTTGTATATTGTCAGTAGTACATTTTGAGGGACTACATTTTTTTAGGGAATGTCATTTGCCTGTAGATCTGGTTTATGGAAAATCGCTTCCCAATCCAGCGTCTTGTTATGTTGACTACGTAGAGTGGGTGAGAGAGGCCTCTGAAGCAGCATTTGATAGAGTTCGCTGAGAGTTGCAGAAGGCTACTGTCAGGCAAGCTAGGCACTATAATAAGCTGTCAGGTGATCCCTCATACAAGGTCAGTTACCTTGTATTGTTGTTCTATCCACCCTTGGTTAAACAGAAGCTAGGTCTCAAATTCATTGGTCTATTCAAAGATGTGGAAACAATAAAATGAGATCAGTTGTAGAATTCGGGCAATTAAGACTGGCAAAGAGAAAGCGGTTCATGTTAATAATCCCTGAGATATTGCCTGTATTTTTGGGCTGAATTAAAAGAATTTGGTCTGTTGACAAGTCACTAATATATTAATTTTTTCCTCTTTTGCAGGTATGTCAGATGAGGATGACATCTAGACCTTGGCTACGACGAGTCAGGCCACACATAATTGATTCTTAGCTTCGCGGACCCGCCGACACAATAGATTACCTGCCGACGGAAAAAAAAAAAATTTTTTTTGACATTATAAAAAATTGTTTTTTTACCTTTTATTTTTTGTCGTACCGACCGACCCTAGAAAAAGTGCCTTGAGAAGATCCGAGACGCTAAAGATCAATTAAGTGTGGCCTCAGGGTTGAGTTCCTATGATGAGTCCATGGAGAACGTCATCGAGAGGAGTCCTGTTGGGTCACCCGAAGTGCCGAGCAACCGCAGGGAGGCCGGTTCGCCTGAAGTGCCGAGCAACCGTGCCGAGGACAACACGAGAGAGGATCGGGCGCTGCCACCAGCCGAATCTTGTTGCCCAGTCAGGAAGGATTTCAGTTGTTTTGATCACTGCCAATTGCGGAGCGGAGCCCATGGAAGTCGACCACGGGCCGCAGGTGATGCTGAAGACTCGGTGGAAAGCAAATTCAGCAAGAAGATTGTAGATTATGGTACAACGGCTTCCATTTCAGTCTTCCATTCTCATCATTCATTTTCATCCTCATCTATCATAGGGTGCTTCGGACACTGCTTCCTGGTAGCGACACTCCAGTCTTCAGGAAGCTCACATGATCATCATTCAAACCTCGCCTCATTTATTTTCCTATTGTGTCAGTAACCTTTTTTTTTTCTTTTTATGTTTGCCAAGCTACCTATTATTATTATTATTAGTGTGTTTCTCTTTATACTGCTTTCTTACATTAATCGTTTGTTTTGTTTTGTAGTTATTGAGATATTATTATGTTATTATTCATTTGATCATGTGTAAATAAACAAGTTCTGAGTTCTAAGAAGACTTGCTCTTCTTCAGGTTCACTAGCATGAACTGCATGTGATAAGACATTTGAGAAGATTCGCAAGCTGTTGATCCATTGGAAGTCCAGACACGCCCGATTGAGGACTGCTCCCCAGCTGTCCCCGTTCAGTCCCCGTTTCAGTCCCCGTCGTCTGCTGCAAGTTGTTACGCTGTTCAGCGTTTGAAAAAAAGTGAAAATGGATCCTTTTTTACAAAGGGTCACCCAAGAGCTTGTTCAAGGAAGAAGACCGAGGACCGCAAGGGTCATGCGAGATCGACAGGACCCCCTTGAACGGGACAATGCCTTCTTTAGGCGACGTTTACATGTTTCGAGACTGTCATTTATTTTCATTTTGGGACTGCTCAACAACGATTTAATTACTGGAACTCACCGAAGCTTTCCCGTTACCCCACAAGTGGCCATACATGTAGCTGTCACCCTTAAGATAATTGCATCTGGCAGTTTCCTCGTTGGTGGGGGCGATCTTCTCGGTGTGTGAAAATCAAGCGCATGCCGAGTCTTTCATCGCGTGGTGAGACTCTTGGCTAATTTAGCCAATGACTACATAAAGTTCCCAAACTCAGAAAACGATGTCAGAGATGTCAGGCAATCGAGTCCAAGTTGGTGTCCAGTCTTCGAGGTACCACGGGTACGACGAGCAGCATGCAGCCGAAGTGACGGAACCCATGCAGCTCGCAGACTATCCCAACCCACAATGTCCCACATCCTGTTAGACACCTTAATTTTATTATCTATCACTTTTCCTCTAAATTTTTCCTATATCAAAAATTATATATTTTCAAAATATTCATAAGATAAAGGTGGCCCCCTTACAGCGGCAATAATTTGCCTTTAGGGGGTCTCCTTGCTCCAGACATGTCTGTATATTTCGGTTCTAATTTACATTTCTGTATTTTATTTTTATAATGAGCAAATAAATCAATCAATCAATCAAAAAAAAAAAAATCAATCAATCAGTGCATCATGGAACAGTTGCTGGAAGAAGAGGAAGGAGAGACAAGCTTCTGGATGGATGATTGGGGCTTTACGTCCTGTATTTATGCACTTGGTAGGCTAATTAGGACAGGAGGCAGACACGGCAATGAGGGGAAGGATGATTGAAACAGCTGTCCAACATAGGCCCAGGTGACCCTGCAAGAGCTGGATTCGAACCCTGGACCCAGCGATTGGCAGTCCAGCATGCTACAACTAGACCAACCCTCCCCCAAGACAAGCTTCTGTGGCATCCGTGGTGGTGACGGTGTCTGGTGTGGCTTGAGGTAGCAAGCCTGCTGCCAATGGCTCAATCCACACCCTCCTCGGAGTCGCTTGAAGCCGCAATTGCGCAGCGGAGAGTTCGACTTCTGCAACTCCACGTGCCCGTGGAACCCAGCCAGGTTCTCACCCTCGCAATCGACGTGAAGAGGATTGGGAGACGACTGTCCCGAGGCATAAGCCGCCTACTGTTGACGAGATGTGTTCAATGGAGAGCCAGCAGTCTAGCATTTCAGGGATGCGTCTACGTTGGTGGGTGCAAGGGATCCTGAGAGTGGCGCCTTCCGTCTTCGCCTGCAGAAGGTTAAGTCCACGATCGGGAACAAGCGACCAGCAGAATCGCCTGCTGAGTCAGCCCCTGCACCAGTTCGGAGGACTGTGGAGCCGCCTACGAGGCCGACATTGCCACTCTCTGAGACACCTACGTCATCTGCAGCATCTGCGAGGACGACTTCGACACCCTCTGGACCTGTGTTTCAGTATCCGACACCTTCATATGCTGCTGTGAGGAAGGAAGAATGCTCTGAGGAGAGCCCTCAGCGGCAGGTACCAGCTCCAACTCCAGCTCGATCAGGAGACTTTGCAGGACTGTCTTTCCCCTTTGGCTTCCCCAGCGATGGAGATGGATCAACAGGATCTGTACCGCTTCTACCTTCAGCTGGCGGATATGCAGGCAACTGTCCTTCAATGGATGCTTGTTGGGCGCACACGTCAGGATCGTCTGAGGACCAGGACCCGCACCAAGATCCGGCCCAAGTCCAGGGACCATTCTCATTAGCCAAAAATTGTTGAGGCATATATATATATATAAAATGTTAATTTCAAAACTTAAAATAAAATTCTAAAAAAAAATACATTTTAAAAAAATGTTTGGGTTGAGGGAGGTACCTATATATATATATACCATGTAAATTCTATTTATATTTACGAATCATGTAAATAATGCGATTTTCTAATTAATTCATCTTGTAATTAACATTCCACTTTCTTTCAGCTGATTATTTATTTTGTAAATATTTTAGTTCTGTAAATTTTGTAAATAAAAAAAAGACAAATAAGTGCCTATCAAACAAATTCGGAGCATATTCAATTCTTAACTAACACGAAACCATGGTTGCAGGGCTTAACTTATTGAACTCCACAATTTGAAAAATTATTTACCCTGTCTCTGTTTATGCACTTGGTAGGCTAATTTGGAGTGAGCAAGCAAGTTATCTGCCAAATTGCCCCTAAATCAATTTTCAGAACATAAGAGCGGTACACATGAACCAGGACTTTTAAACATTTATTCAGGGAGAATTTAATAGTGAGGAGTCACTCTATGCTGAAGGCTTCAATAGTTTTCAGACATTTTGTCTACTGTAGGGCTACTTGAAAGTGGATGTCTTGTGAAAAAATTTGAGTCTGGGCTTTCAAATTTCAAAATGGCATTTAAGTGCTAGAAAGAGGCCTCCGCCGATTCTTGAAATTTATCTGGTTTCAGTGCCTCCAATTGTCACAATTCATAGCAGAAGACGATCACAAAGTCTAAACTGCTTTAGACAACACACTTTGATGTTACGAGACCCGAAATAATTCATGTCAGTAGAAAAACATCTGCTGATTTTTGTTCACATGTCGTCATAATGAACGTCACGAACCAGTTGTTTTTTACTCTGTTGGCCAAACAAGTTCCTGAGATGGCTGGAAACGGTTATTTCACTTTGGGCAGGAAAATTCAAATGCTCACTGCATTGTTTTTGGCAAAGGGCCTTTAGCCAATTGCTTTTGTTTGTATCCAGGGGGCTTAAAATAGGTGTGCGATGAACTCCCTTGGTGTCACGGAGGAAAACCCTCGGTTTTCATCCAAAAGTTTGAAGTATTTTCTTCTTACGACCCACCACACTTACTAAAAATGTAAGAACAAACTCCAAAAAATTAAGTTTCTGGCATTCAGGCGATGGTACCAATGGAAATATGTTAAGCATCTTTTCAAGTGTGGCGACTCGGCTAATTCTCCAGGTGTTGTTCGAGTCGTGAGTATCGCCTGCATCCGCCAGAGGCGATCGCGACGTTATGACGCTGATTCGACCTAGAAATTATGCAAGGTCAAGTCGGGTCAGGTCAAACGTCATACGCACGATTCGAATTGTTTTGAAAACTCACTTTAGTTTAGGCTGCCCTCATCATATCAATTCTGATATTTAAAGGGTCAGACTTCACTTGTAATCTCTTCAAAGAAATTTGCTCTTTGCTTGGGATTCAGAAGAAAACGACAACGCTTTACCATCCACAATCTGATGGCTTGGAACTGCGGATGAACCGGACCATCCAGGACTTATTGGCCGAGTTTGTGAATGAATACAGGAATGATTGGGATGACCATTTGTCTTATGTTAGATGTGTGCTTACAGAGCCACCCCTCAAGAAAGCACTAAAATGACTCCTTACAAATTGATGTTAGGCAGAACTCAGAACTTGTTTATTTACACATGATCAAATGAACAATAACATAATAACCTTAATAATTACATAACAAAACAAACAATAATTACATACAAAACAAATAATTAATGTAAGAAAGCAGTATAAAGAGAACAAAAAAATAAAAAATAATAATAAATACATTGGCAAACGTAAAAAGAAAAAAAAAGAAAAGAATAAGGTTACTGACAGAATTGGAAGATTAATTTTTCTTTTTTTATGAGGTGAGGTTTGGATGATGATCATGTGAAGGAGCTTCCTGAAGACTGGAGTGTCGCTACCGAAGCACCCTATGATAGATGAGGATGAAAATGAATGATGAGAATGTAGGACTGAAATGGAAACCCGCTGGAGTTTCATCCTATTGAAATTGTAAATAACAACCTGATGGTACGAAAAGAGAAATGTCGAGGACAAAGGTTTTACTCTGTTAGTTGTCTGTTACAAATGTAACACTGGCGATTACTACATGTCGTATTATAGTCATCTCTGATAAAAACTAATTTAATGTATCTTGCATACCCATGGTAACTATGAGTGAAAATTTCATCCTTAATGGAGTTGGGACAGTTGTTATAAATAAGTGGAATTCTGTAACGTACAGCTTGCTTGGCAAATGGATGTCTTATAATTGGAAATTGAAAATTGTTAGCACCTCTGGTGTTGTAGGAATGAACATTAAAAAGTTGATTAAAAAAATATGAAGGGAAGTTCCATTTTGGTATTTATAACAGAACTTATATTCTTGCTGCAAGCCAATATCCATCAACTTTAATAAATTCATTTTCATGAAAAGGGGGTTAATATGAGAATTATTATATAGGCCGAATTTGTAATGATCCTGACAGCTTTTTTCTGTAATTTAAACAGTTTATTGACTTTTGAACCCCATGCTAGTAATCCATAATTTAAATGTGGGGTAATCAGTGAATTGTATATTGTCAGTAGTACATTTTGAGGGACTACATTTTTTTAGGGGATGTAATTTGCCTGTAGATCTGGTTTATGGAAAATCGCTTCCCAATCCAGCGTCTTGTTATGTTGACTACGTAGAGTGGGTGAGAGAGGCCTCTGAAGCAGCATTTGATAGAGTTCGCTGAGAGTTGCAGAAGGCTACTGTCAGGCAAGCTAGGCACTATAATAAGCTGTCAGGTGATCCCTCATACAAGGTCAGTTACCTTGTATTGTTGTTCTATCCACCCTTGGTTAAACAGAAGCTAGGTCTCAAATTCATTGGTCTATTCAAAGATGTGGAAACAATAAAATGAGATCAGTTGTAGAATTCGGGCAATTAAGACTGGCAAAGAGAAAGCGGTTCATGTTAATAATCCCTGAGATATTGCCTGTATTTTTGGGCTGAATTAAAAGAATTTGGTCTGTTGACAAGTCACTAATATATTAATTTTTTCCTCTTTTGCAGGTATGTCAGATGAGGATGACATCTAGACCTTGGCTACGACGAGTCAGGCCACACATAATTGATTCTTAGCTTCGCGGACCCGCCGACACAATAGATTACCTGCCGATGGAAAAAAAAAATTGAAAAAAAAAAAAATTTTTTTTGACATTATAAAAAATTTTTTTTTTACCTTTTATTTTTTGTCGTACCGACCGACCCTAGAAAAAGTGCCTTGAGAAGATCCGAGACGCTAAAGATCAATTAAGTGTGGCCTCAGGGTTGAGTTCCTATGATGAGTCCATGGAGAACGTCATCGAGAGGAGTCCTGTTGGGTCACCCGAAGTGCCGAGCAACCGCAGGGAGGCCGGTTCGCCTGAAGTGCCGAGCAACCGTGCCGAGGACAACACGAGAGAGGATCGGGCGCTGCCACCAGCCGAATCTTGTTGCCCAGTCAGGAAGGATTTCAGTTGTTTTGATCACTGCCAATTGCGGAGCGGAGCCCATGGAAGTCGACCACGGGCCGCAGGTGATGCTGAAGACTCGGTGGAAAGCAAATTCAGCAAGAAGATTGTAGATTATGGTACAACGGCTTCCATTTCAGTCTTCCATTCTCATCATTCATTTTCATCCTCATCTATCATAAGGTGCTTCCTGGTAGCGACACTCCAGTCTTCAGGAAGCTCCTTCACATGGTCATCATTGAAACCTCGCCTCATTTATTTTCCTATTGTGTCAGTAACCTTTTTTTTTTCTTTTTATGTTTGCCAAGCTACCTATTATTATTATTATTAGTGTGTTTCTCTTTATACTGCTTTCTTACATTAATCGTTTGTTTTGTTTTGTAGTTATTGAGATATTATTATGTTATTATTCATTTGATCATGTGTAAATAAACAAGTTCTGAGTTCTAAGAAGACTTGCTCTTCTTCAGGTTCACTAGCATGAACTGCATGTGATAAGACATTTGAGAAGATTCGCAAGCTGTTGATCCATTGGAAGTCCAGACACGCCCGATTGAGGACTGCTCCCCAGCTGTCCCCGTTCAGTCCCCGTTTCAGTCCCCGTCGTCTGCTGCAAGTTGTTACGCTGTTCAGCGTTTGAAAAAAAGTGAAAATGGATCCTTTTTTACAAAGGGTCACCCAAGAGCTTGTTCAAGGAAGAAGACCGAGGACCGCAAGGGTCATGCGAGATCGACAGGACCCCCTTGAACGGGACAATGCCTTCTTTAGGCGACGTTTACATGTTTCGAGACTGTCATTTATTTTCATTTTGGGACTGCTCAACAACGATTTAATTACTGGAACTCACCGAAGCTTTCCCGTTACCCCACAAGTGGCCATACATGTAGCTGTCACCCTTAAGATAATTGCATCTGGCAGTTTCCTCGTTGGTGGGGGCGATCTTCTCGGTGTGTGAAAATCAAGCGCATGCCGAGTCTTTCATCGCGTGGTGAGACTCTTGGCTAATTTAGCCAATGACTACATAAAGTTCCCAAACTCAGAAAACGATGTCAGAGATGTCAGGCAATCGAGTCCAAGTTGGTGTCCAGTCTTCGAGGTACCACGGGTACGACGAGCAGCATGCAGCCGAAGTGACGGAACCCATGCAGCTCGCAGACTATCCCAACCCACAATGTCCCACATCCTGTTAGACACCTTAATTTTATTATCTATCACTTTTCCTCTAAATTTTTCCTATATCAAAAATTATATATTTTCAAAATATTCATAAGATAAAGGTGGCCCCCTTACAGCGGCAATAATTTGCCTTTAGGGGGTCTCCTTGCTCCAGACATGTCTGTATATTTCGGTTCTAATTTACATTTCTGTATTTTATTTTTATAATGAGCAAATAAATCAATCAATCAATCAAAAAAAAAAATCAATCAATCAGTGCATCATGGAACAGTTGCTGGAAGAGGAAGGAGAGACAAGCTTCTGGATGGATGATTGGGGCTTTACGTCCTGTATTTATGCACTTGGTAGGCTAATTAGGACAGGAGGCGGCCACGGCAATGAGGGGAAGGATGATTGAAACAGCTGTTCAACATAGGCCCAGGTGACCCTGCAAGAGCTGGATTCGAACCCTGGACCCAGCGATTGGCAGTCCAGCATGCTACAACTAGACCAACCCTCCCCCAAGACAAGCTTCTGTGGCATCCGTGGTGGTGACGGTGTCTGGTGTGGCTTGAGGTAGCAAGCCTGCTGCCAATGGCTCAATCCACACCCTCCTCGGAGTCGCTTGAAGCCGCAATTGCGCAGCGGAGAGTTCGACTTCTGCAACTCCACGTGCCCGTGGAACCCAGCCAGGTTCTCACCCTCGCAATCGACGTGAAGAGGATTGGGAGACGACTGTCCCGAGGCATAAGCCGCCTACTGTTGACGAGATGTGTTCAATGGAGAGCCAGCAGTCTAGCATTTCAGGGATGCGTCTACGTTGGTGGGTGCAAGGGATCCTGAGAGTGGCGCCTTCCGTCTTCGCCTGCAGAAGGTTAAGTCCACGATCGGGAACAAGCGACCAGCAGAATCGCCTGCTGAGTCAGCCCCTGCACCAGTTCGGAGGACTGTGGAGCCGCCTACGAGGCCGACATTGCCACTCCCTGAGACACCTACGTCATCTGCAGCATCTGCGAGGACGACTTCGACACCCTCTGGACCTGTGTTTCAGTATCCGACACCTTCATATGCTGCTGTGAGGAAGGAAGAATGCTCTGAGGAGAGCCCTCAGCGGCAGGTACCAGCTCCAACTCCAGCTCGATCAGGAGACTTTGCAGGACTGTCTTTCCCCTTTGGCTTCCCCAGCGGTGGAGATGGATCAAGAGGAGCTGTACCGCTTCTACCTTCAGCTGGCGGATATGCAGGCAACTGTCCTTCAATGGATGCTTGTTGGGCGCACACGTCAGGATCGTCTGAGGACCAGGACCCGCACCAAGATCCGGCCCAAGTCCAGGGACCATTCTCATTAGCCAAAAATTGTTGAGGCATATATATATATATAAAATGTTAATTTCAAAACTTAAAATAAAATTCTAAAAAAAAATACATTTTAAAAAAATGTTTGGGTTGAGGGAGGTACCTATATATATATATACCATGTAAATTCTATTTATATTTACGAATCATGTAAATAATGCGATTTTCTAATTAATTCATCTTGTAATTAACATTCCACTTTCTTTCAGCTGATTATTTATTTTGTAAATATTTTAGTTCTGTAAATTTTGTAAATAAAAAAAAGACAAATAAGTGCCTATCAAACAAATTCGGAGCATATTCAATTCTTAACTAACACGAAACCATGGTTGCAGGGCTTAACTTATTGAACTCCACAATTTGAAAAATTATTTACCCTGTCTCTGTTTATGCACTTGGTAGGCTAATTTGGAGTGAGCAAGCAAGTTATCTGCCAAATTGCCCCTAAATTAATTTTCAGAACATAAGAGCGGTACACATGAACCAGGACTTTTAAACATTTATTCAGGGAGAATTTAATAGTGAGGAGTCACTCTATGCTGAAGGCTTCAATAGTTTTCAGACATTTTGTCTACTGTAGGGCTACTTGAAAGTGGATGTCTTGTGAAAAAATTTGAGTCTGGGCTTTCAAATTTCAAAATGGCATTCATTGCTAAGTGCTAGAAAGAGGCCTCCGCCGATTCTTGAAATTTATCTGGTTTCAGTGCCTCCAATTGTCACAATTCATAGCAGAAGACGATCACAAAGTCTAAACTGCTTTAGACAACACACTTTGATGTTACGAGACCCGAAATAATTCATGTCAGTAGAAAAACATCTGCTGATTTTTGTTCACATGTCGTCATAATGAACGTCACGAACCAGTTGTTTTTTACTCTGTTGGCCAAACAAGTTCCTGAGATGGCTGGAAACGGTTATTTCACTTTGGGCAGGAAAATTCAAATGCTCACTGCATTGTTTTTGGCAAAGGGCCTTTAGCCAATTGCTTTTGTTTGTATCCAGGGGGCTTAAAATAGGTGTGCGATGAACTCCCTTGGTGTCACGGAGGAAAACCCTCGGTTTTCATCCAAAAGTTTGAAGTATTTTCTTCTTACGACCCACCACACTTACTAAAAATGTAAGAACAAGCTTAAAAAAATTAAGTTTCTGGCATTCAGGCGATGGTACCAATGGAAATATGTTAAGCATCTTTTCAAGTGTGGCGACTCGGCTAATTCTCCAGGTGTTGTTCGAGTCGTGAGTATCGCCTGCATCCGCCAGAGGCGATCGCGACGTTATGACGCTGATTCGACCTAGAAATTATGCAAGGTCAGGTCGGGTCAGGTCAAACGTCATACGCACGATTCGAATTGTTTTGAAACTTCACTTCCGCCCAGCTCTTTCAGGGAAGATTGACGCCTTTGGAAATTTCAGAATCTAGAAGAGAATTTAAGAGAGTTATCGGGAGGGCTGTCACCTCATCCAGTGTAAGTATATTATAAATAAATACCCGTGCCTTAAATCAAACACTAATTGTTGTGGTAAAACGTTTATTTAGCCATTCGTACGCAAATAGACGATTGTCGTCTGGTTGTTGAAAAAGAACCCAAAGTTAGCAGATCACGCTAGGCGATAATTATTACACAAGTACGACCCCGCAAGGAGGATCAGATTGGCCTCCAAATTAACTTCCAGAAATATATATATTTACCAATCGTCTCATCAATGAATGTCCCGCTAGCATCCTAGGTATGATTGGGGCCTTACATCCGGTATTTAATACTTGGTAGGCCAATTAGGACAGGCGATGGACACAGCAATGAGCAAAGGAAGATTGAAAGTTTTGTAACATCCATCCAAAGTAGGCGAAGCCAAGAATGACTGAAAGCAGCCGTCCGACCCGATCCTCAAGTGAAAGATAACGGAATTTGTAAGTCCTCAGAGTGGGTCTTTAGCTAATTGCTTTTGTATGTAACCAGGGGGCTTACAATAGGCGTGCGATGAACTCCCTTGGTGTTACGGTGGAAAAACCTTGGTTTTTCATTAACGGAAGAATAGTAAGCATTCATGATGAAATTCTTAAAAAAGTAAAGTCAGAAAGACCGAAAGTAAGAAAAACCCAAACAAGCAATACTCAAGTTCCAGTCCAAAAAGCATCAGTACAAACTCCCCTATCCCAAGTACAAACTCCCCTATCCAAGTATCAGTATATATAAGTTTTTTAACTTTCAGCAAAAGCTCTATTTCGAGCTCTAGTAAGCAGTTTACATGCATAAGCTTTCTAACACAGAAGTGCGATAAATTCTAAGTACAAAATTATTGACAATCAGGTACTTGTAAAAATTTCATTATTAACACCGTTTGTATTTGATAAGTAACTTGTTTTCTAACTTGCGCACACCAATCATTTGGCGAGGCTATCCGTGCCAACACATGGGATGTAAGCAGTAACTTTGATATCACCACCATACACTCTAAAAAATGTTGGGACAAAATTGGTTTTTTAGATTCAAAAAAATCCATGTTGGTTTTTTGCATTGAAATTTGGTTTTTCAAAAAACCATTTTGAATCTAAAAAACCAATTTTGTCTGAATTTTTTTAGAGTGTAGGATAGATTAATGGTTGGATGGTAGGGGCTTTAACTCCTCTGTTTATGCACTTGGTAGGCTAATTTGGAGTGAGCATGGGTCTCCAAGCAAGTTATCCGCCAAATTGCCACCTCAATCAATGTTAATTATCTTCTCTTCTTCTGAAACGCTCTTCCGTCCCTTCAGAACATAGCGCGATACACATGAACCATGACTTTTTAAGATTTATTCAAGGAGAACTTCATTTAGTAGCGAGGAGTCACCCTATGCTGAAGGCCTCAACAGTTTTCAGACATTTTGTCTACTGTAAGGCTACTTGAAAGTGGATGCTTTGTGAAAAAAATTGAGTCTGGTCTTTCAAATTTCAAAATGGCATTCGTTGCTAAGTGCTAGAAAGAGGCCTCCGCCGATTCCTGAAATTTCTCTGGTTACAGTGCCTCCCAATTGTCAAAATTCACAGCAGAAGACGATCACGAAGTCTAAACTGCTTTAGACAACACACTTTGATGTTACGAGACCCGAAATAATTCATGTCAGTAGAAAAACATCTGCTGATTTTTGTTCACATGTCGTCATAATGAACGTCACGAACCAGTTGTTTTTTACTCCAGTTGGCCAAACAAGTTCCTAAGATGGCTGGAAACAGTAAATGCCATATCAAGCCAAGCAGTAATGGATGTACTGAGATGGCCAATGTGGGCAGGAAAATACAAATGCTCACTGCATTGTGTTTTTGGCAAAAGGGGATTTCTGCAGTGCGGCCACAGAAATCTATGGCATCAGTACGTCAAGATGGATGCTTGGGGCTTTACGTCCTTTATTTATGCACTTGGTAGGATAATTAGGACAGTAGGAGATCACAGCAATGAGGTGAAGGTTGATTGAAACAACCGTCCAACATAGGCCCAGGTGCCAGTACGTCAAAGCACCTTTTTGCTGTGCCGTACTCTTTAACACATCGACTGCCGCTGAATTGCCTCAAGGAGCCGCACTTGATCAGGTCAAACAGGGATTTTACGGCATTGCAGGTATCCGACGTGTGGTTGGGGCAGTAGACGACACACACATCACAGTTATAGGTCTGCCTGGGGAAGAGGAGATGGCATTTATTTGCCACCCCCAACCTTCAACTCAATTTAATGGATTTATCATTGATTGGTGCTTCACGTCCTTTATTAATGCACTTGGGAGGCTAATCATGACTTAGGAGGACACAACAATGAGCAAAGAATGATTGAAACAGCCGTCCAACATGGGCGAAGCCAAGGGTGACTAAAACAGCAGTCCGACCCCTGATCCTCAAGTCAAAGATAACTGAATGTGTCAGTCCCTTAGAGTGGGTCTTTGGCCAATTGCTTTTGTTTGTAACCAGGGGGCTTACAATAGGTGTGCGATGAACTCCCTTGGTTGAAAAACCTTGGTTTCATCCAAAACTTCGAAGTCTTTTCTTTTTACGACCCACCACACTTACTAAAAAATATAAGAACAATCTTGGTTGCATCCAAAACTTCGAAGTCTTTTCTTTTTACGACCCACCACACTTATAGTCAGGGAGTCACAGAGGGGAGATTTGACATAGGGTATGATTACAGTTTCATTGCATATTATGATGGATGGGGCACCCCAGAACAAGAATCAGGCGGGTGCCGCTCCGGCACCCTTGGGCATTCCATTCTGGTGGCCATTTTCCAAAATGGCCGCCAAAACCCTATTTTTGGCCATATATCCTCATATAATTGTCATAGGACCATGATTTTTGGGTCTAAACCTAGGTTTTCTGGTATAAGGAATTCAATGAAAGTGGTTTTGATTATGCCAGTTCAATATTGTGGCAGCCATTTTGGAAAATTCGGTCACTTTTGTTTCTTTTAGTTGACCAGCCAATATATCATTCTTTACTGTTAGAGGCATTTCTTGTTAATTGAAGGTACCTATGCTTATTTGAAGGTTTTTTAAACACAAATCCAATATTAACACTAGTATAAATGTCCGATGGGGTTTCTACAGCGGGCCATTTTAAATTGAAGTTGACAGCAGAAAAACAATTCCTAGAAATTACTAGTTTAGTTCAGTTTAGTTATCTCAAGAAATATCAACAAATAATTAAGGTTCTAAATGAAGGCTGACATCAAGAGCTTGATGTCAGCTTTTATTTAGCTTCTTGGTTTCCTTTTAACTACAACTTGTCAACGCTCCAAAAACTAAATTAATGTTGCCGTCACTATCGAAAATGTCCTTAGAAACTCAAAATCCTGCCTTGTATTTTCAGTTCCACTTATTCTTATCACTAGATAACCCACTTCTAACCAATCAAAATGGCTGTGGATGGACAGCCCTTAATGTCAGCTTTCATTTGGCATCTTGGTTTCCTTGTTTCTACAACCGTTAGTCTTCCAAAAGCTAAATGAATGTTGCTGTCATTATTGAAAATATCCTCAGAAACACTAAATTTTCCCATGTATTTTTAATTTCACCTGTCCTTATCACCAAAAAATCATTCCTAACCAGGCAATATGGATGTGGTTGGATAGACCTTGATATTGGCTTTCATTTGTCACCTTGGTATCCTTGTTACTACAACTGTTAATCTTCCAAAAGCTAAATGAATGTTGCTGTCATTATTGAAAATATCCTCGGAAACGCAAAATCCTCCCATGTATTTTAAATTCCACCTATCCTTATCATCAGATAAATCGTTCCTCACCAACCAAAATTGATGTGGTTGGATAGCCCCTTATGTTAGCTTTCATTTGACACCTTCGTTTCCTTGTTACTATAACTGTCAATCTTGCAAGAGCTAAATAAATGTCGCTGTCAATGTTAAAAATCTCCTCGGAAACACAAAATCCTCTCCTGTATTTACAATTGCACCTATCTGTATTACCAAATAAATCATTCCTAACCATTAAAAATGGACGTGGATGGATAGCCCTTGATATCAGCTTTCATTTGGCACCTTGGTTTTCTTGTTACTACAACTTTCAACCCTGCAAAAGAAAATTAAATGTTGCTGTCAGTGGCAAAAATCCCCTCGGAAACACAAAAGCCTCCCATGTAATACAATATGCACCCCATTTATATAGCTCTTGGAAGATTGACAGTTGTAATAGCAAGAGAAACCAAGGTGCCAAGTGAAAGCTGCCATTAAGGGCAATCCATCCACATGGATTCTGATTGGTTAGGAGTGAGTTATCTAGTGATAAGAACAGGTCGAACTGAAAATACATGGGAGAATTTTGCGTTTCCGAGGATATTTTTGATAATGACAGCAACATTTATTTTGCTTTTGGAGGATTGACAGTGGTCATAACAAGGAAAACTGGGTGCCAAATGAAGGCTGACACCAAAGGTTATCTCTCTACATCCATTTTGGTTCGTTAGGAATGATTTATCTAGTGATAAGGATGGGTGGAAATAAAAATACACGGGAGGATTTCGTGTTTCTGAGGATATTTTCAATAAGGACAGGAACATTCACTAGCTTTAGGAAGATTAACTGAGGCAGTAACAGGGAAACCAAGGTGCCAATTAAAAGCTTATATCCAAGGCCATCCAACCACATCCATTTTGATTGCTTAAGAATGATTTATTTGGTGATATAGATAAGTGGAATTGAAAATATAGGGGAGAATATTGTGTTTGCGAGGAGATTTTTGACACTGACAGCAACATTTATTTAGCTCTTGCAAGATTGACAGTTGAAGTAACAAGGAAACGAAGGTGTCAAATGAAAGCTGACATAAAGAACTATTCAACCACATCCATTTTGGTTGGTTAGGAATGATTTATATAGTGATAACGGTAGGTGGAATTAAAAATACATTGGCGAATTTTGTATTTCTGAGGATATTTTTTCAGTAATGACAGCAACATTAATTTAGCTTTTGAAAGATTAACACTTGTAGTAGTAAGGAAACGAAGGTGCCAAATGAAAGCTGATATCAAGGGATATCCATCCATATCCATTTTGAATAGTTAGGAATGATTTATTCAGTGATACGGATAGGTGAAATTGTAAATACAGGAGAGGATTTTGTGTTTCTGAGGAGATTTTTGACATTGACAGCAACATTTATGTATCTCTTGCACGATTGACAGTTCTAGTAACAAGGAAACGAAAGTGTCAAATGAAAGCTGACATAAAGGGCTATCCAACAACATCAATTTTGTTTGGTTAGAAATAATTTATCAGTGATAAGGATAAGTGGAACTGAAAATACATGGCAGGATTTTGAGTTTCTAAGGACATTTTCAATAGTGACGGCAACATTACTTTAACTTTGGAGGGTTGACAAGTTGTAGTGAAAAGGAAACCAAGAAGCTAAATAAAAGCTGACATCAAGCTCTTGGTGTCAGCCTTCATTTAGAACCTTAATTATTTGTTGATATTTCTTGAGATAACTAAACTGAACTAAGCTGGTAATTTCTAGGAATTTTTTTTCTGCTGTCAACTTCAATTTAAAATGGCCCGCTGTAGAAACCCCATCGGACATTAATACTACTGTTAATAATGGATTTTTGTTTAAAAAACCTTCTAATAGGCATAGGTACCTTCCATTAACAAGAAATGCCTCTAACAGTAAAGAATGATATATTGGCTGGTCAACTAAAAGTAACGAAAGTGACCGAATTTGACTAGATAGCGGAGAGTGTTACAAGAAGTAATGCCACATTTGAGTTTTGATGGCAGCCATCTTGCATTAAGGAGAGGGTTAAAGGACAAACTATTGCATTGATGTCATCAAAACAACTTTCATTGAATTCACCATTCCAGGAAACCTAGGTTTAGACCCAAATATCATCGTCCTATGACAATTATATCAGGAGAAGTGGCCAAAAATATGGTTTTGGCGGCCATTTTCCAAAATGGCTGCCAGAATATTTAACTGGCATAATCAAAACCACTTTCATTGAATTCCTTATACCAGAAAACCTAGGTTTAGACCCAAAAATCATGGTCCTATGACAATTGTATGAGGATATATGGCCAAAAATAGGGTTTTGGCGGCCATTTTGGAAAATGGCCGCCAGAACGGAATGCCCAAGGGTGCCGGAGCGGCACCCGCCTGATTCTTGTTCTGGGGCACCCCATGCACCATTCTATGCAAAAAAACTGTAATCATACCCTATGTCACACCTTATGTACAGGATCAATAGGGCTGACTCCCTGACTATTACTAAAAATATAAGAACAAACTTTTAAAAATTTCGTTTCTGGCATTCAGGCGAAGAGAACCAATGGAAATATGTGGATCAGATTGGCCTCCAAATTAACGCCAAGGCACATATATTTACCAATATCCTCATCAATGAATGTCCCGCTAGCAGCCAGGTATGACTGGGGCTTTATGTTTATGCACATGGTAGGCCAATTAGGACAGGTGATGGACATAGCAAAGAGCAAAGGAAGATTGAAAGTTTTAAAACATCCATCCAAAGAAGGCGAAGCCAAGGATGACTGAAACAGCCGTCCGACCCCTGATCCTCAAGTCGAAGATAACTGACTGTGTCAGTCCCTTGTTAGTAACGTCTCTGTTAGTTTATGTTGTCGTCCCCAGGTGACATCATGGCGTCTTGTTGTTCCCGAGATGTCATGTGACTTGAACAGTTAAAAATTGTTTCTGAAGTTTTGGATATATAAAAACAGAGTTATTAATCTACATCAAGTGAAGTCTTCCTAATTCATTCATAACACCCTCAGTGTGGGTCGTCAGCAAATTGCGCTTTGAAGGTGACCAGGGGGCTTCCAATAGAACTCCCTTGATGTAACGGTAAAAACCTTAGTTTTTCATCAAAATCTTCAGTCTTATTTTCTCACGACCCACCCCAACGATTAAAAATATTAGAATGAACTTTCAAGAAATTTGGCTTTATCCATTCAGGCGAAGAGTTCAAATGGAAGTACGAAGAAGACCTCTTCAAATATAACTTCGAAGTATTTTCTTCTTACGACCCACCACACTTACTAAAAATGTAAGAACAAACTCCAAAAAATTTGGCATTTAGGCGAAGAGTACCAATGGAAATATTTTAAGCATCTTTTCAAGTGTGGCAATTCGGCTAATTCGCCAGGTGTCATTCGAGTCGTGTGTATTGCATGCATCCGCCAGAGGCGTGGCGATCGCGAAGTTATGACGCTGATTCGACCTAGAAATTATGCAAGGTCAAGTCAGGTCAGGTCAAACGTCGTACTCACGATTCGAATTGTTTTGAAAACTCACTTCCGCCCAGCTCTTTCAAGGAAGACTGACGTTTGGAGAATTGCAAGTTTAGAAAAGAATTAGAAAGTTATCGGGAGGGCTGTCACCTCCACTGTATATTGGGTATATTGTGAATAAATACACCGTGCCTTAAATTGAACACTAATTGTTGTGGTAAAACGTTTATTTAGCCATTCGTACGCAAATAGACGATTGTCGTCTGGTTGTTGAAAAGAACCCAAAGTTGGCTGATCGCGCTAGGCGATAATTATTACACAAGTTCGACTCTGCAAGGAGGATCAGATCGGCCTCCAAATTAACTTCCAGACATATATATTTACCAATCTTCTCATCAATAAATGTCCCGCTAGCATCCCAGGTATGATTGGGGCTTTACGTCCTGTATTTAAGCACTTGGTAGGCCAATTAGGACAGGCGATGGACACAGCAATGAGCAAAGGAAGATTGAAAGTTTTGTAACATCCATCCAAAGAAGGCGAAGCCAAGGATGACTGAAACAGCCGTCCGACCCCTGATCCTCAAGTGAAAGATAACTGAATGTGTCAGTCAGCTCCGCAAGCTGAGTCTTCAGCCAATCGCTTTGTTTGTAACCAGGGGGCTTACAATAGGTGTGCGATGAACTCCCTTGGTGTCTGTGGAAAAACCTTAGTTTTTCATCAAAATCTTCAGTCTTATCTTCTTACGACCCACCCCATCGATTAAAACTATTAGAAAAAACTTTTAAAAAATTTGGTTTTACCCATACAGGTGAAGAGCTCAAATGGAAGTATGTCGAAAACTGTTGACACACAGACAAATTGATGTACAGATGAACAGACACAGACATTAGTCTCCTCCTTTGACAAGACTGAAAATATAGTGCTCATTACATTCAAACCCGATTGCAGGTAAAAACAATCAATTTCAAGGACATCCCATGCAATCAGCAACACCTACCAGCTATTTTATGAACGGAGGGCCACTTAAAGAGGACTAAAACCGATAGCAATAGATTTTAATGCAGAAGAAACTTCTGAAGGTAAATTAAATACTTGGTCTGTCTGTAGTCAGCCAATCTCTGTTTGTGACCTGGGGGCTTACAATAGGTGTGTGATGAACTCCCTAGGTGTTATCGTGGAAAAACCTTGGTTTTTCATCAAAATCTTTAAAGTCTTATCTTCTTACAACTCACCCCATCGATTAAAAATATTAGAACAAACTTTTGGTTTAGCCCATAGAGTTGATAATTCTCAAAATTAAACAGAAAATTCAACAAACCAAGCTTAGTAAGTGTCTTCCATCGAGTGAAGCGTCGCTTAAAACGGTCGTACAGCAGTGAACGTTACATTAATCAAACTGGAGCTAAAATAGTCCTTTTTCATATCCAAATGACAACATAGAGGTTGCACAGCCTTGCAGTCCCCGTTGAGCTGATTTTTACAACGAAAACGAGGGAGAAAACCACGACGGTTGGCCATGATGTCATCAGTTTTTTAATATCACCTTTCCCTATAGAACGCATGTCCAAAAAAAAATTACATATCAAATTTCCCTGACTGACTTCAAAGTTCTCTAGACTTTTCCCTGACCTTGAATTTCCTTGACCTTTCCCTGACCAGTGGCAATCCTGAAGAGGACACCATATTACATCTGCAGAACGAGGCACAGGAGTCATTAAAATTTCGATCAAAGATGAAGATTTCGAGAATTAAATTTTGACAGTGAATTTCAGTGCTTTCTATAAATAATCCTGATGAAAGGAAATCAGAATTACAATGACAAATGACTATGCTACATCCGTTTAAAGTTCCACTTCCGGAGTTTCTTAGTTGCTACAATTCGAGCGGCTTTTACCATGTCTGTCGTTAAAGGCTACGTGGTACGGGATCCTGTTCATAACGACAATGAAAGATGGCGTGTACCTCTATTAGAAAAGGAATCAGAGGAGATCTTTCTGTGCCACATCAACAAGGAGAATCAGAGCTTCCTTGACACATCGCCAAAGCCAGACATTAGAAGATAATTAACTGAGTTCAGGTAATCGTGTATATGGTATTCTAAGGATCATAAATATATGTGCAGCCCACTGGCCATCGCTATCATGAACAAGTAGCAAATCAAGATGGGAGGTCAGGTGACGTAGGTTATTTAACAACCTTGCAACCCTTTTGGGTTATGAAGGTCAACTTTGTCAGGATGAAAAGATGTGACTAATCCAGGGTGTCTGCAGCTTTTTTGAAACGAAATTCCAGGCTTTTTCCAGGCCAAGTTTTCCAAAATTCCAGGCCAATTTGTTGATGAACTGACCAATTAACAACATGATACACACATTTTTTTCTGAACACGACATTTGTCCTATGGTCCTATCATCGCTAAAAATTTAGCAGTGGACTATTTTTATTTCCATACAAACTAAATTCCAGGCTTTTCCAGGCCTTTTTGTTCAAAATGCTGGTTTTTTCCAGGCTTTTCAAGGCCTGGAAATTGAGAAACCAAATTCCAGGCTTTTCCAGGATAGGCAGACACCCTGTAATCCGCCTTGTTGGCAGTTTTGATCTGAAAGAAAAACAGGGATAAGCACCGTATGAAACTGTCAAACAATTAGCCGGTCATTGAGAGGACTCCTGTTGGTTCGCCCGAGTGCCGAGGGACCGTATAGGGATGCCCGTTTCGCACAAATTGCCGAGCAACTGTGTCGAGGATTTTACCGAGGACGGGCCACTGCCATCAGCCGAACCTCATCGCCCAGTCAGGAGAGAATTCAGCTGATCTGGTCTCCAACTTAAGACCGAAAGGACACCTTTCTGGGCAGACAAGAAGAGATCAGGGGCACAGTACTATTATTACATCTGCAGAACGAGCACAGGTGTCTTTAAAATTTCAATTAAAGATGAAGATTTCCAAGATGAAATTGTGACAGCGAATAATTTCAGAGCCATTCTTTAAATAATCCGCAAAGGAAATCAGAATTATAATGACAAAGGACGACGCTACATCCATTTCAAGTTCTACTTCTGGCGTTCCAGCTTAGTTGCTAAAATTAGAATTGTTCCCAAAGAAATACTAATGTGGCACATTTCTACGTCACGCTCACCAGATTTCAAATTTTCTCAACATTTTCTCTCGACTAGTGGCAACCCTGACTCTATTCAGTCCATTGGGACAACATTTTTCAACAGCCATTGTCCAATTAGGAAAATCAAACAACTCGCTTAGATGAGATTCACAAACCTTATTGGAAAGATTTTTTCAACTTCAGAACTGCGAGAAAAAACAAATTCATCACTTAATTCCCCCCCCCCCCCCCCAAAAAAAAACTTCTTTTGATGAAAATCACAATCCACAGTCGTTAATGACTGGAATTTTTAATATTCAAGAAAAAAAGCAACACAAATGTTTTATTATAAAGTTTATAAACCTTTATTACCATTTTGTTCGTAAAAAAATCTCATTATAATGAGTCTTCCAGTCCACGACATTGAAATGGCAACTTATATATCATCATAAAATAAGAATAAATAAAACATTTTGACACATTGGACGAATATATTACTGTTGATTATTGAGATTAATACATCTACGAAGGATATACAGAATTCAGTCTGTATCCGAAACAGTAAAGCAAATTCTGTGATTTTATTCAAAATATTTTTGTGTAAAAACTATTGATGAAGCATTTAATCGGCATCATGAAATAACTGGCCATAAATATTTGATTGTCAAATTTCCGAGGTAAATACTAAGTATATATGACAGAACACTAATGCAGTTCCTAATACTGTAAAATTTATACACTTGAAAGAAAATATAAAGCAATTGAACACTAAAGGCAAATATAACTATTACTTGTAAATGTCACAGAGTTGGACAAAATACTAAAAACAGGGTGCCCACCGAACATTTATATAGGAATACAGGAAAATATAGGAGGTTTTCGCCTACTTTAATAAGACAATATAGGAAATATTCGACAGCGAAACCATCGGCAAATCACGGGATCGCTTCCACCATAAGCCGAAAACTTCATGTCGCGAACAAAAACGTGTCTAAAAATTCATATATACGGGGAGAAAAGATGCTTAAACTTTTTATCGCAGACAAAAACGTGCATATACGCGCGAAATATCTTAAAAATTTGAAAAATATAGGAATTTATAGGAATTTTTCCAAAATATAGGAAATTATAGGAGGCCTTAAAAAATATAGGAAATATAGGAGGAGTGGGCACCCTGTAAAAACAATTTGTTCTAAAGCTCAAAAGACAAATGGCATTTAATAATATATACTCATGGTCAAAATAATTTTGTTCATAATTGTATATACTTTTGACGAAAAAATAACTTTAGAGATTCTTAAACAAATAATATCTTCCAAATGATGCATTCTGCAGAATATAGAGGGCGCTGCGAGTCTGCAATCAATTTTTTGTTGCCTGCTCCCTCGAAGAACCGTGTCAGAACACAATATTGAATACATAATTGATACATACAACTCAAAGAGAAAGATCATACCAAGTTACAAACTGGATCGAGAGGACCAGAAAATATTTCTACAATTTCCAATTATGCCACGATTGTTCTGATGATCACAAAAATAGCATTTAAACAAATAAATGATGAATTATATCATCGCAAATCGTGTGGACCGACTTGATCATTCTAGATTTATCACCAAATACGCTGAACTTTCAGCGTATTAAGTTTGCAATTAGGTATTGCAATGGCCAAAATAAAATCACGGACTTGGAACTCATCGTGGACTGCACACCTACCATGCAGCTGTGACGGATGTCCAGGTAAATTAAACTCTTAAAGAGGACCAACACACGTGTATTTAAAGTTACACTAAGCAGTAAAGCAGTGGAAATCCCATGTATTTCAGATCTGTTATAACTTGGCAATAAAGAAAGGTAAAATGAGCTTGTTACCAGCACATGGTATGGCAGAAAATGTATAACCTTTCCTCTTGGTTTATATACATAGACATATTTATTTTTTATGTTTATCGTGTTTATAGCAAAAGATACGACTGCTGTACTCAGAAAATGCCCTTGAGATCGACAATGCTTGCAAGCTGACTCTTAAACTTTTCAGAAATCATATTATATGTAACTTAAACAAATGAATGGTGGACCCCACTAAAATACTTTTCAATATGCACTTGTGCAGACCGCATACTTTATATGTGCAGACTTAGCTGCAAGTGCTTAAAGGTGGGATCACACATCTGCCAGTTTGTAAATACTTGAGTAACCAAGAAAAGAAACTCACGTTATAACTTTACAATAATCTAAAGATACAAGACATAATTTCTTCATAAAGCCCCCGGCAATTTATGAACCATTTAAAACCATACAATAATAACTATCATATTCTCCAATTCTCACTTTAATGAATAAGGCCATATTATTTGAAACATGATAAAAAGAAGATTTATAAGATTCAGAAATTATAAGACTCAGAAATTATAAGACTCGGAAATTATAACACCTACAGAAACAACTCAGGCACAGGTGCTGCCGTGTATGAGGTACAGACATGTGATCACAATTCGAGATATATATTTAGTAATTATATACAATCAAGTGTTATTAATATTCAACAATATCATTCATTCGACTCAGTCGATGCAGATAAATACATTCAAGAAACATTCATTTTCAGCAGTAGACATTCATCAACGGGTATCACTTATTCTTTCTGGCATTCACTCATTCACAACAGCATTTATTCATTTATGAAGTTTTCATGATTTCAATTATTTCGAAAGCTATGTTCCAACTAGTAACGGAGGACATTTAATTGAGCCTCAGTAGTAATCCTGAAACTGTGCGCCAATTTGAAGTCATTTCATGATCTCCAGGATTCTCGTAAAAGCGAAATCTAACATCAACAAGATTTCTCATACCAGGCCTACAATATTTTGGAGTTGCTAGTAGCCGGATACAAAGATAAACTGCAGACGGACCTATCTGACCAGCAATCTTTGCAAAGACTGATTCCCAATCTCAGCCGGAAAATTTTAAGCGACTCAGCGGTTCAATTCAATCAACCGTTCTGGTCCGTTCACGATACATATAAAATACATTCATAACAGCTTTGGCAGTGAATAAATGTACATTTTGTTAACATCCCATTTGAATTTGTGGCCATAGGATAAGAGAACAGTCTGTGTGCGTAATATCTCTGTAAAATGGCACTTAATAACTTCAATAAAAATACAGTACAACACAGTAATAAGTCCAAGTACACTTGTGAATACGATCTCTATAAATGCACTTTCACATGCATGTATTACAAAGAGTGCACAGTAATTTACAGGGGTTGAATATTGAAATCAGATTGCAATACCAGAGCTCTTTTAAGTTATGAGGGCTTAAAAATCTGGTCTCACAGGTTCCAACATGTCCTTGAAATGATGACTCTAATTATAATTTTTTCATGTCGTACCATAAACTGTGATGATACAGGACAGGTCAGCGTGGCCTTAGCAAAAACTTTTCAAAAGTATGTTAACACACACTGCGACCTCTGTATAATATCTAAGAGATTTGGGACTTCTGAATCTGAGTACTTTCAGACGTCCATAATCTCTCATATATAATCTCTCATATAATCCCTGCTTTTACTAAGCACAAATTAAGCTCTTAGCCATCAGTCTTTAGCATATAATACAACTGCTACGCAAGCAAAAAAGCTATCCTACAAACATTTTAACACAAGTACCGTAGAAATCATGGAACGAGTCCTTCCCATTCTACGAGATATTGGATTTTCCCGACTGTAGTAACTCTCCGAGCCAAGACTTTGAAGCGTTCACCTTGAGCCAAGCGATCCGCAGCGCCGAAATAGCTGTTCACAGACGATCGCAGTTGGTTCAGGGGTATTTCTTTCTTACTCATACCATCGAGAGTGTTTTTATCGATGACGTTCTTCGCATGAGCTGAGAGTCTACCGTTCTTCTTTTTACCGTTTGCGTAGCACGCTTCTTCAGCGGCGGCTATCATCGCTATTTCGGCTTTTGATTTGCGTCCTCGTTTCTTCTTCTCCATCTCCACCGGATCGATGGAGGACTTCCGTCTCGGGAGTCGACCGACCGTGTACAAATCCTCGATGGGCGTCAAACTCCGACAGTCGCTATCTGTGGTCTCCGTCATCGAATCGCTGCCGTCTAAATCTCCGTTGAAGCAACCGTTACTGAACGAATTCAGCAGATGTTCTTTCAAACGATTGTGCGCTAGCTCCTGGTTCCTTTCCAGGACTGTCTTAAACGGGTGATCTAACCCTTCGTAACTCGTCGGCCACGGGATAATAGAGTCTAACGTCGTCTTTTCCCGCTTTTTCTCCTTCTTTGATTTCACTTTCTTCTCCGACACTGGAGTTTCGGTCGTTGAATCGTTCACTTCAACATTATTTGATTTGACCTGCAAACAAAATAAGCAACTCATTAAGCATGATCGGAAGATGAAATAAGATTTATAGTATTTTCCAAGATGTCCAAGACACGCACTGACATAGATGGATGGATGGATGATAGGGGCTTGATGTCCTGTATTTACGCACTTGCTAGGCTAACGTACTGACATAGAAATGCAAGGAATCAATTCTAATTTCTCTTTATCATCTCCCACATATTAATTAAATTCAGCGATTCTGTTTGCAGTGCTCGTCAAAAGGCAACTTTAAAGTCTTCAACTAGCATAAAGTTATTCATACACAAATACAGGATAGGTTGCTTATAAAATGCTCCAAGTCAACTTCAGTCATCCAGAGTTCAGGCCACACATAATTGATTCTTAGCTTCTTTTTATGTCCTACCACCGACCCTAGAAAAAGTGCCTTGAGAGGATCCGAAAAGCTAAAGATCAACTATGTGTGGCCTCATGACTCTGGGGTGCTATGGAGCATACATATATCATATCTCTTGACACAAGAAGTATACATCTCATGCAATAATCATTCAAATATCAATTTTCCAAGTTACACTAAGGCCACACATAATTGATCTTTAGCTTCTCGGATTCGTCTCAAGGCACTTTTTCTAGGGTCGGTCGGTAGGACAAAAAAAACAGTTTAAAAAAAATTTTTTTAATTTTTTTTTTTCCATCGGCAGGATATCTATTGTGTCGGCGGGTCAGCGAAGCTAAGAATCAATTATGTGTGGCCTAAGGAACTTCCAACTAAGCCTTACCTTGTAGTTGTTATTGTTGTTAGTTGTATTGTTGTTATCTTTGATCCTCGGAGAATTGTTGAAGTTCAGTTTCCGTTTCTTGAACTTGCTGCCGATAACGGGCTCCTCCGTTTCACTCAACTTCCGTTTATTGCGATACAGAACAGGCAGCCTGCGAAAAACATAAGATAATTAAATACACAAGCAAGAAAGATTTCTGGAAGCATGTATTCTTACTCAATCGAAAGTGTGTTGTCTTCTGACAGATAGATAACCTTGCTGCAAGAATTGAGTTGAGAGTTAAAGTTCCAATGTTTTCTCATATTTTTCTCCTAAGTATTTTTCTCTCAAAATGTTCCAATTGGTATCTGCCAATGGGTTTTTTTATGTGCATACAATCCATCAACGGGCATCGTTTATAAATGGTATGATATACTCAGCATTCAGCAATCAATGAGTTTATTTGTATTCAAAGTATCAATGAATTGATCATTGGGAGTCCCATATTTATATGTACCCTGGTAGGCTTATCATACAGCAACAAGATAGGCCTTAAGGATCGGATGATAGAAATTGTCGTAAAACACAGGTCCAGGGTTACCTGGCAATAGCCAGAATTGAACACAGGATCAGCAATTAGAAGCCCACCGTGCTGCCAACTGAGCCATTTTTTAAACCCGCCTCTCTCCAAGGCAACTTTACATGAAAGATGAATCAGAACTTGGGGACTAAAAATTCAGCTTAACATGGATGGATATTTGAGGCCTTACGTCCTGTATTTATGCACTTGGTCGACTAATTAGGACAGGAGGACGACACAGCTTGAGATGAGACAGCATCTACCGTATATACTCGCATATAAGTCGCCCCCGCGTATAAGATGCATCCCTTCTTGAGACCCAAAAAACCTCCCTCCCTTCGAAACCCGTATATAAGTCGCATTAGAAATCACTGACGTCAAAATACTACAAGGCGGACGAATGAATACTTGATTTCCAAGAAATATGATGCTTTTTTTTTTAAATTTACCTTCTTTATTAGCTAAATTTGCAAGAAATTGACTAGAATCCACATTGTTTGCGTCTATGCGACGCCATCTTGGCTGTCTTCATCACGTCATCTCTCGCTTGAGATCTCGCGAAAGCGAGAACTTGACGAAGTTGACGGCGTGTGTTTCAAAATGGCGGATGAGAGTGACGAAAATTCTGAATTTCGTCGTTTTGGCCAAATAACTTTGATAATTTAGTATATTCCGCGTATAAGACGCACCCGGTCTATAGGCCAAAATTCTAGGTATCAAAAGTGCGACTTATACGCGAGTATATACGGTAATTTCAACATACCCTTCACTGTCATGGTGGTCCATCAACTGCATTTTGGCGATGGCATTTTGGACAGCTGATTCAGTTACTGGAGATTCTTTGGGGAGGGTGATTTGAGGAATAGGTGGAGGTTGGCGGACTCTTAGGGCCCACCACGTTGTCTTCTTCTTGATCTCTTTGCCACATGCGAACCTAAAAATAGGAAGAGATCAACATTGTATATAAAACTTACAAATGATTGTACACTGCTCCAAGTTTGAGGGAGACAATTTCTTGGCCTATCTCTACCAAGAAGCATGCGGGCCCTCAGACAAAACGTACATATACACGCAAAATATCTTGTAAAATTTAAAAATACAGGAATTTATAGGAATTTTTCCAAAATATAGGAAATTACAGGCGGTCAAAACAAATTTAGGAATTATATAAAATACAGGAAGAGTGGCCACTCTGGTAAATTTTAGACTTAGGCCACACATAATTGATCTTTAGCTTCTCAGATCCTCTGAAGGCACTTTTTATAGGGTCGGTCGGTAGGACAAAAAAAAAAGTGCAAAAAAAATTATTTTTTTTTCCCATCGGTAGAAAATCTATTGTGTCGGCGGGTCCGCGAAGCTAAGAATCAATTATGTGTGGCCTTACTTACAAAGATTTTACCTTACACAACCATCACACAAGACTAGACAAGAGGTGACAACTTACGTTTTGTTGTTCTTCAAGAGAACATCCAACACTTTCGACCGCCAGTCGGACTTAGGAACTGCCTCGATCTGGAATAAGATATCAGGAATAAGAAAACTTTCTTCCACTAATGTAAATATGGACGAGATCTAGTGAATGCTAAAGGCTCGCCCTGAAAGTTCAATGTTACAGAAGCTTCTTTGACTTTATCACAAACTATTTAGACACATTTGTATTGGCTCTGAAAGTTTTAAAAGGCTGATGCAGAGCAATCGCAGAATGGACATTTTGAAATGTTTAAGTTTCTATTCGCCAGGGTCGCAAAGAACCAAAACTTGCCAACAATACATCGAACAGGTTGTGCAGTTGAACAACATCCATTACACCATTTTCTCGTCTCCAAATAATTCTCAATGTTGAGTCAATGAATAACTTATACACTTAGGGATGCACCGATCCCACTTTTTCACTTCCGATCCGATACCGATCCTGGTATTTTGTTGCCGATACAACCGATTTCCAATACCATTCCGATACCGATACCATTGGTTAAATGGAGAGTAGTGCAACCGATCCGATCCTGCTTTTTAATGCTGGATCGGCACCGATACCGATCCTGAGTATCGGATCGGTACATCCCTAAATACACTTACACTGTCCGGCGCTAAAAATTTGGTCCAGTTTGACGTGATCCAGGGGAGAATATCATCGATTAAGTCGTAGTATTTGGTGCTGTTGATCATCGTCAGGTTGAATAAGGCAAAGTGGACGATGTGATCCCTAAAATGTAACAAACACAGGAGGAGAAATCATATTTGTTCCGATAAAATAGGTTAAGAAAGGTACAGAATTGTTACAGAAATGTTGGGCTAGTTTCGACTTTATTAAGTTGCCATTGAAACCACAGAAAACAACTTAATTGGTTTTTGATAGAATCCATACTAATTACCGAAGAAGAGGAAAAGACACTAATTTCAAAAAAAAAGATTTCTGTTAATTGGAAAACTCTCCAAGATAAGCATGCCAAAAACTGTTATATTCAATCGATTTGAGCCAAAACCTATCTTGTGCTACCAAATTTGTGTGGTTTTTGATGTCAAAGATCATCAGGAGCAGGTCTGACAAACATTTATGTGCATAAAATTATAATCATTACATTAACATAATATGAGCCATTTATAATTCAATCAAAACATTATCAATACGATTATTTATTGTACAAGATCTTACCATTTGATGTCCAACCGTTTCAGGTACTCGGGGCCGTGATTACAGTGAGCACACACAAAGACATAATGCTTGTCACCGAAGAGCAAGGGTTGTCTCAAACACTGCATACACGCTGAAAGAACATTTTTGTACAAGTGTCAAAGATTTTTATAAATTCACGCAAATTTGCAAAAAGACAGACAATTATTGAAATTACACAATATTTTGGCCAAAATAGTGGATCCAACAGAGAGCGGTCTCCCTTAACTAAATGAGCCACAGGATTGGCTTATTCAGTTAGTCTCGGAAGGTCACTCTTGGTTGGATACACTATTCGAGCCCATATATATATACAATAGGTAACAATACATCTGATATTTAGCTTCGCCAATCGACTGACCCAACAGATTTTTGGCCTACAGAAAATCATTTAAGCTTACTGGTGCTCACAATATTTATCAAATTGACATTACTTAAAGTTTAGATTTTAGCTTCTTTTTCTCGTCCTATTGACCGATCCCGGGAAAAGTGCCTTGAGAAGATCCGAGAAGCTAAAGATCAATTATTATTATAACTGGCCTCAGGGTTCCCATTTTTTTGCCAAGTTCAAACTCAAGGTTTTTTCCAGGTTTTACAAGGCTGCCAAAATCAATTTTTAAGGTCTAACCCTGCAATTTTTTCAAACTGATTTTGCGCTCCAGACATTCGTCAAAATCCACAATTTGTTTAATCTTTTCAATTTTGGCAAGACAACCCCAAATTCCAGACTTTATCCTGGTTTTTGGTGGAAATATCACATTTTCCAGGTTTTTCCAGACCTGGAAAAGCACAACCTAAAATTCCAGATTTTCAAGGTTTTCCAGGTTGAGTGGGAACCCTGTGGCCTTAGTAACATTGAACATGACGTACCTTCATGGAACCACTGGCGACACCTAGCACACTGTAACATCTGCAAGTACCAACTGAAAAGAGACAAGAACAAACAGCTCAATACTAGGAATACACCCATACCACTTTTTCACTTTGATCCGATATCGATACTGCGTTCTGTTGCCGATACCGAAACCATATGGAGCATTGCCTCCGATCTGATACTGATTTTTATAATAGGAAAGTTTTAAAATTATGGCTAAATCTGATGACTTAAATAGCTTTAAAGTTATGGCTAAATCTGCTGACATAATAGCTTCAAAGTAGTATTGAACTCACTCTCCAGGTCCCCCGCAGTAGCAATACGTCTGTTTGTCGTTTGTCTTGTGCTGTGCGTCCCATTTCAAATCCTTTAACTGCAAAATAAACAATCATTGATTATTGTTGAATTGTGCAAAATGATCCTCTGAAAGAGCATTTTGGACAGTGCACCTTTATTTAGTTTATTAACATGTTTAAAGACATTTTGAATTTTTAGAGCTTGTCTCAAGGTGTAAGATTTGTTCTTGGTTTTGGCGGATGCGTAGCTTGTGACGACAAACTTGGATAGATAGATAAAAAGATGTGGTAAACTTCAGCAGCCCGCTCAGCCCAGTTTTGGGCACTCATAATGGTTGATTGAGGAGATGGGAGGGAGAGAGCAGGAGTTCTCACCATGTACACATTCACCCCATGTGAGGATCTTTCACTGGCAAGTCATTGTAAAATCTGACAATACTTATTGACTTTCTAGAATATCTCAGTATCTCCGACACTCAGGCGATAATTTGGAATACCATATGTATCCATGGGGCATTGACCTCCTCAAGCCTACATTAGCATTTAAAATTAATTATCAACTTACATTGTATGGTAGAGACTTTTTCAACTCTTGCATTGCCCGTGCTGAAAAATGTAAAACAATTGATGAGTGACAAACCGACAATACTAAAATTGATGGCTAACAAAAAGATAGGTCAAACAAATAAGTATTTTCTCAATATATGCCTAAAATTAGTAAATGAAACTCACCATTAGGCCCTTTCTTCAGAGCTCCACCTTTCTGAAAACACAAACACAAATGTTTAGATGGATGAATGGGGCTTTACGTCCTGTATTTATACAATTTAGTTGGCTAATTCAAACAGGCGCAAAACACAGCCACAAGCACTGCAAATTGAGCCAACACTCCCTCCCCATACAAGCAAGCATAACTATCACTTGACGATGAGATCATAATTGCCACGCCTCCACCTTTACGTACATTTATTCCTCTAACAGACCAGAAAAGGAAAGAAGTTGAGACTCCCTCAAAAATTTATCACCAAGAAGAGCTGCATGATATATGATACCACGAGCCATCCCTTTTTTTGGCCAGCCAGATGGTGTTACTGTTGGATATTATTACAGACAATAATTGTATACCCGGGTGTATATTGTGAAGATTTACCTTAGCACTGTGAGCAAACACACATGGTCGACAATTCCAAGTGACATCTGGGTGCAGGATTTCGCTTCCGATTTCAGGTTTGTGGCAATCCTGGTGATAGCCTGAAATTTTACACAAAATATCATGAGGAGGGCAAATCCAGTGAAATATGCTTGCATAAGTTGTATCTTTCACGCATTATCATGGTACCGATGTAAACTAATTCCCTATGTTCTTAACAGAATTTGAGGCCAAATTTCAAATTCTCAAAATTTTTCCAAACAGGGAAGTTTTTTTCACTATTTCCCTGTTTTCCCTACCCAGTGGAGACCCTGATCCTGCGAAATTTAGACAATTTGCATTGTGACACCATGGCTTTCGTCAATTCAGTGACAACTCCAAAAGAGAGGAGAAAGTCCAAGAAACACATATGGCATGGTAGTGCTCTTTGTAGAATAGAATTCAACTCTACAATACATTTACATTTTACAAGTATTGGGATTTATATTCACCTGTGCCACAGTTGTCGCATAAAACAATCTCATTTGGCTTGTCCGACTTCTCCCCTTCACAGACGATGCAACGGATCTCTTCCGGCAACTGACTCTGATCTGTAACGATACATTAAAAGATTTTAAGAGGAAAAGAAGAACTTTAGTCTTGACGAGTTAACATACAGGCCTACCAAATTAAAATGACATGAAAATTAGAGTAGACTCCTCAGTCCTCACCTTTTGTGATGTCTTTATACAAAGCCCAATACTCCGATTCATCTTCAAACCGGATGAAACATCGGTCATTCTTGTCGTCAACCTGAAAAAAGAATTGAGAATATCATCAGGTCATATATTTAACATTATGAAAAGCTGCTAGTTTCTCTGCAGGACAGTGAGACTATGAAAGGTGGTCTTATGATATCTAAGTTTTACATTCTTATTACCTTATAGCTGTTATTAAATGATATCTGAAGAACTCCTATGAGTAATATCTTTCGGAATTTCTCTTCGCAAGTATAATTTTAAAGAATACTGTAGTTAAACTTATTTTACTCATTCTGATTTTAAGAAGGAACAACCGGATCATGTCAGCATTTTACAATGAAATGAAATAACAAGTCTGGTCTGGGTATCCTCCATGTGGAGAAGGACACCCTAAATCTGACAACGAATCAAGGACCCTGGTCAAAAGTTTCAAAACATATACTCTATATTCTTATAAATAAGTTTGTCCTTGTATCTTCACGAAAATCTTTTCAATCACAAATCTATTTTAATCTATTTTCATACCTTTAGAATGACTCCTAAGTAGAACAGTCCATCGTTCCATCGTGCTATCACCTCCTCGCCGAGCTCGTATCGCTTCCGACCTTTAGAGGGTGACCCCTCTGGGGAGACACTTGGAGAAGAACACGGGGACGGAGAATAGCCGTTTCTGTAAGATAGGCCTACGTCAACATAGACGGGCGCTTTACTTTGGGGTCGGAGAGAGCGACGTTTCTCGGAGTCCTTCTTCTCGCCAAATTCGCCGCTTTGCCTCATAGTGATGCTGAGTGTTGCTATAACTCACGATGTAAGCTGAAACAGACAAAAACAAAAGTAAGATAAAGTTGCAGAGATTGTAAATCCTGTCTCAGTCATTGTGTGAAGACTCAACAATTAAATCATCATAGAACTCGCAATCAAGCCCTAGGCCGGAGTCAGGGATGCACAACTAGGCCAAAACACAGCCAAATGAGTGATAACCAACTACTGAACTCTAGGTCACACACCGCTACTAACTTCGCTGCACTAGTTGGACAACTGGGCGACAGCAGATGTGCCCAATACCATTAGCGGCCGACCAGAGGATAGTTGGGGCTATGGACTTTACGCCCAGGACGAACTTTTTTTTCACTCGCCAAGTGCCGAAAAACTTGTTAATCGTGATTCTAACATCACGGTACCCTGGGTGCAGGTGGAAACAAACTTTGTTTTCATGTGCTGAACACCCCCACAAAGATCAACTGGTCGGCCCCTTAAGGTACTACTACTATATTTCACTAGAGATACCAAATGGGATACAGATTACTTGCAAATGTTGTCATGAATGGATGGATGATTGGGGCTTAATTCAACCCTTACCGGACTGATGGGATATTTATGTGCAACAACAGCTTACTGCCTGTGGGGCCAGTTATAGCCCATTTAAATCCCTAAAAGCTGCTGATGACGTAGCACACATTTGTTTTTGGACTAGCCAGTCTGGTAAGGGTTAATATCCTGTATTAATGCACTTGGCAGGCTAATTTGGGAAGGTGGAGGACAAGGCATTGAGGTGAAGGATGACTGAACAGCCATCCAACACAGGTCCAGGTGACAGGGCAAGAGCTAACTTCGAACCCCAGTGATCGGCAGCTAGCTTACCCCGGGCTAGCTTGTTCCACTCGATCAACTGGCGTACCAGGGCTGAGTGAGGACTTAATTGGGCACTGTTGCCAGCAATGTCTGCTTAGGGGCCGACCAGGCGATAGTTGCGGGGGGCTATGGACTTTACCCCCGGGACAAATTTTTTTTTCGTTCGTGGCGCGACGACAAACAATTTTTTTCGCATGTGCACTCGCGACAAATATTTCTATCGGAATTTTAGCATTACAGTACCCTAGCTCCAGGTGGAAGCAAACTTTTTTTTTTTCATATGTTGAACAAACTTTTTTTTCGGTGTCAAGTGGGAAACAATCTTTTTTTTTCACCAAATATCCATAGCCCCCCCAAGTTCATCTGGACGGCCCCTTAGTCTGGACCCTGGGGAGGCTAAACTGCACCTGCCGTGGGCCCCTGCATAGAAACAGGAACCACATCCCAGGGTGCCCACCGAACATCGCACAAAATATTATAGGAATATAGGAATTTTTCACCGTGAAATATAGGAGGTTTTCGTCTGTATTAATAAGACAATATAGGAAATATTTGACAGCGAAACCTTCGGCAAATCACAGAATTGCTTCCACCATAAGCCCAAAACTTCATGTCGCGTCGTGGACAAAAACGTGGCTAAAAATTCATATATCTGTGGGGAAAGGACTCTTAAGCTTTTTACCGCGGACAAAAACGTGCATATACGCGCGAAATATCTTGAAAACTTGAAAAATATAGGAATTTATAGGAATTTTTCCAAAAATATAGGAAATTATAGGAGGCCTTAAAAAATATAGGAATTATAGGAAATATAGGAGGAGTGGGCACCCTGAGTCATCCAATCCAGGATCGGCGCTGGCGTAGGCATCTCACGTTAATACAACACACCTTCACCTTTAACCCTGACCCTCTGTATCATCCTCTTGATGAAATCCATTTTCTAGACCCTCTGCAACAGTTGTCATTCAACTTATTGACATCTTGTTCAGTTGTTGGAAGTGTTTTGTGATTTGTCACCTAGTAAGGCCAGTTCTAAAGTTGAAAGTGCTGTGTGAACTTGTGTCACCCAGTTGGAACTGCTTGTCCCCTACAGATATGCGATTTCCAAATATCTTGTCATCCAGCAGGTTTGTCGCCTAGGCTAGTTGACCACACACCCGTGCAAACTGGATAAAGCCTCAAAATCCTGCTCTTATCTGCATGATCTTCTCCACATTTGCTGCAACTTCACTGACACTGATTTTCAGTTCGAACACGTTTTGCACAATTTCGATGATTTCGCTTTCCCGCACATGCCATCGGCCTCAACTTGCATTTACCTTTGAAACAAAACATGCATTACACAATATCCAATCATTCGCGACCTGATTTCACGCATTCAATAAGAGAAATTCAAGGATTTTCAACCTTGAGCGAAATTATAGATGACTTCGTTCTCCCGCCATATTCTTCGTTCTGGAGCGATTTCATTCCATTTTTTCTGAATTTATTAAATAGCCGTATTTTGCAAAATTTATGAAACTAGAGGAACGAATTATTAGGTTCATCACAATATACGGTGTTTGATGTGGATGAAATACGGTTACAGCTGAAAAACATGCAAAATAAACAAAGCACTATTTTGCGCGAACTTCACGCGTATGAATTTTATAGTTCGCACTTCAGCAATTTTCCAAGAGAGTGCGCGGTCTGTCTTTTCCTAGCGAAAAAAATTGGAACTAACCAAACTCCCTCACGCGGATTGTTAGCGAACCAGAAAGGCCACGTATGTTTGGAAACAACATGGCAAGGTGCAGAGCCGGTAAAATTGCAGGTATTTTAACTGCAGTATGTGTGTTAGTAGCCGTCCAAGTGGTGGTTAAATCCCACCAACATGCTCATGGGCATGGACACGACCATGGGCACGCCCATGATCAGCCTGCACACTTCAAATATTCCAAGGAAGCAAATGTTGATGAGGGACATGGTCATGCTCATGGGGGACATGCTCATGATGATCATGGGGGACATGGACATGCTCATGGGGGACACGATGAGCATCACGGTCATGCCCATGGGGGACATGATGAACACCACGACCATGGGCATGCCGACGCGGGCACAGCGAAGGCAGTGAAACCAAAATCGAAGCGCGATACAGGTCTGATGTTGTGGTTTGTAGCCCTCGGATCCACAGCCTTGATCAGTGCCGCCCCTGTACTGATTCTTCTTTTCATTCCCCTCGAAAATACCGACGAGCACCAACCCCTCTTGAAAGTCTTGCTCAGCTTTGCGTCCGGAGGGTTGCTCGGGGATGCGTTCCTTCACTTGATACCCCATGCCCTCATGCCCCACTCTCATGGCGAAGAAGGACATGCTCACAGTCATTCTCACTCCCACGGCCATGCTCACGGTGAAGGGGCCGAAGGCGCTCACGACCACAGTCACGAAATGGGCGTCGGACTCTGGGTCCTCGCTGGAATCATCGCTTTTCTGTGTGTTGAGAAATTTGTCCGAATCGTAAAAGAGGGACATGGTCACAGTCATGGTCACTCGCATTCCAAAAAATCTGAAAAGAAGGAAGAGAAGAAGGAAGAAAAGAAGGAAGAAAAGAAGGAAGAAAAGAAGGAAGAAAAGAAGGAAGGAAAGAAAGAATCTAAGGAAATTCAAGAATCTCAAGGTAATTCCTCGGATTAAATTGTCAATTTGTCACAAGTTAAATTCTATTTATTATTTGATTTATTTCTTATAAATCCTCATGATTTCTTGTCTATTTTTCAGAGGGAGAAATCAAAGTAGCAGGATACTTAAACTTGGCCGCAGATTTCACGCACAACTTCACTGACGGGTTGGCCATTGGTGCGTCGTACTTGGCCGGTCGTACAGTTGGTGTTATTACGACGATTACAGTCTTGCTCCATGAAGTGCCTCATGAAGTCGGAGACTTCGCCATTTTGGTGCAGTCTGGATGCTCTAAGAGAAAGGTACGATTTTGTGCATAATCTGATTTTCTGAAATTATTAGGCCTGTGCGTATTATGGTACTATCAAGTATAAAAAACCAGCCTTTGGATTCTTCTGTTTTCCACACTCTTTAAGAATAATTTACGTCTTAGGATATATCCATTTGATGTAAAAACAAGTTCTTAAACTACCACATTTTCTGCAAGTCTGAGATGCTCGAGTCTGAGATGCTTGAATCAGTTAATTCCTTACTCCTTAAGCAGAGCAGGCAAGTTCCTCAACCACTCTGCGACCCAGAGGTCTTTGCTTGCATGGATTAGAGTCCTGGTTGGGGAGCCCGAAATTTTCAGTGGACCGTCCTTCATGAGCTAAATCCTAGCTGGATGTCGTTCGGATGAGATATTAAATTGGCGGCCCTTGTATCTGTGTCTGTGCTGGGCAAGTATAAGATCACTCACAAGGGTATATGTGTAACATGTTGAGGACTCTCACTCTCTCTCCCATTTCTTCAATCTACCAACTTGAGCGCCCAGAACTGGACTTAGAGGGCTGCACTTAGCATATCTATCAATCTCAGTATTTGATATTTATTAAGGATTTAAGAAAATGATTGCTTTTCTTTCAGGCAATGATGCTGCAATTCTCCACAGCTATCGGTGCTATGCTCGGAACCTTGGTTAGTTTAGCCGCTGAGGGGGTCTCAGACGCTGCCATCGCATGGGTGCTACCCTTCACGGCAGGCGGATTCATCTACATAGCCACAGTGTCCGTAATTCCGGAATTATTGGAGGATACGAAATTGTGGCAGTCAGTCAAAGAAATCTTTGCCCTCTTGGTTGGCGTATTCATGATGGTTTTGATAGCTGCATACGAATAAGTATAACAAATTGTGTAGTTAAAATAATAATACATACATATATAGGATATTATTTATATCTGAATTGCAACATCATACGACGTATGTTGATGTTACAAAAAAACGGTGAAAGTGATGTTTATTTTGATCGTATGAAAGGTGTCGGGGCAGTGATTGTATGAAAGATGCATGGATGAAGTGAGAAATTGGTTATATGCGAATGTTTTTGAAAGAGCTGAATAATGATGAATAGTGAAAGGGCAATTGACTTAATTAATGAGATATGAGAGAAATATATTTTTGTATGAGAGAAGAATATAGTTTTAAATGAAGGCCTCATTCAATGTTAAGAAGTTCATAATTTTGCATATCTAAAAAAATATTTGCGATTCTAAATTATTTTTGAAGTATGGAAGTCAGTACCAAACTGATCTTTGAAATAGTTCGGGAAGAAGATAACTACTCAAGGCTACATTTTGATGATTATATATGTGACCTGCTCCACCAAAATGGGTTCAAAGTCGGCCTCCTTAGCCCTCCTATGATATTTAGTTGTGAAAATGACTTTATTCTACTGGAATTGAACTTTAAAATGATGTTTAGCAGTCAGGGAAATTACCAGCACATGAGGACAATTGCAATTCCAGCCAAGTCCTGGCCCTGACAGGATGATTGAGTGTGTGGGGTTGATCAGTTGGGTCTCAGAAGAAAGTTTGATCTCTTTGCAGCCATCCTCATCACACAGCAGCATGTCAGTTGCGGGACTTAATTCTATCCAATTTCACGAAATACTGAAAAGTCATCAGCAGCTGATGACAATTTCCTAATTTCTCTGGAGCCTTCGGGTTCTTTTCCTCATTATGTAATGGATAGGTCTGCCAAAATTCATAGAGTTAGTTGAGACTGTGATACAACTTTATACCAAGTTTGGAAGTGATAGTTGCAGTAGTCCTTTTTAAATAGCCAGTCAAAGATGATTTTGAGCACTGCCAAAGTCATGGCTAGGCCATGACACTGTGCGAGTGTCATGGGAGGGTGCTGACAGTGCTAGGGTGATTGTCATGTGGGGCTGAGGACATTGATTGTCATCAGCTGGTGATAATTTCCCTTACTGTTTAGTATGTTTTGATATCTCCATCCAATCCAAAGATATGGCACCTTAAACATTGATGACAAGAAACATCAAACTCTCAGAAAACGGAATTTGAAATTCCCGCCGTTGCAATGAAAGAACTAAGAAATCAATAAGGATGCCCAATTTAGATAATTTAAAATCAGTTTTGGGTTAAGATGGTCTTAAATAATCAAAGTAAATTACTTTTGCTAAAACATGGTGTCAACAGCAAAAAGTCACCTTTTGACACATTTTGCTCATTTCTGAGAAATATAGAATGCCTACTTTGAACTCATTTTGGTGGAGCAGGTCACATATATCAGAAGTGCTGTCTTATTTAGCCTGAGTGCATAAATACAGGACGTAAAGCTCAAATCATCCATTATCGATCTATGTTGAAAGCAGCTGTGAGATTATAAAAAAGTGTACAGAGTTATTCATAAATATCTTGGAAATAGAGGTTCAGGCTTTCAAAGAAAAAAGGTCAGCATATGTTTCTTTATGAATACAAATTTCTTTGAAAGCTTTTGTACTTGTCAAGCGTTTGTTTTTTGATGTTTGATAAAATTGATATGATCTATTATATAGGATTAGCTGATCAAATATTATTCATTTGCATTGGGGATCATAATTCATTCATGAATGTGTTTTGTTAGTAAAAAAAAATTTCATAATTTCTGTAAAGTTTATGAGTTATACTGACTGGTATGAAAGTTTTGATTTATAAAAAGATGGTCAAGCTTCAAATTGTCAAAAAAGCTTTGAAATAGGCCTAAAAGTGCTTTATGCTGCACTATTTTGTAAAATTTTGTACAGAACAAGATCTGGAATGGAGATTTCAAAATGTTTAAATATTTTCTTTTATGCTGAAGATCTTAATTATGTGGGCATAAGAAGCGAAGTTTTTAGTGTATCGACCAAATTGTTATACGCGTTGTTGTTGTTGTATTAATATTTTATTGTAAATTGTACATTTGTTTCTTTGTAAATTGCAGTGTAAGCACACGTTTGCAAAAATATGAAAGTATTCTAAACTTGTGATTGGATGGAAATTTATGTTAATTATTTGGCTAAGAATGTAAATTTTTGTAAATCTTATAAATCCATACATATATAGTATTAATACACTCCTAACATTTTCTTTGTTTTATTAAAAATAAAGCATAAGGATAGCTCGCACATGACACAAACGCACCCGCTTGCCTTCTGAGAAAAAATCTCTTAAAAAAAAAGCTTCGACTTCTTTCTAATGATTGCACTTTTTCAATTCTTTATCTGTGTATAACATACTTTAAGTCTGTTGATATTCATTCTAATTTAATTACTTTAAAACGTTTTGTCCGAACATTATTTCTCAATCCCTGTTAAAAAAATGTTGATATATTTGATATTAGCAAAATATTGTATGCTTAATTTGCTCATATGTATCTATAATGGCTACATACAGCTGTTTGTAACTTGATATTGATTATTGATTTGGTTAATTGTTGTTGTTATATTGCTATTGTTAAATCTTGTCAATAATTGATTAATGATTATATGTTGGTCAAAATTAGAACATATTTTTTTAAAATATGATATTAACAAAAATGTCTCATTATTGGCTTAAAAAACAATAGATGTATTTAATGATGATGTTGTTATTTGTTTTTGCGAAAATCCATATCCAGTTTTGTATTGAGAATAGTGCGCTTGAAGTTTTATTTTTTAATTTTGGTCCTGGTGATAATTATTTGTAACTATGTTATAACAGTATTTGATTGAACATTTACGCAATTTATAAATAGCTAAATTTATGAATGATGGTATGAAATGATGCAATATTGAAATTTTAATTGATGTTGTTTATGAATGGCCAATTAAAACTGTGAATTTGAATGATCTTGAATGTTTGATGTTAATTTTGGGAAACCCACAATTCTTGCCAAGTTGTTACTTGTTGGTGGCAAGATGCAGACGAATGAGGGCTGCACCAGAGGGTGTTAGGCCATATATAATTGATCTTTAGCTTCTCGGATCTTCTCAAGGCACTTTTTCTAGGGTCGGTCGGTAGGACAAAAAAAAGGTAAAAAAAATTTTTTTATAATGTCAAAAAAAAAAAAATTTTCAATTTTTTTTTTCCATCGGCAGGAAATCTATTGTGTCGGCGGGTCCACGAAGCTAAGAATCAATTATGTGTGGCCTTAGCTCAGTTGGTAGCATGTTGGGCTGCCAATCGCTGATGCTGGGTCCCGGGTTGGATTCCCGCTCTGGCTGGTTGATCAGACTTATATTGGACAGCTGTTTCAGCCATCCTTTGCCTTATCGCTGTGTCCTCCTGTCCTAATTACCTACCAAGTGAATAAATACAAGATGGCAGCCCCAGTCATCAATTCATCCATGTGGGTGGAGGCAACTTGAGGGCTACACAAGATAGGCGTGTCATTTGTTTCCCAGTTTATTCAGTTTCGTAGATATCTATGGGCTCCAGTTTGCGAATTTTACAATATCCATGAGGCGTAGTTTGCCTATGGCTGTAGAAGTCTCTACTCTCTGGCCTAATGAGATCACTTGCAATTTGAACCAGCAATTAAGATTTGGATTATAACCAATCTGGTAGCTGTATGGTCTCTGTGTTTCTGGAAAGAGCAAATGACAGCCCAATTTACAAGTTTGATCTGATGTGTACAGAAATGGCCTATTCATATTACTGTGGCCTTGTTTGAGGCAAACCGTTTACCAAGAACTTGGAAAATGCTTCGTTTAGAAAGCTTGTGAATTTCATTGAATTACCAAAATAGATGCAGAAATGTTTGAAGTCAATGAAAGTACCCAGGGATTGAACCTGGTACAGGACTTTTTAAAGTCCGGCTAAGCTACTAACCATTGTGTCACTTAGCCAATATATATAAGCAATGAAATAAGTCACAACAGAGGTGGCGGAACGCCTCGAAAAGTGGGGGGCACCGGGCTCCGGGGCAGCTTGTCTACGGTAATTTCAAGGAGAAAAGGGGCATTTTATGTATTTTTGGACCCAAAAGTGGGGGGGCACATCACGTGCCCCCAGTGCCCCCCCCCAACTCTGCCACCTCTGAGTCACAAAATCTCTGTAATTGTTGAGCGTACGCTATCTCTTCTGTCATATCAACAAGACTACAACATTATGAGAATTATGGGTTTCAAAAGAACTCCATACCCAAGAGAGAACAATTTATAGTTCAATTTATTCTTTAAAGTTGCTTATGTAATGTTGAGAGGAGTAGGCCCCGACCAGGAGTTGAATTTGAACCTGGGCCTGCTGCGAGGGAGGCAGGGACCTTGACCACCAGCCCAAGGAGTCACTCAGTGGTCTAAGGGCCAGAATCACGACACTTATTTAGGAGTCACTTTATGTGCGATTGCCAGGAACTCGCTTGGAGCATAAGAACGCTACTGCGTGAGCATCTATGTTTTGGTAAAACTGTGTCTTTGGCCTATGTCTCCAGCTGTTGGTATCAATCCACATACTGGTACATGATGGACAATGTAGGGCCAGAACTCATTCTTTCAGAACTGAATTTTATATGTAGTTTCAGAAAGTGCAGTCCTCCAATGCAAATCCTTTGTGCTAACAAGGATTGATGGAAGTGATGATCTCAATACAACATTCAACAACATGAAATTCCTTGCAAAAATAGGCAAAAGGTGCTTTATTCAAAGTATTAATTAGTTCACCATTCATGATTACTCAAATCACCGGTAGGCATAGCACTCAAAGCAATTAAGCATACCATTACAAACATAAATGCCCTTAATTTATAAATTAGTAAAAAAAAAATTCGTTCAATATATATTAGTTTAAATTTCACAATAATATCTTTTTAACCATTCAAATGCAATTAAGCATACCATCACAAAATGCCCCTGATAAAGAATAAATCCCAATATATCATACAGTAATTCCACAACTAAAGAAAATAATAGATATGCCAAAAATATGAAAAATATGTTAATTAAAGTTCAAGAAAATGAATAATACTTCATATATAATGGTAATATAAATAGGATTAGTTGGTGCATTTAAACATTTTGTCAAATATAATATATGCAAAAGCAACCCGTTCACAGTTGACACATTGGATGTAAACAAAAAGTATGCCATTGATAATTATAATTGGTAAGAAAGTTAATATAACTAATACCCTGATCATCATCCTGACATGAAATATTGGAAAACATATACATAGAACACTGACAGATATTATTTTAAATCGCTAAACTCTGACATAACGAATCAACATTTGAAATTGTTTCACTCTTAGTCAGACATTATGCATTAAGGAAACATACTTAAATGCAGTTAATATATTACTATGTATAACGGTTGGTGTAAGATGTCAATTAATATGAGTACATATATAATATCGCATGTAAAACGTGCAGAAGAAGTATAAATATTCCAGAAATAATTGCACTTTTCAGGACCACAGTTTTAAATTTAAATGCAGCTCTCGCAATTAGTTGGTCATTCATTTTGTCAAGCTAAGCACATGACACAAAATCACACAATATCAACCATGTTGCAGAGATGCTTGAAATTAAGGACTTCACCAAATTACCAATGGAAACTTTTTCAAATATTTGTAACTTACATCAGTACAACAATTTATGTTAATATATTGAAAATTATATACATGTGTAAAATATCTTAAATGTTCTCATCTTTTAACACAGATATGTTCATATTTCATAAATAAAGTTAATATTTTTCTATTTGAATAAAATTTGTAACAAGCATCCTCGGATACAATGGCTGGTTAATCCTATGGGAAAGTAGAAGGTGTGATTTGCAGCATGCGAGAGCGTCTGAGGCAAAAAATATGAATGTAGGAACAGTGGAACTGGAGGTTGAGGTATAGTAGGGTGATGTCTGCGTGAACTAGATACTCTTGACGTGAGGGTATAGCAATGAAGTATAGGTGCAACTTGCTGCAGTGAGCATTGCGCAAGTGTTTGAGTAGAGCGTGACAGCAGACACTAGTGTCTAACAGAGTCGCTGGCCATATAGAGCTATGGGCCGACAAATTCATAATGTGGAATACTTGTACCAAATTTCATAACTCTAAAATAAGCGGAATATTAAGGTCACAAATGGACAGTTCAAGAATGACAAAAGATGGCTGCCAGAAAGGCCTACATCTTGAATTTATCGTCATGTTCCCAATCAATACCCACAGGCGTACACCTGAACCAAATTTTATAACTCTTAAGTGAAATATTAAGGTCACATTTGGCAGTCCAGGAATGATGAAAGATGGTTGCTAAAATGCACGCTATCTCAGTTGTCTCGACAGGTAGGCTACTCATTCTTCTGCTTTCACCCCTAGCATATAACTAGCAAAACTAGCAAAAAAAATTTTTTTTTGCGAGGACACCCCCCGACGTGACCCCCCCCCCGGACTTGTAAAATATAAATTTTTTAATTTACCTCTTTCCGAGGAGAGCCCCAGCCTAGAAATATAACTAGCAAAAATAAAAATTTCTGCAAGTACCCGCCCCGGATGTGACTCCCCCCCGGCCTTGTATAGAATATAAAATTTAATACCTCCCGAGGTGACCCTAGCCTATCTAGCAGAAATGAACTTTTTTTTTTTGCGAGTACTCCCCCCCCCCCCCCCGAGGTGACCCCCTCGGGACTTGTAAAATCCTAAATTTTTTAATTACCTCCCTCCGAGGTGACCAACCTAGAAACATAACTAGCAATAAAAAAATTTCTGCAAGCTCCCACCAGATGTGACCCCCCCCTCCGGGCCTTGTATAGAATATAAAATTTAATACCTCCGAGGTGACCCCAGCCGAGCAATATATCTAGTAGAAAAAAAAAAATTTTTTTGCAAGTATCCCCCCCGAGGTGACCCCCCTCGGGACTTGTAAAATCCAAAATTTTTTAATTACCACCCTCCGAGGTGACCCCTAGCCTAGAAATATAACCAGCAAAAAAAAATTATTTCTGCAAGTACCCCCCTGGAAATGTCCTCCCCCCCCCTCGGGCCTTGCACAGAATATAGAATTTAATACCTCCCCCGAGGTGACCCCAGCCTGGCAATATAACAGGCAGAAATTTTTTTTTTTTTGCGAGTACCCCCCCCCCCCCGAGGTGACCCCCCTCAGGACTTGTAAAATCTAAAAATTTTTAAATTACCTCCCTCAGAGCCAAGCCTATAGATATCACTAGCAAAAAAAAAAAAAAATTTCTGCGAGTACCCCCCCGGATGTGACCCCCCCCCGGGCCTTGTATAGAATTTAAAATTTAATACCTCCCCCGAGGTGACCCCAGTCTAGCAATAATGCAATATAACAGGCAGAAAATTATTTTTTTTGCGAGTACCCCCCCCCCCCCCCCCCCCGAGGTGACCCCCCTCGGGACTTTTAAAATCTAAAATTTTTAAAATTACCTCCCTCCGAGGTGACCCCCAGCCTATAGAAGTATAACTAGCAAAAAAAATAATTTCTGCAAGTACCCCCCTGGATGTGTCCTCCCCCCCCCCCCCGGGGCCTTGCACAGAATATAGAATTTAATATCTCCCCCGAGGTGACCCCAGCCTGGCAATATAACAGGCAGAAATTTTTTTTTTTTGCGAGTAACCCCTCCCCCCCCTGAGGTGACCCCCCTCGGGACTTGTAAAATCTAAAAATTTTTAAATTACCTCCCTCAGAAGCGAGAGATATCACTAGCAAAAAAAAAAAATTTCTGCGAGTACCCCCCCCGGATGTGACCCCCCCGGGGCCTTGTATAGAATATAAAATTTAATACCTCCCCCGAGGTGACCCAAGTCTGGCAATATAACAGGCAGAAAATTTTTTTTTTGCGAGTACCCCCCCCAAGGTGACCCCCCTCGGGACTTTTAAAATCTAAAATTTTTAAAATTACCTCCCTCCGAGGTGACCCCCGCCTAGAAGTATAACTAGCAAAAAAAATAATTTCTGCAAGTACCCCCCTGGATGTGTCCTCCCCCCCCCCCCCCCAGGCCTTGCATTCTACATGTCTCCCTATTGGCTGAAATGGCCACTCCCACCAAGTCCCTCATTCTCATTGGCTCTAAATGGCCACACCCCCAAAAATTAAAAATTTTTAAGTACTGCCACAGTTTCAACCGAACAACTGTCAACCCATTACACCTTGCCTAATGCTGTCAAATTAGCCAACTAAGATTGCTTCTAACCAGCAATTACCACAAACACAAACTCAACGCATGATGGCCAAAAATGCATACCTGTCATTATGCGCCACACCTCCAAATATCGACCACACCCCCAAAACCCATTATTAAAAAGGCTAGAGAATTCTCCAGAATTCTTCAGCCAAAAATTAACCATAGCAAGCTACAAGCACATATGAAAACAGTCACTATTAAATTGACAGCTGTGTTTGCATAGGCTCAATATTGTCAATACAAATTGACACACAGTATGAATGCATGCACAATAACTATTATGACCAAACAAGCTTACGTAATAAATTAGCTTATCGTATGAAATAAGTCAATATTTGGCAAATATAAATGTAAATTTGCTTTGACATACAGAACAGTCTCAATTAAATTGACCCAGACAAAGTAACTATTAACATGCAAAATATGTGTATAATATATGGGAAAATATAGTCTTGATTTGATTTGACATAAAAATACTGAAATCGAACAGTATTATGTTATGATCTGGGAGATTGTCACTTATGAATCTTTGGAAAAAAGAAGTCTAATAAGTCTGTGGTTCTTGTCATTGCTACATTTCAGAGTATAACAGAGATTAATAGTCTGTGGAGGACTTTAGATAACGTAGAATAATCTACAAAGTAATAATACATCGCATGCCTTTTATTTGATGGAATTTGCAGAAAGTAAAAAGCAAGCATTTTTTTTACTGCTTTCAAAATTCTTATTTTTCCAATATTGACACTCCCAGAAAGATTAGAAGGGATTTATTACACTAACAGAAGCAATTTATAATTACTGTTACATTTTGGTGGAAATAATTACAATCACACTCCAAAGATATTATTAGACGGTTAATAATTTTCAAATTTGGTGTTATCTGCGGGGAGCAGACAATAATGAAAAACAATTAAGCAAAAATTAAGCACCAGACATCACATTTATATAATAAAGAAAACCCATAAACATTTCACCATTATGACGAAAAATTGCTAGTAATACAAAATTTAATATTTGGAGTAAATGAAGGAGTTTGTCAAGTTCTGTCAACATAAACAATACAAAAAGTAAACACAAGCACCGTGCAAACGAAAAATATAAATATTGTGCAAACAAAATAACCATTTATAACACTAGATGGTGTAGCAGTTACTGCAAAAATAAGCAAAATTTTTGGACGAAGGGCTGTTTACAAATGAACAACATTATGCAAAGACAAACAAAAGATATACACAGATCTTAGGCAAAAATATCTAGACTATGGAGAGTATAATGCATTTTACATCTCGTACATTTTAACACACAGTATGGGGGAAATTATAAGACCACAGCTCAAAATTTTTGGTGGAAAATTTATTCCACTCCGTACACAAATTTCGCATTTTTGACATTGGCAATATTTTTTCCCACATGATTCATTATGATTGAAACAAGACAAAATATTATCTCACTCAGGGCTATTCCATTTAAAAATCTGGGGGGGGGGGGTGGTCGGGCTATGATTTTGACCCCCCCATGCATCTAAAACGATTTTTTTTACCCCCTCATGCATTAACTTCAATTTTTTCACCCCCCGAACATACAGCACAAAAAATTTTCGTTATTACAATGCGTAGGCCTGAATAGAACGATAGTCCCCCCCCCCCCCCATACAACTACAGTGAATTCCGCGAGTGCCCCCCTTGCATCTACAACGTATTATCGCTCACCCGTACATACATCTTACGAAAAATAAACCAGCCCGACCACCCCCCCCCCAGAGTTTTAAATGGAATAGCCCTCAGTCAAGACTGTAGTGATCTCAATTAAGCACAGTTTTAGTTTCAATTTGTCATAACTATGTTAACATGATTGATTGGCATGATATTCAGTAATTGGCATAATATTCAGTAATTTAGTGAGGCAATTAATTTTATCGGTAAGCCAGTGTTCACCCTTAAGTTTAATGTTGGGTATCATGAGGATTTTGCAATACAATAGTTTAAAACGATACTTAGTTAGCGATACAATACCTGAACGATACATACTATCAAGTGAGGAAACGATTCAATATATTGCCAACTATTGAGGTGCACGATACAATACTATTGCGATAGGTAAATTACCAGAAAAAGCTTGAAAAACATCATTTATAATGGTGTCAATTCAACATCATTGCTGTATGAAGTTAGTGTTAGGAAAGTTAGGCAAAAACATATTCTTGATTTCACAAAACTAAAGCAAAAAACTGAAAAAAAGTGGCGATTTTCTTTGGTTTCTCACAAGATAGAGGTGTGATGCGCATTAAAGCGCACATCAGAAATTAGTGGAACTATGCTTTAAGCAGACGATTACTATCGCGATAATCGTGATACTTGCTCCCTTTGGCAATAGTGTATCGTGATATATCATGCCTAATTTTTCCTCACAATAGTTGTATTGTGACTGCATTGGCGATTAAGTATCGCGATAGTAATAGTATCGTCCCAACACTACTCAAGTTACCTCGATGCAACACTCAAGTTATTTTTCTTTATCTCTTTTCTTTGTTGTGTATACTTTGAATTAGTACTTCGAACTACAAATTTATGAAACTCACCGATGAGGTCACAGGGATATGTAATTGAAGGAATGTGCATTGAATTTGTCACAGAAGTTCATCTATCCATCAATACTATAACTTACAACTCTACAAGTCTACACAATTTAATGACCCTTCAAGTACTTCCTCCTCCCTTCTTGTACCCTTTACCCGTTAATTAGCTTCTTAACTTAATACCGTTTTAGGACGATTTTCTCTAGACCAATCAGCGGAGACTCGACGGCTAGAGTGAGGACGAAGGCAATTCCGTAGGAGGTGAAGAGGTGGGAGAGAAAAAGGTACATCTGAAATAGAGAGATTCAAATTAAAACTAATTTATAATCTCATTTTTCGCATGTATGGTTAGGTTCTGTTGATGTACGCTACATGTAGCACTGAACATTTTGGAATCGCAGGGGTGAAACTGATAAGACAAAATCTAGAAGGGTGCTAGAAGGTTGTAGCCTTGTACAATACCCTAGCTCATAATGGTCAGTGCACAGTGGCGTATTTAGGGGTTTAGGAGGGGTGCATTTGGCCATGACCCCCTCCCCCCCTCCATCCCTCAGGCCCTAAATTAACATGGAAGAGATAGGAAAAGCCATGGAGTGCCAATGTAATAGCCCGCCCTCAGGCCATTTCTGGAGACGCCCCAGTCAGTGCATGTTGACACCCCATGTCACTACTCACACTATTTTAGAAGCAAATTGTTTTAAAATCAAATTGTACTAGCTGTTTAAAATTGTATGTTGACATTTTGACTCATAAGAATGAAGATTTTCACTCACAGATTCTATGTTGTCCAGGTATATTGGTGATTGTCTTGAGAAGTAGTACCAGTACATGACGATGGGATGGATCAAGTACGCCATGAAGGTCAGTCGACTCAATAGTACAAAAGGACCCCAGCAGAGGATTTTATTGATGATGCCTGGAAAAAGATAAATAGTATTTAGTTTGATTTTATGGAGTTGTGAGCCAGGGACATATAGTTGTGAGGTGAGTTGGGAGTTGTGAGTCGTGGTCATAAAGACGTGAGTCAGAGTTGCAAGTCAGAGTCGTGGAGTTGTGAGTCTGAGTCATGGAGTTGTGAGACTGAGTTGTGGAGTTGTGAGTCGGAGTTGTGAGTCGGAGTTGTGAGTCGGAGTTGTGAGTCGGAGTCATGGAGTTGTGAGTTGGAGTCATGGAGTTGTGAGTCAAGAGTCATGGAGTTGTGAGTCAAGAGTCATGGAGTTGTGAGTCAAGGAGTTGTGAGTCAGAGTCGTTGGGTTGTGAGTCAAGAGTCATGGAGCTGTAAGTTGGAGTCACTGAGTTTTGAGTTGGAGTCATGGAGTTGTAAGTTGGAGTCATGGAGCTGTAAGTTGGAGTCATGGAGCTGTAAGTTGGAGTCATGGAGTTGTGAGTCAAGAGTCATGGAGTTGTGAGTCAAGAGTCATGGAGTTGTCAGTCTGAGTCATTGAGTTGTAGGAGTTTCTGTCAGAGTAAAAGTGGAATGCAGGTGGACTGGTGGAGTCAAAAACTACTTAAACAATTATTCATGTGTAAAATCCTATGAAAAAATTACGGAGTCACTTTTTTTTCTTCTACCATGTATGTCTTATTGCATGCAATATAATGCCGATAAGTGGATTCAGAATTTGAAGCGAAATTTAGGAGACCTGAGAAGTCCAACAGAGTCAGGGATCGGAATTCACTTTATAACCGACTCCGAAGCCCTGGTATACAACATTAACAACATCATGAATTCATGATAATAATATTATTGTCTCATACCAGCATATCCGTGGACGCAGGCAAAAATCACCCATGCTAACCCTAACGCCCAACCAGTCCTGTGTAGGCCGTTATAGATGGCGCTCTCAGCGACGGAGAGAGTGTATCCATTTATTCCTTCACCAAACAGGCCGTAGAGTACCGTCAAATTGCACAGTGCGGCAGCCAACCAAAGAGCGCATACAGCAGCCTGAAAAAGAAATTGACAATCGGAAATCTTGGAGGATGGATGGGTGACTGGGGCTTTATGTCATGTATTTATGCAATTGGTAGGCTAATTAGGGCAGGAGGACAACTGACTGTAAGCCAGTCTGCCTAATTGGCAGCTGAACGCAGTGATGCTGCAGACTGGCGAAATTCAAGTCAAATTGGGTGTTGATTCGGCATCTAGGGCACAAGAACAGTTGCCAATCAGGTCTGCGCCCAGCAAAACTGACCAGAACTGGGTAGCAGATTGCCAGAAATCCATGTAAGCGAGGACGTGAAATAGAGCACCTATAGTGAACTGTTGTAGCCTGCTCTCACACGGTCACAACTGGAGCAGACTACTGTAGCCTGGGATGGATGATTGGGGCTTTACGTCCTGTATTTATGCACTTGGTAGGCTAATTAGGACAGGAGGAGGAGACGGCAATGAGGCGAAGGATGATTGAAACAGCCTACTGTAGCCTGGGAAGATACAACAATAATGCAACGGATGAAAAAAAGAAATTCCATAACAGCAAATCAGTCATACAATAAAATCTAATGAGTACATACCCAATGGATTTTGATTTGTTTGCCTCTGCACTGGTGCAATATATATCCGAGGGACAAGCCCACCAAGTAAGGGCCAATTCTGCACCAAGGTGTCACATAAACGTCTGTGAACCAGTTTATTCTGAAACAACAAAAGTAGCTTTGATGAATGGATGATTGGGGCTTTATGTTCTGTATTTATGCACTTGGCAACAAATTAGGACAGGGGGTGGAGACCCAGAGGACACAGAAAAGAGGAGAGGGATGATTTGAAACTGTTGTCCAATAAAAGTGACCCTAGAATGGACGTTGCGATTGGCAAGCCAGTGCCCTACCAATTAAGTTAACCCTTTTTAAAACATTGTGATTCACAGTGGTGGGCCTAACTCGTTAATCCGTTAATAACGAAGCTATTAGCTAAGTTAACATATTTTTTCTTATCAACGAAAGTTAATTAATAACTTCTAGATCGATGAATTATAATAATCTACGATCAAGATTAATAACTTATGTTAGTTAATTACAAGTCCGATTACAAGTCCTTTAAGTTAATAAAGTCTCATACTTTTAGTTTAAAAAAAATTCGAAAAAGACACATTTTTGCATGAAAAACACTTCAGTAGGTAGACAAAAGATACATAAATATTGAAAAAGCAGACAGACATTGTCGTCAGGTCGCTGCGGAGTCAAAACTTGCAGCGTAAATCGCCGGTAAACTTTTGAAGTGAGCAGAAATACTGCTTGCTGATTGGCCAAGACGCTTGTGATGTAAAATTATGATAAAATGGAGTGGCAGAGGGATTAGTCTAGGGTAGATTCTCTGGGTGGCATTGATTTGATAGCATAAAATTAAAGCTGAAATGAGACCTTGACCTTCTTTTAAAACAGACTACCCACAAAATAGGTTATAGGTACCTGTCTAACTTACGTGTTAAATGGGTCGACTAAGAAACCCTGGAGGCCAGGAGGGTAACTATTTAGGACGACAATGACCATGGTGTAAATGGTACTGGCTAACCACAGGGCTGTTGTCATGACGATTCCAAAAACGGCTTTCCTGGAATTCAAAACAAACACATCCGTAAATACAGATGACGAAGGATTATTGAGATGGCAAATGCTTAGTTTTAGTGAATAAGATACCAAAATTGAGAATTGTCATAATATCATAATCCTTACTTGTAAAATAGAAGGAGAATGATCGGACTGATGAGGTAGAACTGGAAGTCACAGGCCAGGTACCAAGACCACCCGAGGCACTGAAAAGATAGGATTTATTTTAGCGGGAAGTGCCTGGAATCTATTATGAAATGGTTGATGATGGAGATGTTCAAAAAAAGATTACCAAAATCCATAGACAGGCCATTTACAATATTTACAAGTGGTGTTATAACCAATTTTGTTTGACTTTTTGAGGTTGTCTATGAAATTGATAGCGCCCGATTGCAATGCATCATTAATGACAATTAAGTTTCGCGTCTGTGGAATTCCGTGCGATCACGATATGTCAGACACTTTACATTTATAATCACTACAAGGCAAAAATCCCACTCACCAGAAGTTTGTTGGGAATGACATTGTTCAGGAAGAGCAAGTTGACCCACCAGTCCTTGCGGCAGTTCTGGTCGAAACCATTCTGAGGCCACAGGGGCCCTTCACCCCAGTATTTGAAAAGGGTCACATGCACGGCCAAGACAAGCATGTAGGGTGCACTTAGTCTGAGAAAAATAGAAAGGCTCAATTGTCAAACAGGCAAATCTCAAATAGATACTATGTTATCATCGGCAGATGTCTGTCTGTCCATTTGTCTGTCTAGCTGTATGTCCCTCTGTTAACACAATTGAGGAGAAACTACAGCACCCTTTCTAGGCCTAATCACCACAACTAAGATCGGATTAGATTTGGGTGAAGATCTATGCATGTCTGATAATATGAATATTTAAAAGCTATAGTTACCTCCAAAATCGGTGGAAGTAAAAAATCACCCAATTGACATGACGTGGGCCTCCTCTCTGATCGAGAATGTGCAGGAGATGATAGGCTACCAAAGCACCACTGAAAATTAAACAAGAATCCGCGGATTCAAAGCTAGCCATTTGGTTTTATATTAAAGGGGCAGTGATTAACATGGAATGGGTTGATAGCAATTTTGACCTAATCTATAGTATATCCATACTGAAGACATGAAAAAAACAATTTGAAGTTTGTAAATAATATCATGAAATCCTCAAATAAAAGGCAACTGAGAAGCTTCTTGTAAATTGGAGGGAAAATAATAGAATATGTACAATAAAATAAGAAAGATAAATAGCTAGTAACACAGATCATGTAGATAGGCGGATGGACTTGAAAGAGGGAGCTTCCGCCTTAATAGGAAGGAATGTGCATGACTGCCACCATGACAGATTGGAAGAACAGACATTGACTATAAGTTGAGATGATATGAACTCTATCATTTTAATGCAAGTGAAGTACAATTAAAGGAATAAACTAGGGGTCTAAACCAGTTCAATAAATACCGGTTGTACCGGTTCAGTCTGGTCGGTTATCGAACTGATTTTCGAAACAGCACTTCAGTATGGCTCAATTATGCCATATCCAGCTAAAAAATCAGTTTATTGCCGAGATTTGACAGAAAATATCCATTAAATCAATCACTGAACTCGAGAAGATCGTCATCTTGACGTCCCCTCTTGTGTGAGATGAACTTTCCGGGCCAAAAATTAGTTTTTTCGGGAGGCGGATTTCTAATATATATGCGGATCGGCCCGAATTTGAGGTCCGACAGTACGAATTGTGTATCAATCAAGTGTATCGATGATAAGTATCGTATTGAATGTCGGCAACGATATAGAGCCCTAGAATAAACCAATTTCAATAAGTGGCCTGGACATTGGCCCCAAACAACTTTTTGTTAAAACAGTGATTCATAACTTGCTTTCCCCATGAAGCAGACATAGCACTTTAATTCCTGAAACACAACTTTCAAAATTTAACCTAAAGGAGTGATCAAGTGGTGAAGCTTTAATGCTACATTGAAATTCACTAAACATACTCCAGATTGTCACTTCAGCAAAGCCTTCAGTAAATAATTCAGACACACCCACCAACCTGGCCAATGAACAGGCCGTCACACAGGTTATGCAAATTAGGCCGATTTCACCAATTCAAGGACTTCCCTAAATCGTACAGACTAGCGAGTTACTGGAATAGATAGATCTATCTCTCTGAGAGCTTCAAAATGATAGGTCATACGTCTCTGAGAAGTTAATAGATGCTTCGCAAATTGCTGGTAAAGTTTTGAACTGGAGAGAATGCTACTCGCTGATTGGCTGTGACGCTCTGACGCAAATCTTATGAAATGTATGAAAATTGAAGGATTCGTCTTGGTAGATTCTCTGGGTACAGATTGTCTCTTGGCTGGACCAATCAGAGGCATGGTCGGGAAATCTATCAGCCAATGGGATTGAAGGATTCAAGCACTACTTTTCCCAGGGTTAACTGATAGAATTCATGTAAAGTTAAAACCTATGGGGCCCTTCTTTTTAAACAAATTAGTGACAAAATCAATTGTTGATTTGGTAAAATAGGAAACAAAATGCACGAAAGCCAAAAGTATCATACAATCAAAACACACATTTTAGAGGGAGAAGGAGGTTGTACAATTGATGTTTTATACCAGGCCAAATTTGGGAAAATTTAAATCAAGATGAATTTAATAACATATTTGTTTTCATCAATAAGTCATGGCACTAAATCATTATGTTCACTGTTACGTTCTAAAAATAACGTGCAAGCACTTCAAGAGGTGCTTGCAGATAGAATATCAAGCTATTTCCTATTTGCACATCTGATTTTCTGTAAGGATCTATCTATCTATTTATCTATCCATAGCCCATTGCTGGTTAATGGCATTTCAAGTTCACACCTTGACCATATTGACATAGGAAATCCAATGTATGGTAATGTATCTACACTCCTCAATGGTAATTAAGTTATTGCTTTTAGACCTGTCAGGGAATGAACTCAAGATAATTAAAGCCAAATCCACCAGAGGGCCATTTTGCAGACAACAGTGGACAGTGCTGTCATCTAGCCTATTCTTGGTTCACATGTTTATTGTTTACAGTGTTTACAGTGTTTACATGGTTTATGGTTTTTAGAATCCCATACACTCATCTCCGATTAGAATAGCTACGCCTTTGGCTAGCTAAAAATCCTTTAAAAAAACCATAACATAACCGATTCTTAAAGATGTTTTACATGTTTTTAAGTGATTGTCTATTTGATTTGGTAAGACCCCTACCTCAGCAAGAAGAAACTATCAACTGAGACCGTTCCATTTAATGTCACTTGGAAACTCCATTGTTTCACGAGTTCTAATACTATCACAGGGTTCCCTGAAAACACAAATGGTTTTAATAAATAATAATATCAGACCAAAAGATATAAAGTATATATTCTCATGGACTCACACCTTCTCCTCTCTCTCTCCCGTCACCCTTGTGAGCGCCAAAAATTGGGCTTAGCGAAATTAGGATATCTATGTGTAGGTATCATTTTAAGTGAAGAAAGCTAAATTTTTACCACTTAAAAAATAACCAAGTTTACTATTCCCAACAATATTGTTGATAGGCCAAGGTAATTTGGTGATATTATGTCAAGTGCTTACAATTCTGTTCTTCTTGTAGCTAGAGCAGGAAAGCGGGGGGGGGGGGGTTGAGTTTCTTCTGTCACGTAATAAATAGACGGACATACTTCTAAAAATTTGCATATAGCATTGAATTATTTTCTTTCAAAGGATGAAATAATTTTGTACGAAAAAAACCATAAATTTTTATCTAGAATTGAGCAAACCTGTATATACCCATTTCAACCAATTGAAGATATACCCATTTCAACCAAATGATATAAATAGAGATAAACAATAACAGAACAACTTACTGTGAGTGAGTTTGTGTTTTATGGAACAACTTACTGTAAACGGTTATACCGAACAAGCTCGTGTGGCCAAGTATAACCCACGAGAGACTGAGAAAGCGAATTCCGTGCAGACATCCAAGTGTTCCACTGGCGACGTCCGTTGAGATCAGTTTCAGGCAATTACTATAGAGGGAGACACCAACCAACACTTTGGATTTCAAACCTGTTCGAACAGAGAAAACAATAAAATTTAAACTCTAAGTAATTTTTTCATGAAATTGGTAAGAGATTTGACCTAAGGCCAGACATAATTGATCTTAAGCTTCTCAGAACTACCGATACAACAGATACACTGCCGAAGAAAATATTTGAAAAGATAAAAACCAATTATGCCTGGCCTAGCTAACATAAATTAGGGCTCATTGCTAATTTTAAATGAATTAATTAAAAACAAGATCCTTTCAATTTTGTAATACCACCAATCCCATGCAGCAAACAATTAGTTCCAATTTTTCGGCATGTAAATCCAAATGTTTCCCCCATTGGTTCATACATTATCTCACCACCTCCCCCATCCAGTATTTCAATGGCATAGCCCTCAAGCTAAACGTATTAAATATTATCATTTTTGCACTGCTAAATTTAAAATAATTTTTCCAGTAAACTTTAAAAAAAAAAATCTAAAATTATTTTAAATCTTTTCTGTTGAATTAAAAAATTCCAACTTACTTAATTCTTCCAGTAAACTTTAAAAAAAAATGCTAAAATTATTTTAAAGTTTTACTGCTGAATTAAAAAAATTCCAACTTACTCTGCTCTTCTTCCATCAGCATGCCATCAGGTTCTTTAACAGTGACTTGCGCCTCTTCCGGCCTCGGTTGTAGCAAGGGGGTAAATTCATCGACCCTCAATGTCGATCGAGCCTGATTAGAGTCATCCACGCCATTAGCCTTGACATCACCCTCTTGGATTAATATGTTTTTGTGAATTTTACGATAAACTAAAAGATCGTAAAGAGTGGCCGCTGTCAAGATGAGGCAAATGGCCGCCAAGATGGAACTGTGGGAGAGGGAGAAAAGAATGTTTTTTAAATCGTCACATGTATATCAAATTGAAAATATTTTAGGGATATACACTCACAAATTTTACTAGCAAAACAACTGATAATGCAAATTTTGGTATAACACACCATTTAAAAATTATGTTCGAGGGGGTGGATCAATTTAACAATGAGGCAATTTTAAAGGGAGGGGGGCTTTTTTTGATCTGTTCGCGCATCAAATCTGACTTGAGAAATTTTTTAGCTTTTAATTCTTGAAAGTTGAATGTATTTTCCCATTGTAATTCATTTGAATGTCTAATTTTGATAATTTTAATCATCACAATATTCATAAAAGTGTCAAAAGGATTGAGAGAATCTAGTACAGGACTGTGATTATCAGACAAACATCACCCTGCCACCTGGTGTCATGTGTGAACAACTTCAAAAAGAATAGGCTTAGTCCGTGCTGTGAACAACTCATTTTCACAGAATCAAGTCAAACATGTTAAAACAGTCTGGCAGGAAATAAATATAAAATATAAATCTGTTTCTATAAGGCCAGACATTATTAATTTTTAGCTTTTCAGATGACTGACTCAACTGATTTTCTGCCTGAAAAAAAAAACCCCATGATTTTATTTCATTGACACAATAAAAATTTAATTTACCGCTCTATTTTCATCCTGTTGACAAACCTCAGAAAAAGTGCAGCAAGAAGATCCGAGAAGCAAAAATAATTCATGTCTGGCCTAATCAGTTGATATATCTTATATCATAGGAAAACTTACATAACAACAATAGCAGACGTATCAAGAGGATTTTCTTTGGCACAGACGACATTGGTGACACCGTAAGCACTAGATCCCATGGAAATTACTGAAATCAAAATAAAATATTTTTAAAAAAAGTATATATATGTGACCTGCTCCACCAAAATGAGTTCAAAGTAGGCATTATATATTTTCAAGAAATGAGAAAAATGTGTCAAAAGGTCACATTTTGATGTTTTTAGCTTTTGGGCACCACGTTTTAGCAAAAGTAATTTTCTTTGAATACTTCAGACCATTTTACCAAAATTTGATTTTAAATTATCTAAATTGAGTGTCCCGCTTGATTTTCTTAATTCTTTCATTGTAATGGCGGGAATTTCAAATGCCATTTTCTCAAAGTTTGATGTTTCGTATCATCGATGTTTTAGGTGCCATATCTGTGGATTGGATGGAGATATCAAAACATACTAAGCATCATTTTAAAGCTCAATTCCAGTAGAATAAAGTCATTTTCATAGCTAAATATGTTATGAGGCCGACTTTGAGAGAACTGCGTGCTGCTGCCACCTGGCACAAAAGTTGATTTTCTATGCTACAGCATTGCAGTCCCAAGAAATAGTTCCAATTTCATTGCACATTCACAAAATTGCTATTCAACATCGATGTATACCAGAGTCAGACTCAGCAATCACATCCTCTTAGGAAGTAGACAAGGCCATCAACACACTCAGAAACAGCCCCGGTGTCTTCCAGACAAAATTGTGTGTGTTCCTCTGGTTGAAAGTTGGTGGACGCTCGCAGGAGCTCGCGGAATAGCACACTAGTCACTAGGTGGCAACACAAGACAGCATATGTTCTGATCTGTGGCAATGCAAGAGCAGTCCACTTGCAGACAGCATTAGCCCACTAAAATTATAGCAGATTTGTTTTGATTGAATTGCATAATCAACTTGATTTAGCTTTGATTCTTGAACATTGCAATCAATGGTTTGACAAACCATGCTCACCTGTATTAAGTAGACCCGCTGTATCATTTTCACTGCAGACGCTAGAAAGACAGATTCCTAGTTTCAATCCACCAACATAGAAAGGCTGAAATCAAATGACAGAAAGATAGTTGGATGATTCGGGCTTTTTGTCTTATTTTTTATCACTTAGCAGGCTAATTGGGACAGGAGGAGGACACAGCAATGAGGCGAAGGATGATTGAAACTGCTGTCACAATACAGGTGCAGGTCAAGGTGTCCTAGTCAGAGATGGAATTAAACCCGGGACCCAGTGATTGGAAGCAAAGTGGACAGCCAAGGGAGCTACAACCCCCCCCCCCCCGGCCCCGGCCTCAACCAGGCCCCCCCCCCCCCTCCAGATCAGCAGAGCGGAGCTCAGTATCCATCAACCTTTCCTTGTGCAATTGCTGCGTCAATGACGCTCTGGAGGCCTGAATATCGGACGCAGCACCTTCTAAGTGGTACCAATGTTTAGGAAATTTAATTTCCTACATTTTGAGCTAAGTTTGGTTCCTGTACGACCATTCTTTCTATGTCAAAAGTGCGTCCGAAGCTCTCGAGGTTGATGTCCGAAATTTTGTTGACATGTTCTTATTCCTGTCATTTCTCAAAAAAATCGGCCTGATAAAATATTTCAAGTATTCAGCAGGTTTTCTTATGGTAAAATCTAAATGTTTAGATTTTCTTAGATTTTTCAAAGCCACAAATCACCCCAAAACCACGCTCTAAAGATTCTGTTATTTCACCGAAACAAAGATGGCGTTGGCCCAGACTGTGTTTCCAGACCTACCCCCCCCCCCCTACTGCCTCTAGATTTTAAGAAACTTGATCAAATGCACAGATCTGATGTCTGCCACTGTTTCAGATTTCTCCGATCTTAAAACAAATATATTTTGAGTACAAAAAAAAGTTGCACAATCTCAGTGCTCATAACATGCATAAAATTAAACTGAACTAGGGATGCACGGATATCCGGCACAGTATCGGTATCTGGCCGGATAATGGAATTAGCAGGAAATCCGGTATCCGGCAAGATGAGGGTATGAGAACCAGATATCAGAACCGGATATCTGGCAATTGTTCAAAACTCAATGAAAGGCTAAAATTTTGATAATAACCAAAGGAACGTTACCACGACAGAGTCAACGACTAGGCCTATATTTCACCATCTTCAATATCAGAATTCAGTTACAGAACAAAACGAAAAACATTCAATCAGAGGAACAGTCCTCCTGCCAGACCGATATGTCTCAGCTCTCATAAAAAATATTCATAATCAACCACAAATGCCGAAAAACTTCCTTTTTCGCATGTTTACTATCCGGTTCCAACTATCCGGTTGCTATCCAGTATCCGGCAGTTGGTGTTGCCGGATTATCCGGTATCCAGTATCCGGCTGTTTTCACTATCCGTACATCACTAAATGAAACTTACCATGCCAGCAAAACTGGTAGGCATTGGCGCCGCAGATACATTTGCGATGATCGCCGAGCAATGTTTCCCATGAAACGTCTCCTCTTTCCCGGATATTTTAAGTTCATGGGTAATCTCCATACATTCATGGTAGCTTCCTAACCAGAGGATGTTGCCACTCAACAGACCACTGCTTAACTTTCCTGATGAGTCGAACACTGCAATATTTAGACAATAATATGTAAATGCCAATTAAAGCATGAAGACCGCAGTTTGTGGACCGAAAAAGAATGTTTAAAAAAATTGTAGTGACCTTGTAAAACAAATATGGAGAGGGAAAAAATAGAAAAGAAAAAAGTTGTGGACAGAGAATTCAGACTAAAAAAATTGGGGCTAAGAAAACTATGGAAAAGAAAAAAAATAGGCCTACATTTCTGGAAAAAAAAGACATTTTTGGGGGAAATGAAAAATAACATTCTAAGGCATTAAAAATATGTTTTTTTACATATACACTTAATATACTTTAGTCATTGCACCAATTACAATGTAATGAGCACTTGCATAACCTGAAACAGTATGATTGGTATTGCTTAGATTTTTATACGATATTGGCCATGACCAACAAAAGCCAGTTTACTTCAGTTCAAAATCAATTATTTTCGGTCAACCTTGACTTTTCATCAAGTCTAGTCCAAGTCTACGTTGGCCTAAAAACATTCTAGACTGTTGTTGAACGATGTTTAAATTTAAATATTATTTCATGAGTCAATGTCACAGTTTAAAAAACATTGCATCTAAATGAGCTTTTTCAATGTCCTTGATCTGGTTTTTTTCTTCTCCCTATCTTTTTCTAGTAACCTATTAGCAACGAAACCAGTTTCACTATTCACGCTATTTGCAGAACACACATTCATTTCTGACTGTTCCATAGCACTATTAGGTCAGACATAATTAATCTTTAGCTTCTCGGATTTTTCTTGGAGGCATTTTTTCTAGGGTTGGTTGGTAGGAAAAAAAAAAAAGCCGAAGTCTACATTTTCTATAATGTCAATAAATAAAAATAGTGGGAAAGCTCAATTATTTTTCGTAGGCAGAAAATCTGATGGTCAATCTCAGAAGCTAGAAATCTAATGTGTCCAGCCTTATGTCTATACAAAATCATATACACAGCCATTCCATCATTGTTTTTGTGGACTGTTAAGTCATTCGAACACTGAGCTGTCTATTAACACCGATTAAATTTAGGACATTTTAAACACTTGTAATGTTACCTGGCAACCACGTCGAATGCAATCCACAGCTATTGAATTACAGAGAATACTGACCTTTGATTGAGAAAATATCATATGCATTCTGATTTGAGTGACTTTTGCAAACATCAACATATCCACATACAATATCTATAGTGCATATATGTATGTATTTAGTAAATTAGTAAATTCACCAGACTTAATTCCGTCTCAGAAATACAGAGACCTTTAGAAGGTATTTCCAATGTAATGAATTATCATTGCATTTAAGTCCAGTCAATTTGTCATAACATGCCCTGACCCCAAAAAAAAATGCATTAACTTGTAGATCAAGTGTATATTAGTAATTTAGTGATGAATATATGTTATTCACCACAGGAGAGGGAATATGTAATTTATCACCCGAGGGCTTTAGCCCCAGGTGTGATAAACACATAACAAATCTCATGGTGAATAACCGGCTTATACCATGAGACAAACACTCAAACAGTCAAACATGAGACGATAAGTGGACAACAAAGAATATAGGATTTATCGCAGTGAAATACTGAGACCGACAGAGGTGTCGAATTTTTATAAATCATGTTAATTAGTTTTTGAGCTGATCAGTTGATTTACAAATGAGATGAGCATGATGATATTCAGGGATGGACGGATGATTAGGGCTTTAGTTTTACATCCTGTATTTATGTACTCGGCAGGCCAATTAGGCCAGGAAGAGGACACAGGAATGAGGCAAAAGATGATTGAAACTGCTGTCCAACGTAAGTCCAGATGACCCAACCAGAGCAGGAATTGAACCTTGGACCCAGCAATTGGCCGCCCAACGGCCCAAGGCTCTACCATCTGAGAAGATCCTCCCACAGCACCAATGAAGAAGGCTTAATATAATTAAAGCTTGACCGTGCAGTGAGTAATAAAGGGTAGACATGTTTGGTCTTTGGCAAACGTTGAAATGTTCATTTGAAATACATCGCTCTGGCTACCGAGGGAATCAAACCTGGGTCCAAGTCTTCAAAGAGGTTAGCGGCTAAACACCGTACCTGTGTGCTAGTAGGCCCCGTCTAAGAAAGAGTTCTCTTCACCATTAACAGAGTTCTTCAAGATGTTCAAAGGTTCTCCCAGCAGAGATCGATGGATGGATGGAAGATTGGGGCTTTACGTCCTGTATTTATGCACTTGGTAGGCTAATTAGGACAGGAGGAGGACACGGCAATGAGGTGAAGGATGATTGAAACAGCCGTCCAACATAGGCCCAGGTGACCCGGCAAGAGTTGCTGGATTCGAACCCTGGACCCAGCAATTGGCAGCCCAGCATGTTACCACTGGACCAACCCTCCCCCCCCCTCTCCCAGCAGAGACATTAAAAGCATGTTTTCCGTTTACACGTACAGTGTACTAGATTTTGCAGGCACTCATGGCAGAGCTTGCATAAGCTCTAGTTTTTTAAAATTACATAAAGAAGAAAAATATGAAAATACTGAAAAGTTATATTCACCTTTGACAGCCCACATTTCCTGGCTCACCAAACTTTTCATGACTTCTTCTGTATGAAATATGCATTTTTCAGAGACATCAAAGCTTCTAGGATCTTTTCTCAGGTTCTGATTTTGCAGTAAACTGTATAAATTTGAGTGGAAAGGAGATGACAACAGCTCAGTTGCATAATCATCAGAGTTCAGTAAATGAAATTGTCCTCTTCCAAGATTTTGCAGAATACTCAAATAGTTCACTTCATTTTGGTGAGCAAAACCTGGCAGTATCAAGGTACTGATAACTAAACTAATTGCTGCCAACTCCATTATCATGTCCTATGTGTCAAAGCATCAATGAATTGCCTGACAGTCCTGTCCCTCAAGAAAAACGCATGTCAAAATTTCACACTTCAGCTGTCAAATGAAAAAGTAGGTCAACGTGACCCAGATTTTTGTGTCTCCCTTTAAAATGCGGAATGGAGAAACGGGTTATTACTTTTAGGTCGAATAAACCAACCAAACTTTTAAAAATTTGCGTGAAATCTACATAAAATTCCCAAATTATACTTTTGTAAATTTTTAGAGGGGAATTATGTCAAATTTCCAAGTAATTCCTTTTCTAAAATAATCCCGAGATTGCACTCCGCAGTTTAGGTAAGCCGAGAAATTTCAGACGAAATTTCGACGAAGTTTTATTTGTAAAAACCAAAACATTTAAGAGGTAAACAGCGGTAATTAGACTTGTATCGTCAAGTTTTAATGGTCAGGTAAATATATAAACTGAAGTTAAAGTATGATCAATCGAATTCAATGAAATTTAGAAGCCGTTAAAGCTGCGCTACAAATTATCGCCCATGTGTTTTGAAGTTTTTGTGCATTTTTCACCAGAATACTGTACCAGGTAATGGTTGTCTCACTTGAACGTCGCCTAAACAGGTAAATGCTTTAAAAAAAACCTGTATAGTCAGGTTGGTGCTTGACTGTAGTGGTGGTCACCTGGTTTCCAGTGAACCCGCCTCGGGACTACCCGCCCAGCCACTCCCCGCCTCGGCAAACCCGCCCTGCCTCTTACCCGCCCCTGTACTACCCGCCCTGTCCCCGACCCGCCCCTATATTTAGGCCTGCCTGGTGATTGACTGATTGGTATGTACAATGTATGCTGGCTGCTTGCTGACTGAACTGTTCAGATATAGATCTCTTTTACGGATTTTTATGGGCTGGGTTGAACAATGAATTTTCACTTATCTACATGAACGCAATCACCTATAGGCCTGTTATAAAATAACATGTAAAAAAATATGGACAATTTAGGCCAAGATCTATCTAGATATCTTTCTAGATCTATCTGTAGATAGATCTATCTATATATAATCCTTCTACACATCGATCTATAGATATTTAGGCCTATAGATGATAGATCTAACCTTAGGTCCATCTAATCTAGGTCTATCTAATCCTAGACTTACATCTATCTAATGTTAGATCTATAATTAATCTTAGATCTATCTAATCTTAGATCTATCTAATCTAGTTACAAACTGTCCGTCTCCCTGAAGAAATTTGTATGCATTTATATATTCGTCCTTTGTAATGTCACTAAATGATATGAAATGGTCCTATGAATTTATTTTTTTCCACTAATTTCTTTAAGAAATAAAATTAGAAATGAAAACGGGCCTGGAAACATTGAGTTAACTGTTTTCTGTAATTATGTAATGAATGGCAATTAAACAATGGTATCAATGGATGGGCCCACTGCCAATGCGTTCACACTTTCAGGACAACAATTGATAATTAATCTGCTGATATAACCAATTACATTATCGAATTACCTGACACCAATTACATTATCGAAATACCTGGATGACCCAGGAGAGCACACGGAAGATAGATAGACAGCAAAAATAAATGTGATATAAGGCCTATACATCTCTTTTCTATTTAAGACTTCTTCCCTGTTTCTGTGGTATAGCCTATTTTACAATTTTTACATATTTTTACCAACTAATCAGTTAAATCTGTCTATTGATGGGCATTTTGTACTGATATCTATCTATCTATCTATCTATCTATCTATCTATCTATCTATCTATCTATCTATCTATCTGTCTGTATAGACAGATAGAGTAAGACAGATCAATACCATATCATGGGTTCATCTATGATTTCTCTTATACCATTTTTTACAATTCTTATGGCAAACATATTTATTTTCAATTTTGAAATCACATTTTCTTGCTTATACCTTCAATACAAAGCTAAATGGTCAGGCACTCACAGAATGCCCCCTGATATTCATGATCAAATGTGGTCTTGTCCAATATCTGTATTTTGTTAGAAAAGTTATTCATGAATCACCAATCAAACATGTGCACAAGTTTGATGATTGACAGGCGATTATGAGAAAGACCTATTAGTTAAATGTCTGTCAGGAAATGTTTTTAATTAACTGAAGTATTTTGTTTGTCAGAATTTGTAGCTACTTTTAAAAAATATAGTGACCACAGAAGAAATATTTCTATCTATCTATCTATCTATCTATCTATCTATCTATCTATTATCTATCTATCTATCTATCTATCTATCATCTATCTATCTATCTATCTGTAAAAAGCAATACATTTTATGAAAGCTCTCTTGAGCATACATTTCTATGAGATGTGGTTCACTGCACATAGGCAGAGACGCACGCATGTTTAGCTATGTTTGGGTTGTCTGCGGGGCAGCAGGGGGCTAGGGAGGGGGTTGGGGGTCGTTGGAATTGACAAGTCCACCCGGTGGAATTGTCCGGAGCAGCGGCCGGGGGGCGGGCTGGCGCCTGGGCGAGTTTTCTTGAGGCGGGTAATTGCGAGGCGGCTAGTCTCAGGGCGGATTGACCGGGTACCGGTAAACTGTGGCTGTGAGGATTTATCATGTCGATGGATATGGCGTACGGTAAACTAGGCGACAAACCAACAGGCGACACCCATCAGTGCCAACTAGGTGACAAGAATTTTGGAAATTTCATACCAGTGCACTAGGTGACAAGCAGTTCTAACTAGGTGACACAAATTTACACAGCACTTCCAACTAGGTGACACAAGTTCACAAAACACTCCAACTAGGTGACAATACATTTCCTAATTGACCACCATTGAAGGTGATCTGTCACCTGGTTGTATCCCGATAAAATATGTGTCACCTGGAAGGTATCTGGGGTGTATCTGCAGTCATCTAGTTGTCAAAAAGTGTAGCCAGTTGGTAGGGTATGTCACCTAGTTGGTAGTCGCCTAGTTTGTAGTGTTGTAGCCTAGTTGTCTGTCACCTAGTGACGGCAATCGATGGATATCTGCGTTATTGGATTCAACTGCAGATTACCAGCAATATAGAAGAAGAAGAAGAAGATGGTTATATTTGGCCTCGACACTAAAATTAATAATAATATCCGCACGTTTGATTATGAAGTTGGGGCTGTCAAACACCACTTTTTCACTTCTGATCCAATACCGATCATAGTTTTGGCAATGGCCTACCATTGGTTAAATATAAGCAGTGCCTCCGATCCGATACCAATATTGACTGTCAAGCAGTTGCTGGATCGGCACGAACATCGATACTTGGTGACGGATTCAAATGAAACTCGTCACAATTTTTCTATTCACCCCAAGAAACTGATTGTAACTTCTTGACAGTCAACTAGGCAACAGCTAAATATTTGGCAACAAGTCAACTGCATGAAAGTCAGCTAGCCATAAAAAAATTAGTCTACTAGATTATCTGCCAACTATACTCCTTGATGACAGTCGACTTGCTCAACTGGATAGCACATAGCAGCCAACTACATGGCACACTCCGCAATTGCTAGCTAGTCAACAAGGCAAATGCCAACTAGGCAATTGTCAACTAGACAAGAGCCAACTAGTCAACTGCATGTCAATTGGGCAATAGCCAACTAGTCATTTTGTAACTAGGCAACAGCCAACTAGGCAATTGTCAACAAGGCAACAGCCAACTAGTCAACTGTGTGACAGTCAACTCGGCAACATCCAGCTAGTCAACTGCGTGACAGTCAAATGGGCAACAGCCAACTAGGCAATTGTCAACAAGGCAACAGCCAACTAGTCAACTGCTTGACAGTCAATTTGGCAACATCCAGCTAGTCAACTGCATGTCAACTAGGCAACAGCCAACTAGGCAATTGTCAACTAGGCAAAAGCCAACTAGTAAACTGTGTGTCAATTGGGCAGTTGTAAACTAGGCAACAGCCAGCTAGGCAACAGTCAACTAGTCAACTGCATGTCAACTAGGCAATAGCCAACCAGGCAATTGTAAACTAGGCATCAGCCAACTAGTCAACTAGGCAACAGCCAACTAGTCAACTGCATGTCAGCCAGGCAATAGCCAACCAGGCAATTGTAAACTTGGCAACAGCCAACTAGTCAACTAGGCAACAGTCAACTACATATGTAGTCAGTTCAATGGTAGCTATCTGGACTTCCATTGTCTCTCAATTTCCAATTATTGGGTCCTCGAGCACTTGTTATTCTATGATCTTATGATGACACTAGGTTAGATCCATCTCTGGCTGGGTCACCTGGAGCTATGTTGGACTGCAGTTTCAATCCTTTCCTTCCTTGTAGTGCCCTCCTCCTCTCTAAATTAGCCCCACCAGAGTGTAAATACAGGACGCAAAGCCCTTTTCATCCTGAATCCTGATCCATCCTTGCCTTGACTAATTTATGTTTCGTTTTCTTTTATTCAGCCTCCAAAATGTCGGTGGAACTGTGGGTGAATGACCGCCTGCACGACGTATTGGGAATATCGGACAAAGTTATCGGCCAATTTATCATTGGTTTGGCAGAGAAATCCAAAAATAAAGATGACCTCGTCAGCAAACTGAAGAAAACTGGCACCGTTGACATTGATGATAAAGTTACTTCATTTCTTGGTGATCTTTATGATAAAGTGAGTTTTTCCCCTCTTTATTGTCAAAACTTGTATTGTAACATTTGATGGTTGTAAGCCTGTAATAAAGCATTACATGTACCGGTATATCATTTATGATTTAGGGAATGAAGAATGAATTTGAATGAAAAGCAAATGAAACTGAGAAGAGTACAGAAAAAATGGTTATTTTATAAAATTAACTGATCTGACTGGTTGAAATTTATGAATTGGTCAATTAATACTCTACAATATGATTGCTCTAGTACTGTTTGATAGATGACTACCTAGTATCAGATGTGTTGGAACAATTTCATTATTTCAATGGCTGCATTCACACTAATTAAAGGCATAAAGTTCTCACAATTGATAATTTTCTTTTCAGTTTTGAAGTTGATCAATTTTGATTAAATTTTTAATTACAGATTCCACACAAGAATTCTGGAGAAAAAGCATCTCGTATCGCTGAGAGGGAAGCAAGAGAACAACAGTTGAAAAACCAAAGTTACAAATTGTTGTCAGACAGCGAGGATGATGAGCCCGTCCCTGCAAAGGTAATTCATTAGGCCAGAGATAATTGATCTTTAGTTTCTCAAAATCCGAGAAGCTAAAAATCAATTATGTCAGGCCTTAATTGTCAAATGATTTGTGTATTATGTGTTTGTGATGTATTATTTATGTTGATTGCTAGTTTATATACTTCTTACGTTGAAATCTTTTTGACTTCTGTTGAGTCAATCCTATACTTATTGCTAACACAGAAGTGAAAAAGTGTTCCTTTTAGAAGCATGAGGGTGAGGCTCAGGAGGGTCAGCTCTTTGGGAGGGTGCTAGACTGCTAATCGCTGGCGCCTGGGTTCGAATCCGGCTCTTGTGTCACCTTGCCCATGTTGGACGGCTGTTCCTTCGCCTCATTGCTGTGTCCTCCACTTATCTTAATTAGCCTGCCAAGTGCTATAATACAGGACGTAAATCCCAATCATCCATCCATCCGTTTAGAAGGGTACCATCAGTTTTGCATGGTGCCGTACGTCACGATTTCTGATTCATTGGAAGACATTTTCATATATTTTCTGAATGTTATTGTCTATTTCAGAAACCCAAAAAAGAAAAAGAGAAGAATAAGAAGAGACACTTGAGAAAAAGAGAAAGCTCGGAGGAAAGCGAAGATGAGAAGTAAGATATATTAATTGAAGATTGTGTGAAGTCATATTATTGCACTTAAGGAAAAACATTTAATAATGAACACTTACCGTGGAACGTGGTAAAGTTGGCAAGCTGGGGGAAAGTTGGCCACCTATTTTAACCAACGTAATGGCAGAAATGCCAACTTTCCTCAATATTGCAGATGGCAACTTCCCAAAGAAACCAATGTCAATGAGGAAAGTTCGCATTCCTGCCATTAAGTGGGTTATAATACATTGCCAACTTTCTCTCGAATTGCAAACTCTGCTCTTTTCTACGGTATACATCAGTTCAGATCCTGATTTCGTTCTATCTTACGGCATAAAAACTCCAGGATAGGAGAATGCAGAAAAATAGAGATTCACTTAATCAAATAATTTATCTTTCAGACCAACAACAAGCAGCAGGAACACGAAGCAAGAAGACTCGGAGGATGAAATGGACCGAGAGGAAAGAGAGAGGATGGAGGACCAGGAGGAAAAAGCGGCATTTGCCAAGAGGCTATTGGACAAGGATAAGGAGAAGACGAGGAGTGTCATGTCCAAATCTGAAAAGAGGGTAAGAGTCTTGTGAGATCTTCTATTATCCTGCCTTATTGAATATCGATCTCCAGGGTTGGGTACAAATGCAACAAAAAACATTTAAATGCAAATGTTTCTTTACTCATAATACAAAGCCCAAAACCACTGATAGGACACGACATCCGGAGTTCCATATGATATGGTGGTTTTGGGTTTGTATTAGGTGTAAAGAAACATTTAAATTACTAAGATTTGTTTAAGTTTCTGGAGATATGCAAATGTAAATGCCATCCCAGCAAAAATCATTTAAATGCAAATGCAAATGTTTCAAAATGACCCAAATGCAAATTCAAATGCAAATGTGCTATTTGCTAATGCATTTGAAATTTTCCAAATGTCTTATTCAAAAACACTGTTTCCAACCCTGATGACTTTCTAATTGAGAAATGCAAAAATTTAGCATTTCAAATTTTGTCAATTTCCGTTCTATTTCGTTATCTCGGATAATCATATGAGAACAAATTTTAATTCAAATTAGGTTCAGACAAAGCATCTTGTTCCTTTAAGAAAACTTATGTTTTCATGTATTATCAAATGTATGTTGTGCAGTGCATTAAAAAATCTTGCAATTTGTTTGTATGTTGGGCACGGTGTCGTCCACTGCACAAGTTTATAAAAAAATTTACAACCTCAATCATTTCAAGAATATGAATTACTCGAAGGACTCCCTGTACTTTTCAACCCTATTGATGACATGATTTTCAATGAAATTTGTAAAAAAATTTATTCTCTGTATTTGTAGGCATATGAAGAAGCAATGAAACGACTGGAACTTGAAAACAGAGACAGGAAAGCCGTCATTCCGGAGATAAGGAAGAAATCTCGATTCGACTATTTGAAAAAGAGAAGAGCGGATAAATTGGACGACCTAGCGGCCGAGATTGAGGAGGAAGAATACTATTTCGGAGATTCGAAGCTGACGGACAGAGAGAAGAAGGAACTGGATTATAAGAAGAAGGTCCGAGATCTAGCCAGGGAGCATGAGAGAGCAGGCCAGATTGAGAAGGTCGATAGGTAAGAGAAGACTTTTTCAAACTTTTTGCCTGTTTTCTGTAAAGAGCATGGAGGGGGGAGGGTGGGGGGCTCAGTTGGTAGGACCCTGGGCTTCTAATCATCTAATTGCTTGGTCTCGGGTTTGATTCCAGCTCTTGCGTGTCAACTGGGCTTATGTTGGACAACAGTTTCGATTATTCTTAGTCTCATAAGTCATAATTGCTTGGTCCTTCTGTCCAAATCAGAGTATCGAAGTGCATATTAGATACAGGACAGAAAGCTCCAATCATCCATCTATTAATTTGTAAAATTTTGTGTATTTTTCAAAACTTCAAGGAAAAAGTAATTATTTTGTCATTTTCTAGCTGACTTTTTTCGCTGAAGAAATTAAAAGATTCGGTCAGTGCTTCAGTGCAAATTCCGGTTTGGTGCACTTTGGCTAGTGTTGACATCCCAAATTCGTATATTCCAGGTACTACATGCCGAAAGATGACGTTAAACCGGAAGAAAAATATGTGGAAGATGAAAAAGAAAAAGGACCGAACTACGACCAGAAGATGTGGGAGGAAGAACACCTGAATGCTGCGTTGATGAAATTTGGAGCTAAGGTAAAAATATTCTTTAATTTGAGACTTACCGGATTTCAAAATAAAGCCATTATGGGCTCATTTGTGCTCATGTTAGTTTGATGGCAAGACTAGATTGCATCCAGTGTAGCTATTGCATTTTAAGTTAATAATCTAAGAATTAATACTAACTTGGGTATTTGACTGATACATTTAATTTGTTGTCATTATGCTTCTCTTGTTATTTCTAATCAAGGTATAAATTCCCAACTGTTGGCAACATGAAGCCCTATCATCCACCCAATCTCTGCTCCCTTTCATAGTCTTTGTGTGTCCATTCATACTGCTTTTATCTACGTACATTTTATATTAATTGTAAGACTCTTATATAATTTTTTTGTTTGTCTTTTTTTTAGGATGCCAAAGTCTCTCGTAAAACGGAGGAATACGATTACGTGATGGATGAAGAAATTCAGTTTGTGCAAGCGCTGAAGATGCCAGGGACGAGAAAAGATAAGGTAATTCGGTCTGTCATGACTGTTGTTGTCTAAAATAATAATTTGTGTGCTTTGAATTTGTGTTCTTTGAATTTGTCTTAATTCCGACTTGAGCTGGATGTATTTGTACTTGTGTCGATGTACTTGTACTTTCTGCTTAAAGCTGTACTTGGACTCAGACTTGTACTTGCATGATGCAAAGTTCTTGGACTTGTGCTCAAATACAATAGCTTGTACTTGACCCCAATCCTGGTTGTTGATAAATAAATTTTATAATTTTCGCTGGAACATTGTGAATGATATTTCAATAGGAGTTTCAATTTTTCAACCAAGTCTGAATTATTTGTCAGTACTAGCATAGTACCCGTGAAAAAAAAATTAAAAAGAAGGTACCAAACCCAGATATGGTTGTTGTAGGAAGTGAAAGAAAGGAGGTTGCAAGTTTTCATGGGTGAGCAATGAGTAGTTTGGGAGGAGTAGCGTAAAACATGTCCGTGAATTAATAATAAGCATAGTACCCATGAGAATGCACATGGTGAGAGTACTGTAGTGTCTTTGCTCCCTCCCTCCATTGGAGTCCAGGGAAAACAGAACAACTACCATTACATTAGAGAAGATTGATAGTCGTGCATAAATGACTAATAAGTGCACTGGCGTAATAATGTGAAAAGTTTGAGAAACCAGACCCATTTATGGTTGTTGTAAGACATGAAATAATGTTGCTTGCAAATTTTGAGTTGTGGGCATTGAGTAGTTTGGGAGGAGTAGCGTAAAGCATCCATGAATTAAGGGTATGATGCCACTAGAAGCCATCATTATTATCACTAATTCCCATTTCCCTTGCTTTGTTGCAGGACAATGATCCAAAATTATCAGAAAAAGAGAAGAAACAAATGTCCATTGCCGAGACGAGAAAAAGTTTGCCGATTTTTCCGTTCAGAGAAGATCTGCTACAAGCCGTAAGCGACCATCAAGTGCTCATCATTGAGGGGGAAACAGGGTCAGGGAAGACCACGCAGATTCCGCAGTACTTAATTGAATCGGTATGTATGTTAGGAAATATGTTTTGTAGTATAGATGCCCAGTTGCAGGGCTCTTCCGGGTAGTTCTGGTTGAATTCTTTACATCTACAAATGCAATGAATTTAATTAACTTGAAATCAATTAGTGAACAGTTTACCAAATTTTGGTCAAATCTATGGACAATGATTATTTTGAAAGTAAGTATTTTAAAATACCGTAAAATGGGGTAAAGTTGGCAATCCGGGGGGAAAGTTGGCCAACTTTCCTCACTGACACTGGTGGCAAATTTGCCGTAGAAACCTGTGTCAGTGAGAAAAGTATGCATTTCATCCATTAAGTAGGTTAAAATAGCCGGCCAACTTTTCCCCGTCCTACGGTAGTAGCAGTTGAAAATGTCAATTTCAGAAATAAATGATTATTTTCTGCGTACTGTTTTTCAGGGCTTCACAGATGGAGGGATGAAGATCGGTTGCACCCAACCCAGGAGGGTCGCTGCCATGTCAGTCGCTTCTCGTGTAGCTGAAGAAATGGGGGTTAAACTGGGAAATGAGGTGATATCTATTTTCCTATTTCACTGACTGCATTATATTAATGATTTGCCAAAGTAACTTCCCTCTAAATAGCCCGCACCGGTGCTGATGGGGCGTAAAACACAAACTCACTCACTTGCCAAAATAACACTTCTGTACTCTGTGGTTTGCTCTTGATAAGTTGATATGAATGTTTCTGATATTTGTATCCTACAGGTTGGCTACAGTATTCGTTTTGAGGACTACACGTCAGAAAGAACCAAGTTGAAGTACATGACAGATGGAATGCTGCTCAGGGAGTTCCTGGGGGAGCCAGACCTTGCCAGTTATAGGTGTGTGAAAATTTATCATAAAATTAGAAAACATACTTATTTATGTAGTTATTTCCCTGGGCATCTGGGGGGAGCGTGCTGGGCTGCCAGTCGCTGGGTCCAGGGTTCGAATCCAGCTCTTGCCGGGTCACCTGGGCCTATGTTGGACGGCTGTTTCAATCATCCTCGCCTCATTGCTGTGTCCTCCCCCTGTCCTAGTTAGCCTACCAAGTGCATAAATACAGGACGTAAAGCCCCTTATTTCTGGCCTCTAAATAGCTCACACTGGGGCTCATGGAGTGTAAAATACTAACTCCCTCACCTCATGGCTGTGCCTCTTGTCCTTATGACCCACTGAGAGTATAAATACAGGATGTAAAGACTTTGGTCATTTATCCATCCATCAATAGCCTAGTGATGACCCATTTATTGAATTTACAAACAGACAATTTTAGAATAGTTACGAGTGTTTTTGTTTTGCGTTGTAAATATCTTATGTCATTAATAATTAATAAGAGCATTTGTTGTTCTACTTCAGTGTAATGATAATCGATGAAGCTCACGAACGTACCCTTCACACGGACATTTTGTTCGGTCTAGTCAAAGACATTGCTCGGTTCCGACCTGATCTCAAACTGCTCATCTCATCAGCTACCCTGGATGCTGAGAAATTCTCTGAGGTTTGTTATTAAAAAAGTAGAGTTGTTTGCATAAAAAAACTAAATTCTATGTTTTCTTTGGAAAGCCTTTGAAATTTTTGATAACTTATATGGCCAAGTATGTTGGTAAGTTATATAACTAATTTACTTTTTTTCTTATAATTTCAGTTTTTCGATGATGCTCCAATATTCAGAATCCCCGGAAGGCGCTACCCTGTTGACATCTATTATACGACCGTGAGTTTATCATTACTACTTTTGGTTTTGGAAAGGGGGTTAGCTTAGTTGGTAGCGCTATGGTTTCTTATCGCTTAGAGGTGGGTCAGATTCTAGCTCTGGTCAGCAACCTGGACTTCTATTTGACAGCAGTTTTAAATGCCTCATTGCCATGCCAAATCCTAATCAGCCTGTATGGTACATAGATCCAGAAAGTAAAGGCTCAATCACCAACCATCATCCATTATCATTTCTACAATAAATTTCTATAAGAAGCTTCCAATTTAGCTTGTGTGTGTAATATGCCATTTAATATTTTCCTGTTGTCTTCTCTCTTCTATGGACACATCTATTATGTTTAGTTTGTTATGGATCCTGGCCGTATTTCGTTATCGATGATCCAACTTATTGCGGACTGCTTAGAATAATAGAATGTAAGTCAATCTTGAATATTCTTCTCTTGTATTTTATTTTAGGCACCAGAAGCAGACTACTTAGACGCAGCTGTGGTCTCCATTCTCCAAATCCACGTCACACAACCTCTTCCCGGAGATATCCTCGTGTTTATGACAGGTCAGGAAGAGATTGAGACTGCTCAGGAAATGTTACAGGTACACAATAATTTAAGGAACTTACATCGTAATTTTCCATATTATTGTTGATAATTGAATATTCCATCATTCAACTGTGTTCATTTCTGTTCGTTTCTCAAGCGATAATGACCATGATTGTTTTAGTCTTCAATCAAAGGAATCACATCGAAACATGACATTATTAAATTCTGTGTAAATTAACAGGATATCTGAACCATCGGTAGCCTTATTCTGCTCCAAAAGTTTAAATTCACTTTCCATTTGAGTATGAAACCTAAACATGCTTTTTCTCTGTATTTTTCAGGAGCGAACGAGAAAACTAGGGTCCAAAATCAAGGAGTTGATTATTTTACCAATCTATGCAAATTTACCAACAGACATGCAAGCAAAGATTTTTGAACCAACGCCACCCAATTCTCGAAAGGTAAGTCTAAGTATCTTTTATTGAGATTTTTTTATTATTAAACGCAGTAAACTTCGTGCATCGTGCGACGTAAGTCAAAAATATGTTTGAAATTCATTCAAGGTGGTAAAAAGTGAATTTAATGAATCAAAAGCTATCAAAGAGAGAAAGTTATTTGGTAGGTCAGCTTCTTTTTTCATTCATAGGAGATCAGGAGCCATGTATGGCTTTCGAGAGAATTTCCAAATTTTCGTCAGATTGCATTGTAGTTTCAGTAATAGGATTTCATGCTGTTATCGTTTCCATATAAAGAAAATCACGACTCATGTTAGAAGACGTCTTTGAATTTAATTGTAATATAAATTTCATTTTCTTTTTATGAATTTGGATGATTTTCCTTTATTTCAGGTCATCCTAGCTACAAACATCGCTGAAACTTCATTAACGATAGATGGAATCACTTACGTCATCGATCCAGGATTTTGCAAGCAGAACAGTTACAACGCTCGGACGGGAATGGAGTCTCTGGTCGTCGTGCCGATATCTAAGGCGTCGGCCAATCAGAGAGCTGGAAGAGCTGGCCGAGTGGGGCCGGGAAAATGTTTCAGATTATACACAGCTTGGGCGTACAAGAATGAACTCGAAGATAATACGATTCCGGAAATTCAACGAGTCAATCTCGGCAATGTGGTGTTGTTATTGAAAAGTTTAGGAATTAATGATCTCATACATTTTGACTTTATGGATCCTCCTCCCCATGAGACGTTAATTCTCGCCCTCGAACAATTGTACGCCCTCGGAGCGTTGAACCATTTAGGAGAACTTACGAAACTCGGAAGACGGATGGCTGAATTTCCGGTGGACCCTATGATGTCAAAATCTATCTTAGCTTCTGAACAGTAAATATATAAAGTTTTTAAGTAATGGCAATGTATACTTGTGAACGGATATATTTCATATCATCTATGGTAGCTCAGTTTATAGTGCTGAATGGCTAAGGCCACACAAAATTGATCTTTAGCTTCTCAGATTTCTAGGCACTTTTTAAGGTCGGTCGGTAGGTTAGGACCAAAAAAAAGGTGAAATCTAAACGTTAAAAAAAATTTTTTTTTTTTCTATTTTTTTTCCGTCGGCAGAAAATCTATTGTTTTGGCAGGTCCATGAAACTAAGAATTATTATGTGTGGCCTAACATTTGGCACACAGTTTCATCCATGGCCTGTTATTATTTGGTTTGATCTTTCTGCCAATGCAGTGCTCCTCACCTATTCATCCTTGGTCCCTCCCTGCCTTATGTTAAGCTGACTTTCTTATTAAGCCTCATTGGTGCGAAAATATTGGAGGTAGAGTCCTATCACCCACTCTCATACCACAGCATGATTTTAATAGGGTTATATAAATAGTTCCAGATTATTTAAAATTAAATATCTGCATATTTTTCAGGTACAAATGCTCAGAAGAAATCCTCACAATAGTCGCCATGTTGTCAGTGAACAGTTCAATCTTCTACCGACCGAAGGACAAGATCGTTTTAGCCGACACTGCTCGGCAGAACTTCTTCGTACCTGGAGGAGATCATTTGATGTTAATGAACGTTTACAAACAGGTTAGTGCGAAATTTTAATTTATTTTATTAATTCTGACCAGTAATAATTCAAATTTGTAAGAATTCTACAAGATTTAGAGAAAATGGTGTTAATTATAAAGGGTAATGGAGAAAATTAGGGTTGATTCTAGGACGATTATTGTCTATTCAAATATGTCTGTCTTCTAAAGTCCTCCTGTCCTAATTAGCCTACCAAGTGCATAAATACAGGACGTAAAGCCCAATCATCCATCCATCTGTCTTCTAAAGGGAGGAAGGCTGGCTCGGTGGCAGCGCCCAAGGTTACAAATCAGTAGGTCCTAGGTTCGAATCTAGCTCGTGCCAGGTCACCTCGGCCTATGTTGGACGATGGTTTCAATCATCTTTTGCCTCATTGCTGTGCCCTCCTCCTGTCCTAATCAGCCTACCAAGTGCATAAATACAGGTCGTAAAGCCCCATCATTTAATTTATTTTTCGTCACTTACACATGTACTAAAATTGAGTTGTGGGAGTTTTCATCCTATTTCTTTCTCTTTGTCTCTACAGTGGGCAGACACGGACTACTCAACTCAGTGGTGTTACGAGAACTTCATCCAACATAGAACGATGAAGAGGGCCAGAGATATCCGAGACCAATTGGAAGGGTTAATGGAACGAGTAGAAATGGAGATCAAGTCAAGCCCCGGAGACAATGTGGCTGTCAGAAAGGTTTGTGTTCACTTTTAGCCATGGTTTTACTCTGGGTAAAGGAAGAGAGAACTAAATGGAAGAAGAAGCATGGTTGTCAATAGTGCTGCAACCTAAAATATGAGTCAAAGGTCTATCATGGCCAATGGGGGGAGTTATGTACATGATATCTTAAATTTGTTTATGATTAGGGGAGACCGGGGCTGGTGTTGTCACAGGGCAGGTTGTCACACTTTTTATTGCATTGAACTATGGAGTTACACAACTCAACCAATCATTGTATACTGTTTTTATAACCCACTGGAGTATTTTTGAAAAATCTTGACCCCTGGAAGGGAGTTTGGTAGGCACATGGTCTATTAAAAATTTCCGGACACAAAAAGTAATTTTTACCGCAACTTGCATGTCATCCTACTCATTAACAAATAGTTGTTGAAAAAGGTTAAAGTTTATAACATACCATGTAAACACATCTTTAAATAATGATAGGAAGAAATAGTGAAAAATATGATAAGAACAGCCTTGGTCGCGTTTTTTGCATTTTCATCAGTCGGGGCAGGTTGTCACAAAAAGACGGGGTAGTTGTCACACTTTTTGGAGCTGGTTGTTGCCCATTAGGACAGTCTTTTAAACCAAAAAACTATCAAAAATATAAATTGGTGACTTATACATGCTATTTATGATAAAGATGTATGCAGATATGGCATAGTTTCAACGTAAATCGATTTCAAATTTATAAAGAAATTTTCTTTAAAAAATTGTGATTTCCTCCTCCTGATCAAAATGCTTTTTCTGCTGCTTGGTACGCTTTCATTTGTAGCACCCTTGTATAGAGTAGCGAGTTTGTTGAGGTTGCACTGGACAAGCAGAGGATTCCTCATATGTCCAAAATAACTTTTTTAGTCAAAATCTGCTTACGGGGGTCCCACTTCCTGTGTCCGAGCTCTTAACCAAAAGTGTGACAAACCTGCCCGAGAGTTGTGACAACCTGACCCGAAAGTGTGACAACCTGCCCCGAGTGCTGAATGAAAAAGAATGTCCCATAAGATGTCAAGATTTCAATGATATAGATATATATTGATCAGGTAGGTTTAAGTCACTCCCCTTTAACATTCATATAGATTGGCAGTGCTCATGCATGCCTTAAATAGAAATAGTAGCATATTTAAGTTTTACACAGTGTGACAACCTGCCCCTGTGACAACAGCCGGTCTCCCTATTTATTGTGTACATGCCGTCCAATACAATGTAATGTAAATTGCCAGTGGTGAAGTTGATTTATGAATAAAACTAGAAATGATTGAGGCACATTTTTAGGAGCATATAGAGAGATAGATGGATAGATACAGGACAGATAGATAGATTAGATTGATTGATTGATTGATTGAATGATTGTTAGATTGATTGGTTGATTGTTGATTGATCGGTTGATTGATTGATTCATTGATTTCATAAGGAGAGATACATGATGCCTCAATTGTGACATTGCATTAACCAAAATATCAGCCTTTGAGAATATGATTTGCTAAACAGACTTTTTCTACTCCTTTTAAAACACATCTGTAGCTGCTTTTGGAAACTGAACTGCTTAGTATAGAAAACAAACTATTGATGGTAAATTTTCCTTTTCCTTTTTCTAGGCAATTACAGCGGGATTCTTCTACCACACGGCTCGGCTGGGAAAAGGAGGTTCTTACAAGACCGTAAAACATCACCAAACGGTGGAGATCCACCCCAACAGCTGTTTATTCGAAGACCGACCTCGGTGGTTGATCTACTTCGAATTGGTCTTCACGACAAAAGAGTTCATGCGACAGATCATAGAGATTGATAACTCGTGGTTGTTAGAAGTCGCTCCTCATTATTATAAAGCAAAAGACTTAGAAGACGGCTCTGGGAAAAAGATGCCGAAAAATATGGGCAAGTCACGAGATGAAGTGACGCGGACTTATAATAAATAAGAGACAAGAAGAAGATGGTGAGAAACTTGAAGGAATTAAATCATTGCAGTACCTCATAACAGTACCCTTTAATCTCCCACTTCATCTGGGGAGATGTTGCTTCCCTGAAATCATTATTATGTCTGCGAAATCTTGTTATAATGAATCTTTTCTGATAATTCTGTTCCTTGTGTAATATTGAAAGGTCACTCTAGCATGTTAATATGGGGTCTAAATATTTGTCTCCAAAAAAAAATTAAAAATAATTTAGAAAATATGACACTCTTCCCAAATAATTCGAATGGTCAGGTTACTCGACTTAAAGGATGAAAAGTTAAAAGAAATTACATGTGTAAGAAATGCATTATTTATGGCAGAGATTTAATGAATCAATCTGTGTGTGGATTATATTAAAATCTTCAAATCTAGTTGACACAAATAATTTGCCATCAAAATGTTCCTCATGTGACACGTGGGGGTAATTTTGTGGTGGATTTAAGCATGTTAAAAATAATTACATCTGCAAAATTGGAACTGTGTTGGTCCAAGTCATCTGCATGGTCTGTTGAAAGGAATGTTTTAAAATGTTTGTGATGTAATGGGAAATGGTCTTGTGATGTAACAATACAAAATAATTCATAATTAAGATATTGTGCAACTTTATATGAAATGTCATGGAGTACAGAATGCTTCTATTTTGTAAATATAGATTCTCAAATTTTATTTTTGTAATTATTGTAAATATTGTAAATAAATTAACATCTATTAAGATATTATATCATCATGTGCCTTGTAAATAATGAATAAAACAAAACCTTTTGTTGAAATATTAAATCAGCTATGATCTTTGAATGAATTGAAACACAGATACTGTCAATATTAAATACCAGGTATCATTTCTGGTTGTGACTTTCATCAAAGTGAGTTGTATATATTTTTTGTGGTCTAATGGTTAAGACTTTTTTCTGTTGGTCGGTTTAATTTTGTGGGTCCTGGGTTTGATACTGAACCATTGAAATTGAGGTTGTCATTTGAATTTGGAGTGAATGTTTTGAAAAAAGGATAATTTATGGTTATGCCACAGTTCTTTCTTTGTTGTCAGGTTTCTTGTTTGTCAGGGTTCTTTTTATGTCAAGGTTCTTCCTTTGTGGCCAGAGTTCTGCCCTGTGGTCTTATTACAGGGTTCCACAGTCTTGAGAAGTAGGGAAAGGTAGGGAATTTACAAAAGCCATTTTCCAAACCTGGAAAGTAGGAAAAAGTACTTGAAGTAGGGAATTCTGATTTGTAGTGGGGAATTTGCTTTAGAATTTTGCCGATTATTCTAAACATCGATAAGCCGTGATATGATAAACTGAGGAACACGAAAACTGGTCCTGGATAGAAACTTGTCCTATTAGTCTCAGATTTTTCTTTACTGGAGAGTTTTGCTTATTCTGCCTGATGTGTGAAGAACTCCCTTAATTCATGAACAGATAGTACGGCGCTTGGACAAATCTGTTTTAAGAGTTGTGAAGGAAGGAAATATGAGCTAATTGATGGTCTGGAAAAATGACGCATCAGTCTTGAAAGTGTGAATTTCCATTAGGGCAAATTGTCGGAACCTTGAAAGTATTTTCTTAGGGTCCAAGTTGTGGTTCAAAGTGATTCCTTGTGGTCAAGTCCATGGTAGATAATAGAATTCCAGTTATAGAAAAGTAACAGTAAAAAGAAAACGAGATTTGATAAAAATATATTTATCTGATGCCGCACCTAAGGGCCATTTAACTGCACTCAGAAGTCCTGTACAATTAATAATTTACCAAAGTTTGCGCTGAAATGTAGAAAATCCCATGAAACAGAAAACAACAGGCTATTGTAAATGGTACCTATCAAGCGACCAATCTATCAAATGCGGTGTACCCCAAGGAAGCATTCTAGGGCCATGGTGCTATCTCATATTTTGCAACGACATGCCAAATGATCATGTATG